>BSBM01000852.1:1502500-1917500 GCA_027924585.1 Larix kaempferi | reverse complement strand
GCATGCCCGAAAACCAGCCAAATTTTACTAGCGAATATCAACAATAACCCCCTTGCAAATGTACCCTATAAGAACAAATCCAACCAAAAGTCAACTGTCTGACTATTTTTACTTCATATTTTTGTTATAGATTCTTTGAGACCTTGCCTGAATGTGTTTGAATAGCACATTGACCCTTAAGGGCTCATTTGGTACACTTTTCAGGGGAACACCTTGAGGTACAAAAATACGGTGATGATTTTCCAAACTTGTTGGGTTGTGCTTCACCTTCTTTGCAAGGGTGTCTAAGAAATATTTCATCAACACACACCCAAAAGTAGGCCCATTTCCCACAGTCACCGTATTAGGATGCACAAGTATGGAATTCTCCTTCTTCAAGAGCAGTGAATATCCCACTGAACTATAGTCATTGAAAATGGGCCCTACAAGTAAATATGCATTTGCAGACTCAACATATTCAGCATAGAATGCAGTACTTACTGTACCCCAGTACGTCCCTATGAAATGGGGATGAGTCTCTGGAACCTGTCCCTTAGCAGATGGCATTACAACGATGCATCTGCTAATTCTATAAATGCACTTTGTGCCTTAGCAACCCTCATCTTTGGACCACCTACCAACACTGGCTTCACTATTGCATTTAGGAATTCTGCTGTCATGTCCACCGCTACTTCCAAACTGTTGGGATTGATAACCATGTAAAAGAAGAAAATTAGTATTAACTCAAGATCAATGGAAAATAGCAGAACTCCATTATTTCAATGAAACGTAGAGCCATAGCCATAATCAGATTGAGAAACCCCATATAAACTTGGTAAAAAAAAAAAAAATTAACAAAACAAAATTAACTTCAACTAAACTTCATGGTAAAACTGGGAAATGCATCAATTGAAAATCACCTCAGAACTACCAGACCGGTAGCCAAAGTACCATGCCCATTGTAATATACAAATAATTTTAAACCTATCAAATGTAGCACAATCCAAAAACTCTTATCAACTGAGAAATTCAATATATTTGAAAACTATGCAATGAAGCCGACAGAGTCCAGACAACAGTTTTAAGGTATTGAAGATAGACTAACACTCTAATACCGTCCTTGTCCAACAAGCCAGATGCTTGTACGTAGAATGAATGGTCCAGTTTAGGTACTGGCTAAGGCAGTAGGACACCACACAAAACAGAAAATGCAAAATCTCCACAAGTATTGTTTAGTGAGTACAGAACTGGACAAAACTAAGATTGCATCAAATGAAAACAAATTAAGATAATATCAAGATCAATACAATATATTTCATGCAAATACTTGTAGTGGCCACAATATTTAAATTTTGCACGAAATGGCCAGTCAGTTACAGTGTATATGAATGCAAATCAATACATTGACAATGACCCAAAAATTGATACTAAATCCTTTAGAAGTGCAGAGGAGTATTAAAGTACAACGACACCAAAACCATCAGTGATGTTAGTACTAGAGGAGGAGGATGCTATAACATCAAAATCAACTACAAGTATCTTAATACTGGAGTAAGAGCATGCCAATCAATGCACGAAACCCTATTCCCTGCTTCTTTCCAAAATATCCATCCCAATCTGTGTTGAGGGAAAGTGGCACGCAGCTTCATGCTTCTTGAACGAAAACCTATATATAGGTCCCCTGGATCTTGAACAACTCACTAAATCCTTTGTTCGAGTTATATATCTTTACTCTTCAACACCTCACTCAACCTCGCTCAACTCACTAAATTTTCTGCATTTTCGTTTGCGTTTTATCAAAGATGGCAGTCCCCGTGATCGACATGAAGAGGCGGGATGGAGAAGAGAGGGAGCTGACTATGGCCAAGATAAAAAATGCTTTCCAAGAATGGGGCTTCTTTCAGGTACTGATTCCCCATTAATTTCTATCCAATTATATTTGCTAACTCGTGTAGAGTCCCTCATTGTTCTTCCAGATTCTTATTGTACATGTCACACGTTAATTATGCAGATTCTGAACCACGACATACCGCGCGGTCTTCTCGACCAAGTGAAAGAATTGTTCAAAGAATATTACAAAAATTCCATGGATGCGGAGTTTTAGAAGTCTGAGATTTCAGGGATGCTTGAAATTGCTGTCTCCCAAGGCAAGAATTTTGGTAGTACTAAAATAGACGCCGAATGGGAAACGGGATTCTTCCTCCAAGAGGAAACTTATGAAACAGTGTCACCTCCTCTGTCCACTAAGCTCAAGTATAATAATGTTCTTCTTCTTGTGTATTGAACATTTGGATGAATGAATTTGATAATGCAATGAGAAAATTGTTTCCCCAAAAAAGCTAAGTTACACAAAAAAATTGCTAATCAATGCTGTGATGGATATTGCAGGGAGACGATGAAGGAATTTGAGGAAGAGGTGAAGCGATTGGCGGAAATAGTATTAGACATAATCTGCGAAAATATGGGACTGGAGAAAGGATATCTGAAAGATGCCCTAGAAGGGGGAAAGGGAAAGGACAATGCTCCTTTCTTTGGCATAAAAATGGCTCACTACCCGCCATGCCCAAAACCAGACCTCGTCGATGGCCTGCGCTCCCACTTGGATGCTGGCGGAGTCATTTTGCTACTGCAAGATGATGAAGTCGTTGGCCTTCAAGTTCTCAAGGACGAACCCTCGAAGTTCCAAACGCATTTGGTGCTTGGTGCGAGCAAGCACAGCTGTGAGGGACATGCCGCCGAGGACATCAATGCACATAGGGGTAGGGCCGAGGACATCAATGCACAGAGGGGCAGAAAGACAAATGTCTCTTGTTTCCCCGCCCCAGAAATCAATGGAAATATATACATTCAACCAAAGTTAAATTTTATAAATGGATAAATTAATTTTTTGAATCTTGTGCCATTTGAATTAATATGTTCAAAATGATCACAAGTTGTCATGGACATAATAATACTTATTAAAAATAATAAATTTATGTTACTTTTCAATCATATATTGATTATCGAAGAAATTGAAACATATATCATTAAATAAAAGAATAATATCAAATTAACATTAATTTTTAAAATTTGATTTTAATTTTTTATTAATATTTATATAATTTATATTTAATTATATAATTAATATAATTACTTATTTAATTCAGTTTTTGTTCATTTAGTTAAAGTGTGGATATCATCAACTAATTGTAATTTCCAAATGATTTTGATTTTACAAAATAAAAATTCTAACAAACAAAAAAAATTATTTATTTTAAAATCTATATAAATAAATAATATTTAATTAAATAAGTATTTCCCGCTTGTTGTTTGTGGATGACGTTCTCATCTTTGGACATGGATCGGTGGGTGAATGGCAACATTTCCAGGCCATATTTTCTTCATTTTGCTTGACCTGGAGGATGGAAATTAGTAACAGAAGTCCAACTTTCTTTTCTTATGTGAGGAAGAAGATATAATGATTCAAATTACATCTTTCTTTTTCCTTTTAAAATGGCAAGGACTGATGAAGGTGTGATTTATCTAGGCTTTCCCCTTGAACCCAATAGATACACTAGTGAGGACCAGAAGTGGTTAATCAAAAAAGTGGAAAGGCGTATAAATACTTCGTCCTCTAGATGGCTATTTATGGGCGGAAGACTGGTTTTGGTAAGTGCAATTTTCCAAAGCATTCTAGTCTATTGGTTTTCACTCACTATTTTACTTGTTTCAATTATTTCTCATATTAAGAGTAAAATATTTCACTTTTTATGAGCTAAAAGGACAAATATTTTTAATTTCCACCTTGCTTCGTGGGAAAGCATAGCCAAAAGTGTTGGTGGATGGGGTGTAAAAAATTTGGATGTATTCAATAGATCGTTATGTGCTAAGAGCTTGTGGTGATGTTTATTTAAGAAGGGATTATGGCAAAAATTTATCATGGCTAAATATATAAAATCTCTCTGTTACAGAATGGATCCGGGATCAAAATAAGCTCTACCAGAATGCTTCTCTAATATGGCGTATTTTTATGAAAGTATATCCATTGTAAAGTGATTTTTTCATTTGGCAAGTTGGTTGTGGACATCTAGTCTACATTTGCCTAGATCCTATTGTTGGTGTTTTGGGTGATTCTTCTTTCTCTTGAGCCCCGAGTGTTGAACTTAAGAAGAACATATATGCTTTTTCACAGATACAAAATAATTCAATGCATGTTGTTAATTACTGGCTTTCTGCAAGCGATCTGGAGTTACCCTCTCATATTGCCGAGGAGTGGGATAAGTTCATTCTTTCTCTTTTCCGGGCTAGCATTATTCTTCGGGATCGGGATGACTATATTATCTGGGAAAGGACTAAGAAAGGTGGCGAGGTGACTACAAAATTAGTGTAAATAGTTGCTATGGAATTGGATTAGGTTTCTCCTCCAAATTCGAAGACAAAACATATTTGGCAATGGCGAACACCACTAAAAATCAAGTGTTTTTTACGGCTGGTTTTAAATAACAAAATATTATCTTGGGAAAATTTACAAGGGGCTTTCAAGGTCCTAGATTATGTATGCTTTGCAGAAAGGATTCTAAATGCGTGTCTCACTTATTTGGACAATGCTCTTTTTACAGATTGGTGTGGTCTGAATTAAGTCATATTCTCAAGTTACAGAACGATAGGTGGACCAATAATATTGGGGAAATCCTACTAAATTGGCACATAAAGTAGAACAAATACATGGAGCTTCCTATATTTGCTATATGGGAAATATGGAAAATTCAGAATAGGTGTATATTCATGGATCAAACTCTATCTATTTTCTCAATATGGACTAAGATTTTGGTGTCCTTACAGGAATTTTGTGCGATAGATAAATTTAAGAAAACAAAAGTTATGTTTAGGCCTATAATAAATGATAATATTTCCGGTGGCTTCTTTGATGGTCTATGAACTAATGGGTATTGTGGAGCGTGAATGGTACAAAATATTAAAGAGAAGCATTCTATTAGAATGTGGATGAAGTTTGGAAGTGAAACAAATACACAAGTTGAATTAATTGCTCTATGGGACTGCTTTGGATTGCTAAGAGTATACAAGTTGAATTAATTTCTCTATGGGGACTGCTTTGGATTGCTAAGAGAATGGGTATATTGCAACTGCAAATTATGGGGGATTCTAAAGTTATTATAGATTGGATGAATGGTCTCTCTTCAATCTAGAATATTTGGTTCGAGCAATGGATGAACAAGGTTTTAGTTCTAGCCAAACATTTTGCTAGCATCTCCTCTAGTCATATTTATCGTATTTTTAATCAAGAAGCTAACAGTCTCTTTAAGCATGAAATTGGATGTATGGATGGCCATACATTTTCTGAAGAATTTTATGAGGATTGCCTCATTGATTCTTGATCTCTTTATGTTTTATGATCCGCTTCAAGTCTTAGTTTTGGAATGCCCAGGTTTATATGTTGGTCTCTCTTTTGTTGAGTTTTGGTTTCTAAACTTTATGTTTGGTCATATGTAGATCTGCTAATGCAGTTGGAGTTATTATTGATATGTATAATTTAGATATTCTGACCAGATGAATATCTCGTTACAAAATTCATATTGATATAACTTTGATTCTATGAATAACAAATTACATTTTTTTCAATTAAAAAAAAATATATATTAATAATTACATCTTATTTTAATATAATTAATACATAAAATATACCTTAAACTTTCTATAATAATATCTCAAAATATATCTCTTTATTATTCGCAAAAATTGTAATTGAATCAACATTTCAACCATTCTAAAAATTGTAATTAAATCAACATTTTCAACCATGTTAAATAGTTATTAATAAATAGTGTCAACCTAAAAGACTTCATATATTCATTAATTGTTATGTATATGAATCAAATCTTTTATTTTGAGTCAATTTTATGAATAAGATGTCTAATATCAAAAGTGCTATTTGATTATATATATATATATATAACAAAGATTATTTGTTTTTATATTTATTTTTTATAATTTACAAGTAAAATAAATTAATTTTATGAGAATCTTGACATATTTTATTGTAATATTATTGTACATAAAATTGTAATAATTGATTTTCTTTTGAATTATACTTGTTTGGGAGTTCAAAGTCATATGATGGGCGGCGCAGTATTGGAATGAACCGGCAGGCACACACAATTGGCTAATCGTAGGTAGACCAACTAATAAGGAGAGCCTAGTAGTTTGAGCCGGATCTTCATTGCTTTATATATGTAATTACGCACTCTAAGAATTGAGAAAATAATTCTCCAGCATGAAGGTGGCCTATTGGGTGGTAAATCCTTCTATGAGAACCTATTCCCGGCTATGATAGAGAGGCTATTCCCAGTTATGCAGAGTGCCAGGAAAGAGTATCTCGGCTCTCCCCACGTCAGTCAGGCAGGCCCAAGGAAAATTGCCATATTACCTATCTGAAAGAGTTCCGCCTACCTTAGTTTTTCTCAGCTTCATCTATCTTGCACCGGGGAAAGAGAAAACTAAAATGGAGTAATATGCTCTCCTTCTTTGGTCGGGCGAGCTACTAACCGTCCCTCGTCCTCGTACCTATAAGAGCGACTTAACGTCCCTCGCCTCCTTGCCCTTGGTGTGAGGTCGTCTCTTGCTTTAGGGCATGCCTGCCTGGTTTTATTCCAAGGTATGGAATAGCTCTTCGTATTCCTTCTTGATCCAATTGCTCGGGTCATTATAGGCATACCTGAGACCACACTTAGATAGCCTTTTTATCATCGGTACCTATTGTACACTGAGCACAACACTCGGGGAAATCACTCTCACGTACCTAGGAATTAGGTAGTACGACTAAGGGTACCGGGGGCATACCACCACCTACCAGTTAGCTCGTACCATCCCCCAAGCCCCAGCCAGCCGTGTCTCTGAAGTGCTTACAGTAAAGCAAGTGGTTGTATCGAACACCCGTCCATGCTCTTTCTTCTAGCAGCCTTTCAATCCAATTGTGTAGATATTCTTTATTTTGTGACAATGGAGACAAGTAAAACGTGTATGTATGCGACATCAGATATCTACGTATTTCTTTGTTTATCGGATTGTGCATCTTCGGATACAATTTCAAGTAGATACCAGCCCGAGAGTAGAGTAGTAACAAAGTGGATTAACTCTCATTGGATGGACTTTGTAAACGTCTCTATTTTTTGCAGATCGCCCAACATGTTCTGCAATTGCTTCAGCAGCATACTTGGTCGAGCCACTTACGGTTGTTGAACAAGGATGGAAGCTCGTCGAATAAATTAGTTTCTTAGATCCCGAGATTGTGGTAGGGTAGCTAGATTGCTTAGCTGGACCGAGGGCTAACTAAAGAAAGAAAGAATGCTCGGCCCGAGCTCTTTACCCCCGGTCTATCAGAGTAGTAATCCGGAAGTACTGGGTATCAACACAACAGGGGGAGAACCATGATATGCGCCAAGTAAAGTAGAATCTTTAAAGACTCCAGGGCAGAAGCAGAGGTTGTCTCCGGAACCAAATAAAAGAAATAAATAAATGCATTGCTTGCACTGCTATGGGAAGTGAAAAAAGTGCATATTGGAGTTCTGGCCTAGTATTAAAATTGAAAACGATCCAAATGTTTCTAAAAGGTTGAAATAAATCCTGACTAGATGGGTAATAAGGTTAACAGAAATAAGGCTTTGATTCTGGCATATTCACTGCTTCTCGATCCATGGCCACTGATGCGTTTACCCTGACAATTGAATCAGTACCATCAATAGCGTCTCCCATTGAAGAACGGGATCTTCTTTATTGGGCACCCACCTCTTATATTTACTTGAAACTCCCTCAACAAACTTTGTGGAATTTGTTTTGATTCATTTATAAGGTAAAAATATGAATATTGATTAGCATTTTGCTTCTTTTCAAAAAAATAAGGAATTGATAATTAGTTGGATCAAAATTTATTTCACAACTTTTTATTTTTTATTTTTGTTATGTTAAGACAAGAATGTATTCTTATTTTTTGCATTTAAGAGAAGAATATAATAATTGTTAAATGTTTTCTTATTTTTTGAATTGAAAATAAAAAATCTGAACATATAATTAAAAAAAACAATTCATATTTCTTAACATAAAATTTTCAATTCTTTTAATTTTGAAAATATTAAATTTTTATAATAATATTAAAAAAATAATTAAAATTTATTAAATACATTAAAAGTTGTATATACTCATAATACATTAAATGCTAAAAGGTTTGAGAATAAATTTGTAGTCTTTATAAAGTCCACCTCTTCATAAGTTGGAGAAACATTGGTTTCTTCGTTTTCTGGCATATGTGTAGGTAATTTGGATGTGTAGGTAATTTGGATGAAAGCTTGTTTTTCCCATAATGTTAGATTTAATGAAATTTGCACATTTTAAAAAAAATAGTATAAATAATTATAAATTCACAATTATGTAGTACATTATTTATATGGCTTACATATTATGTGTTTAATTAAGGTTGAGGTCATAAATTGGAAAATGAGAAATCACATTATTCTATATGTACATAAATGTATTATTGCTCATAAATGATGTGTTCTACAATAATGGTTGTAATAAGTGCAAAAATGAAAAACACCCATTACCAGATAAAGTATTGAGATGGTATATGCAATGTAAAATGTCGCTAAGTTATGCTTTTTTATTGGCACCTACATAAACCATTTACATAAACAAAGAGTAACATACAAAAATAGTGCTCATGATACGGATATGTTAGGATTGTGTGAATTGACATCCAATATGCTATTGACTCTAAATCAACATAGATTCATCTTAACATAAGAACTATCAAGCATAGAAAATAATTAAATTCATTGTGGTGCAAACCTTCCTCAAGTTTTAGTCCAATCCTACCATGAATTTGTTCTTAATCATTATAGGGATAATCAACAGTAAAAAAATCAATAATTATAATAATATAATTTTAAAATTGGTCTCAATCTCCACTCAAGAAATTATTTGATTTTTTTTGTATTCTTCAGAGAAGGTAATTTACCCACAACCAAACACTAGACCATCAAGTGACATTACAAATACTAAGACCAGAAGACATGGACAAATGGTATTTAAACAATATACCATTAAGCCACATTACATACAATAAGATAGTTAAGCATGTGGATAAGTGTTATTGAGTTATGTAGGGAATCGATAGAGGCCATAAGAGGGTTTTCTTGTGCTCTTTGGAGGAAAACCCACTATCCAATGCCTTGCTTTGTCCCAAACAATGAACATAGCAACAACTCCTCCAAATCCAATCCCCAATCCCATCCACAATGCTATCAAAGACATGTTTTCATGCAATGAGTGCATCCATCCTCTTTTAATAATACTCTGTCGGTCATTGTCTCCAGTAGGTTTTTTCTTTGGCTTATGTTTTCCATTGCACAATGGGAGAGGAAATCCACATAAGCACTTATTACTCTGAAATGAAGACGGATCAAAAGTGGAAAATAGTGTCCCTGATGGGATTGGCCCACATAGGTTATTAGATGAAACATTTAGATAACCCAACGATAATTCAGAGAGCCCTTGAGGAATTTCTCCACTCAATTTATTTTTGGCCAAATCCAATTGCTCCAAAGTAGACATGCTACTAACACTTGCAGGTATTTTTCCTTCCAATTGGTTCCTAGACAAATTTAGCAACCATAAGCTACCCATATTTCCTATGCTTAGAGGGATTTCTCCTGTAAGATTATTCCCAGACAAATCAAATATAGTGTTTATGCCCAAGAGGTATGGCAAAAGATACTCAAAACCTTTTATGTATTCTTCCATTTTGAAACCATACTTATAAGTGCCATAAGATTGATTTTTTGCAAATCCTTGGAGTCTTATATATGGTATTTTTCCACTAAGTCTATTGTTGGATAGATCCAACAAAAACAAGTTGGTGAAATTTGTGATCCATGGAGGAATATTACCATGAAGATTATTATAACCCATGCTTAAAACTCTCAAATTACCTAAGTTTGCAAGACTTGAAGGAAGTTTACCCGTAAATCCATTGTGCCTTAAATCCACTATTTCAAGGTTAACACAATTGACAAAAGATGAGGATAAAGTCCCCGAAAAATTATTAGAATGAATTGAGAAATATGATAAAGAAGACAAATTAGAAATACACAGAGTAGGAATAGGTCCCTCAAAGTTGTTAAGTGAGAGATATAAGCTATGAAGATTCAAATCAATAATCGTATTGGGAAAGCCCCCTGAAAAACTATTATTAGATATATCTAGATCAATGAGAGCCTTTAATTGAACTATGTTATATAAATTTTTTCCAATGATATTGTTGTCCGATAATATTAAATGTTGAAGCTTTTTTAAATTTATAATATCATTAGGTATATAAATTTTTTCCAATGATATTGTTGTCCGATAATATTAAATGTTGAAGCTTTTTTAAATTTATAATATCATTAGGTATGTAACCTACGAGTTTGTTTTGAGAGAGATCTAAGTAAATTAATTTAGTTAAATTAAAAATGGTGGCTTTAGATATGTTATTAGTGAGTTTGTTTTGAGACAGATCTAAGTGGTATAAGCTAGGTAACTTAGCAATGGCTTCTGGTATAACAGTGATACTGTTTTGAGAAAGATCTAAAAACGTCAACTTGGTCAAATTGGTAATGCCTTCACATATATGAGAGACTCCACTTTGGGAAATAATTAAGTCAGATAACTTGGTCAAATTGGAAATGGAGTTAGGTATGTTCCCGGTTAGGTTGATACTGAGAGACAGAGAGGTGAGGGGAAGCCTAAATATTTCAGAAGGAATAGAACCGGAAATACTGGGAGTAGAAATGAATAGTTGTGTAAGCCGTGTCAAATTACCCAATTGAGAAGGAATAGAACCAGAGATACTATCACTAGAAATGGATAGGTGTGTAAGCCGTGTCAAATTACCCAATTGAGAAGGAATAGAACCAGATATACTATCACTAGAAATGGATAGGTGTGTAAGCCGTGTCAAATTACCAAATTCACACGGTATTCTGCCTGACCATTTGTTGCCGTACCACCAATCGTTGCCGTCCAGGTACTCCATGCCCAACTCCACTGGAATACGACCGCGCTTATTGCCGGCGAGGTCCAGGTACTCTAGTTTGTGCAGCATGCCCAACTCCACTGGAATACGACCGCCGAGCATATTGCCGCTGAGGTCCAGGCTCTCTAGTTTCTGCAGTAGGCCCAACTCCACTGGAATAGAACCGCCGAGCATATTGTTGCTGAGGTCCAGGTACTTTAGTTTCTGCAGCACACCCAACTCTACTGGAATAGAACCACCGAGCCTATTAGCAGAAAGCTGCAAGGTGCGCAGTAATGAGAGGTTGCCAAGAGATGGTGCAAGGGTGCCTTTCAATGCTGTATCGAGTAGCTCAATGGTGACCACTCTTCTGGTGTGCGGTCTACAGCGAATGCCATACCAATTAGAGCATATGTTCTCCGAGTTTTCTGCCGTCCAGTTGGACAGCATGCCATCTGGATCCACTGTGATGGCAGTTCTGAAGGATATGAGAGCATCAAGGTCCCTTTGATCATGGGCGTCCATTGACGACAATATGAATTCACCTTCAGAATGAGAATGAGAATGAGCGGGCATGTAGTGGTCATAAAAAGCATCTTCCGCATGATGAGGAGTACGGGTGGAGTAATGAAAAGGCGTTGGTGCAGGCAAAGAGGCAGCAGCCATGCAGCAGCACAGAAGCAACAATATCACAATATCCATTTCTCCCTCTCGAACTACAAAGTGTTTCAAAGACTCTGAGTTGTGTGCTTTTGGATATGGAAACACATCTATTTATATAGATTGGATATGCGAATTTTGTTCGTGTAGTATCAATTCCAAGGAAATTGTTCGTGTGGCATCAATTCATTCGTACTGGAGTTGGGAAAAAACAATTGGTGTCCATCACTAGAAGACGAAGAAATCAAAATTAAGTTGTCCCCACGGTCGTTGGAAAAAAAATTGAAATCTTTATCACTAGACCAAAAAAGTTAAGTCACGGTGGTTGGGTAAAGAAATTAAAGTATTTATCAATATTATATCCAGAAAAGAAAAATTAGTATTTATTAATAGGGGAAAAATTGGAATCTTTATCAGAAGAAGACTAAAAATTTAAGTCACATTTGTTGGGAAAAGTAATTGAAGTCTTTATCAATAGAAAGCTCAAAAGAAAGTCTTTATCAGCTGGTAAAAAATCTAATCTTTTTAGTAAAAATTAAAAAAAAAAATTACATTATTAATGGATGAAAAAAATCTTGATTGGTGATTTTCTACCAAAAAACCGCGGTTTAATCAAATTTGAGATACCAAAACAAGATACTATGCAGCTATGGTTATATTTTTTAAGTATGATAAACAAGTGAATACTTCTGATTCTCGAAATAAAATACAATTATTAGGTTGGCTTCACTATCTTACTATTATTTTAAAATGAAATAAATTTAATTTAGTTTTTAAATCTTTGTTTTTAATAATACAATTGTATTAATTTTTAGGTATTTTAAAATTTAATTTTTATTATTTTGTTTTAATATATGTTTTTTATTTATTTTTATTATGTATATATAAGTAAATAACAAAATCAGTGAATTTAAAATTTTTCTAACCATTAATTTTTTTTTCTTTCTTTATTTTTTCTCATAACTTTCTAACTCTATCACCATCTTTTACAAATTTCCAAACCTATCGCTGTATTCCATTTACTCAAATCACAATTCTCAATTTGATTTTTCCACAACTTTTCCAAATCTATCACCACTTTTCATAACTGTCCCACCCTGTCATCTTTCAATTTTTTCCAATTCTCCAAGACTTTTCATTAAAACTCATCTGACTTTTCAACAATGGAGTGGGTGGGAAAGTTATTGAAACTCTTCGACATTTCATTTTCGCGCCAATAAAGTCAAGTCAATACACGCATTTCCTCTCTGTAATTGCATATCTCCATCTTTCGTTTTCATAAATCATATCTCCATCTCTCATATACAATTCACGTTAGAGATGCCAACCGACTTTTCGGCAGTGGAGTCGGTGGGAAATTGGAACTCTATATTTTTCGCACTAGACATAACTTTCCAACTCTCCCAGACTTTGAATAGAAAACAATTCCACACAATGAAGTCAAGTCAATACGGACAGCTTACGGTCGCTGGTCTGATTTTCTATTTATTACGGTGGGCTACAACTTTTCAACTTTCCATTTTGTAAACCCACTGATTATCAATTTAATTTTTCCCACTAGCCATAACTTTCCAAATCTATCACCTTCATAATTGTCCGACCCTATCATCATCTTTCATTCTTTCTAACTCTCCCAGACTTTAAATAGAATACAATTCCACACAATGAAGTCAAGTCAATAAGGACAGCTTCCGGTCGCTGGTCTGATTTTCTCTTTATTAAGGCGGGCTCTAACAAAGAAGTAACGCTGAAGATGACCACCGACTTTTACACAATGGAGTGGGTGGGAAATTGTGGAATAAATTTACTGAAACTCCTCCGACATTTTCGGTCACTAAAGTCAAGTCAATACACGCATGTGCGTTGCGATTTCGTAAATTATAACTCAGCGATTTCGTTTCTATATATGTAGTAAAGAAGTCACGTTGGAGATGACAATGAAGTGGGTCACTGGTGGGAAATTGAAGCTCCTCCACTACTTTTCCTGAAAAATATCTCCATCTTTCGTTATCCGTGCAGGCTTTTATATCTTAGATGTTTCCTCTCTCCATCTCAGCGATTCAAGGACGATGGAAGATGACAGAACCACGATTTGTCTTACTCAACTGTGGTTAACGCCATTCAGTTTTGAGATAATTATGTTTTTATGTGGGCTCAAATTTCAATTCCAATAAAATATACATAATTTTTAATACTTATCCATTTTTTAATAAAAACAATTCATATATATATATATATATACACACAAAGTCGGTTAATGGTAAAAACTTGTATTTTTTCATGCATGACAAAGGTAACTACCTCACAAGGGTGCACTTAGCTATTCAAGGAGATTGATCTTGAGTTTTCACTAGCTCTTATGCATGTTCATGTAATTAAGCTTATCTTAGTTACCTATATATGAAAGATTGGATCAATTGATGAAACTATCTGTATATATTTGAATTTTATATCTATATCTATCTATCTATCTATCTAACTATCTATCTATATAATTCAACATTTGTATGCCTCATTTTGCTTACATTCTCATGCTTTTGTTCTGGCAAAATTTAGATAAAGGGATAGGTCACAAATCCCTTTATGACACATGTTCAATTTTTAGTGCTATTTCATCCTATAAGCTTACAACTGATTCAGCAGGGCAATCCAAAGGATTTGGTTTTGTTTTATTTGAACAATATGAATCAACAAAGAATGCAATAGTCAAGTTGAATGGCATGCTAATGAATGGCAAACTGGTCTATGTTGGTCCTTTTTTGCAGAGACGGGAAAGCGAACAAGGAAATGGAGGGACCATGTTTTGTAATGTTTATGTTAAGAATTTGTTAGATTTGGTCATATATGAGGATTTAGGAAATAAATTTGAGTATGGACCAATCACCAGTGCATTGAGAATGAGGGATACAAAGGGTCAATCATAAATGTGAAGAATTGGGATTTTGATTTTATACCTTGAAGAGTTCAAAATTATTTGTAGAAGGCTAAAATGTCGATATCTGTGGCCCGCTGCATACTATTTTAGATGAGATTATAATGGGAGTTCAAGTGGTGGAGACGAACTCTGGTGAAGTAATAAAATTTGTTTAAGAAATATTGAAGTAAGCACTGATTTCTTAAAATTGGCCTACCACTTGGTGTTTTGTTTGAATCTTTAACAATTATTTGCATGGTGTTAGTTTTACAACAAATGATCGAGAGAAATAAATCAACTGACTTTTATATGGTACTTTGGGCACTGTGGTATTCAACAGATTGGAGCAATCTCCTGAAACGTATCTTATTGGAAAATATATAGTTAGGAAAGACCGACGATGTTATGCCAAAATGATGGCCAACCATGATATTCAATTTTGAATAGAAGTATTATATTTGTTACTGTAAACATTGTTTTTTTTTAGCTAACTATGCATTCGTTTTTAGTATTTTTATTGTTGTTGTATTGGGAATGAACAATTTTCATGCAGGTCCTTCATGGCAAAGTTATGGTATTCTTAGTAGTGTGTTTTGTAGCATTCTTTAATTCAGTATTAAATGATACCTTGTCTCTTCACTTCATAGATGTTTTGCATCATTCTTTAATTCAATATTAAAACGCCTATTTCATTAAATTTGGACAAATTAGGCAATTTTTGGACTAAGAAAGTCTGAATTTAGACTTTGAAAGTGTCAATATCAACCTTTCTAAAGTGCAAAAACGGGTTCTGAAAGTGGCAATATTGGATCTGAAAAATGTGTTTTTCTATTCAAATAGTGTGTTTTTTTACTACTCATGAACCTTAAAATTGCATTTTTTTGTTATAAAACCATGAATTTCAATTCAAAATGTGTGAATTTCAAATCTGAAACTACAAATTTTGATTTGAAAAGTGTGAATTTCGAATCCAAAAATGCAAATTTTGATATGAAAAGTGTCAATTTCAAATAAAAAAATTGAAATTTTGATTTGAAAAGTGTGAATTTCAAATCAAAAAATGCAAAATTTGATTTGAAGAGTGTGAATTTCAAATCAAAAAATGCAAAATTTGATTTGAAATGTGTGAATTTCAAATCAAAAAATGCAATTTCGGATTTCAAAAGTGTGAATTTCAAATAAAAAAATTGCAATTTTCATTTGTAGATGTTCAAAATTTTAAGGTGAAAAGTTCAATGTCTAAAATATTTAGTCATTATTTGAATAACAACTCAATCCGCTAAGTTATAACATATAAAAACGGTTCGTCCCTATTTATTTTTTTTGACAAGAAGGATCGGTCGCCCCTTCTTTTCATAGTTAATTGTGAAAACCTTTATCCAACAATTTAGCTATATCCATAATGGAGAACACAAGAAGGATCCACCGACCCTTCTTGTAGTGTCGAAATATTATGAAAAGAATATTGATAATAAGAAGGGTCGAGCGACCCTTCTTGCAGCGTCGAACTATTATGAAAATAATATGGGGAATAAGAAGGGTCGACCGACCCTTCAATTACGAGGGAATTGTAAAAATAGAACACTTTGGAAGTTATATCATATAAAAATGGTTTGTCCCGACATTCGTTTTACGACAAGAAGGATCGGCCACCCCTTCTTTTCGTAGTCAATTTTCAAAACCTTTATCCATCAATTCATCTATAGCCATAATGGATAATGCAAGAAGGATCGACCGACCGTTCTTGCAGTGTTGAAATATTATGAAAAGAATATTTGGAATAAGAAGGGTCGACCGACCCGTCATTTAGGAGGGAATTGTAACAATAGAACACCTTGGAAAAAGAGCGACCGCTCTTTCTCTGAGAATTATTCATTTACTTGTGAGCAAAGTCTTTAAAGCAAAACGTCTATAAATTTTTTTGTTAAAATGTTGATATCTAATATCCTAGGGTGACACATGGAACGATCATATTGTAACACATGGCATATTTGATTTGGCACATTGAGTATAGCAAGGTTACTAATTTTTATTTGATTTGGCACATAGTAGTTTATGCTAATTGAAAAATTCACTGATAGTAGTTTTAAGGATAATTAGGCACATGTAAGATTACCCTGTAGCTTATGTTAATCATTAACATGAATTTATTAATTTGTGAAACATGTAGCGCTCAGATTGTGAAACGTGAAATGCTCAGATTGTGAAACGTGGAACGCTTAGATTGTGAAACATGGAACGTGAGCGACATCTGTATCATGGTGTATATTTTGTTCGTGACAACACATAATGTCGACTGAAGCATGACGAGATTATTTTCTTCACACGAGTAATATCTATGATTACTCCAACAAAATCTGTTGTCGCTGCAGATGATATCTATGACCACCATCCAAGGGAGTATCAGCTCATAGTCATCAACGCGCCAGTTCATCCAATCCAGTTATTTGCTGCCCAACTAGGTCCTCCATTCAACTAATTCAAAGAACATGTCGAACCGTCGTGTGGATCACCACTTGTCGAGTCAGTTAGTCTCATAAGTTAGTGAACCTATGAGTCGTTAGTGAAGCTACGAGTAATAGAAGACTTCTTGACTCTACTACTTACTTATCGTGGGTTGTGGACTAAGAAAGTGTAAATTTAGACTTAAAAAGTGTCAATATCAACCTCTCTAAAGTGCAAAAAATGATTTTGAAAGTGGTAATATTGGATTTGAAAAGTGTGTTTTTCTATTTGAATAGTGTGGTTTTTGACTGCTTATGAATCTTAAAATTGCAGTTTTTTGTTATAAAACTATGAATTTCAATTCAAAATGTGTGAATTTCAAATAAAAAATTCAAATTTTGATTTGAAAATTGTGAATTTGTCCTGACATCTGTTTTCCGACAAGAAGGATTGTCCACCCCTTCTTTTCGTAGTTACTTGTGAAAACATTTATCCAGCAAATCAACGATATCCATAATGGAGAACACAAGAAGGATCGACCGACCCTTCTTGTAGTGTCGAACTATTATTAAAATAATATTGGGAATAAAAAGGGTCGGTCAACCCTTCAATTTCGAGGGAATTGTTAAAATAGAACACCTTGGAACTTATAACATATACAAATAATTTGTCCCGACTTCTGTTTTCCAACAAGAAGGATCGGTCGCCCCTTCTTTTCATAGTTAATTGTGAAAACCTTTATCCAACAATTTAGCTATATCCATAATGGAGAACACAAGAAGGATCCACTGACCCTTCTTGCAGTGTCGAAATATTATGAAAAGAATATTGATAATAAGAAGGGTCGACTGACCCTTCTTGCAGTGTAGAACTATTATGAAAATAATGCAAGGAAAAAAAAAGGTTTCCTGACCATTCAATTATGAGGGAATTGTAAAAATAGAACACCTTGGAAATTATATCATATAAAAATGGTTTTTCCTGACTTCTGTTTTAATACAAGAAGGATCGGCTGCCCCTTCTTATTGTAGTGAATTGTCAAAACCTTTATCCATCAATTCAGCTATATCCATAGTGGAGAACACAAGAGGGATCGACCGACCCTTGCTGCAGTGTTGAATTATTATGAAAATAATATTTGGAAGAAGAAGGGTTAGCCGACCCTTCATTTAGGAGCGATTTGTAACAATAGAACACCTTGGAGAAAGAGCGGCCGTGTCTATTAATTTTGTTGTTAAAATGTTGATATTTACTATCCTAGGGTGACACGTGGAATGATCATATTTTGACACGTGGCATATTTGATTTGGCACATTGAGTATAGCGAGGTTACTAATTTTTATTTGATTTGGCACATTGAGTATAGCGAGATTACTAATTTTTATTTGATTTGGCACATTGAGTATAGCGAGGTTACTAATTTTTTATTATGGATTTAAAACTTATAAATATTTATTTTTTCAAAATTAGTAATGAAGATGGATGGGATGGATGGAGAACGGTAACTATCACAGTAGATTTTGTTCGAGTAAGATATCAACTTTGTAGATTTTGCTGGAGTAAGATATCATCTCTGTAGATTTTGCTAGAGTAAGATATCATCTTTGTAGATTTTGTCGAGTGATTGTACAATTATCCAGCAGCTCGTGAGGCCGCCGTTCGTGAGAGGTGTTAGGAACCCGTGTCAACCCTTCTCTTTACTTCGTTAGTATATTGTTGTTGTACGCATATGCTTTGTAAGTCGTCCCGTAGTATTTGTTGATCCATAGTTTATATTAGCCCATGGTATTTACCCATAGTACTGGATGCATATGCTTTGTAAGTCGTCCCATAGTATTATATGTCCCATGGTTTTGACTCATAGTATTGGGCATAGACTTAGTATATAAGTGTGTGTTGAGGTCATTGAAGACACCGTGAAGTTAATTGTACTGAGCTTGCTCAAAGGAGGTTGCCCCCTCGAAGTGGCCCGTGATCAATATAAAAGTGATTCTGGGTTCTATTATTTCTGATATCTCATGTGATTGCATTAATCAATTATTGCAGGTTCTTCACATCTGGTATCAGAGCACTTTCTTGGGCTCGTTGGGTGGAATTTCTGCCAAATTTTTTTTTCCGCATATGTTGCAAGTTCAGATATGGGAATAATCCTTATCCGTTTAACTGTGGGAAGTACTTGGGGCATAAGCCCTAAAACTCATTATGAGGTGTACCACATGAACCCCAAAGTAGTTGGCCCATTGAGAGGACCTGCAGCGAAAAGGGCAACGACCCCTACCCGATTGACTAGTTCCCACCTGTGAGGTAAACCAATAGTTGTCATTGGTGGCAAAGCGGTTATCAGTTTTACCTGAACCATGGAGTGAGGGGTACTGCCCCAATACGCAAGCCGTCAGACAACATTGTTGGACGAGTGAATCCCCTGAACCGATAGAAAGCCGCACATACCTGGGGTCCATATCTATTTTCAGCTGAACTGTTTCCCATCACTTCCGCTCAAGATCCAGCCATTTCAGATCTCTTCTGAAAGTCATTCCAGATCCAGTCGCTGTTTCATATCCAACCGTTTTTCGATCCCTTCTGCGCCGTTGCAGATCCATCTGTTGCAGATACCTTTCGCGCCACTGTTGTTGATCCATTTCTAAAACTTCACTGACATCCCTGCAATCCCATTTTGCATATTTCATTCCTGAAGACCCTATCCCAAATTCCACTTCCTAAGACTAGAAATCCCACATTTGTCTATTTTTAGGATTTTCCATAACTCCTTCAATTTTCACCCAAACGCCTTCAAATTTTGCCACCGTGTTCCTTTCCTAATTCTGCTTCTTTGTCCCTCTCTACCAAATTTTCTCATTCTTTCACCCTACTTCTGAAATCCCCATTTTTTGCCTCCCTGTCCATCGGAAAGTGTCCAAATCCTAGTCAAACCCCAATTACCAATCCGAGTTTTTCCCAAATCCAAATTTTCTTTTACTAAATAAGCTTTTGTTTGTGTTTTTCTATCCATTTCCGAAAAAAAAAAACCTCCTGGTTGTGGTTGTCACCCGCGCAAGAGCAAAAAAATTCCTGGTTGTGGTTGTCACCCGCACAAGAGCAAAAACCATGGAGGAAGCACTTGCAACTATCCAAACCAAACTCCAAGATCTGGACGAAAAACTTCTCAGCCTCCATCTTCAGCATTTAGCCATGAACAATAACCGACAGCCAGAATCTTTTGCAGCCACCGGGTTCTCTTCTTCCAGCAATTTTCGTGGGCCGAAGCTTGATTTTCCTCGCTTCAATGGTACTGATCCGACTGGATGGATATACCGCGCAGAACAATATTTCAGTGTGCATAATACTTTTGATGTCTAGAAAGTTGCACTTGCATCTTTTCATTTGGAACAGGAAGCCCTTCAATGGTACTGTTGGTACATCAAAGCTCATCCCGAGCCAAACTAGACAGATTTTTGCCAACTCCTTTTGCCACGATTTGGTCCTAGTGCTTTTGACGACTTCATAGGAGCACTCACTAAAATTCACCAAACTGGCACAGTGAGAGAGTATCAGATGGAATTTGAGAAATTAGCCAATCACACAGAAGGATTGTTTGATGAATTCTACAGGAGTTGTTTTATTAGTGGTCTCAAGGATGAAATCCGCTCAGAGGTCAAAATGTTCTGTCCCAACACAATGATGGAAGTCCTAGGGTTGGCTAAGTTGGCCGAGGACAAGATCGTAGCTCAACAACGCTCCAAACCCACCTTTGTTCCTTTCAGAAATATGGGTTCCCAACGACCTCCCATCATGCCTGTTCCTCGACCAACTCCTATCTAGCATTTGTCTGAAACAGAGATGCAGGCACGCCGAGAAAAAGGGCTTTGTTATAATTGCGATGAGAAATTCACTTGGGGACATAGATGTGTTCAGCAAAAGCTCTATCTTTTGGATGTGGATTCTCCGCCTGCCTCTGAACTTATATTACAACTGGAATAGAACCATCGAGCCAATTAACAGAAAGATCCAAGTTGCGTAGTAATGAGAGGTTGCCAAGATGCGCATTAAGGGTACCTTGCAATCCTCTATCTCTCAGGTCAATGCCGACCACTCTTCTGGTGTGCGGTGTGAAGCTAATGCCAGACCAATTAGAGCATATGTTCTCCGAGTTTTCCGCCGTCCAGTTGGACAGCAGGCCATATGGATCCTCTGTGATGGCAGTTTTGAAGGATAAGAGAGCATCAAGCTCCCTTTTATGATGGGCGTCCATTGATGACAGTATGAATTCACCTTCAGAATGAGAATGAGAATGAGAATGAGCGGGCATGTAGTGTTCATAAAAAGCATCTTCCACATGATAAGGAGTATGGGTCGAGTAATGAAAAGGAATTGGTGCAGGCAAAGAGGCAATAGCTATGCAGCAGCACAGAAGCAACAATATCACAATATCCATTTCTCCCTCTCCAACATCAAAGTGTTTCAAAGCCTTTGAGTTGTGTGCTTTTGGCTATGGAAACACATCTATTTTATAGATTGGATATGCGAATTTTGTTCGTGTAGTATCAATTCCAAGGAAATTGTTCGTGTGGCATCAATTCATTCGTACTGGTGTTGGGAAAAAACAATTGGTGTCCATCACTAGAAGACGAAGAAATCAAAATTAAGTTGTCCCCACAGTCGTTGGAAAAAAAATTGAAATCTTTATCACTAGACCAAGAAAGTTAAGTCACGGTGGTTGGGTAAAGAAATTGAAGTATTTATCAATATAATATCCAAAAAAGAAAAATTAGTATTTATCAATGGGGAAAAAATTGGAATCTTTATCCATAGAAGACTAACAATTTAAGTCACATTCGTTGGGAAAAGTAATTGAAGTCTTTATCAATAGAAAGCTCAAAACAAAGTCTTTATCAACAGGAAAAAAATCTAATCCTTTTAGTAAAAGTTAAAAAAAAAAATTACATTATTAATGGACGAAAAAAAATCTTTATTGGTGATCTTCTACCAAAAAACCGCAGTTTAATCAAATTTGAGATGCCAAAAGAAGATACTATGCAACTATGGTTATACTTTTTAAGTATGATAAACACGTGAATAATTCTGACTCTCAAAATAAAATACAATTATTAGGTTAGCTTCACTATCTTACTATTATTTTAAAATGAAATAAATTTAATTTAATTTTTAAATCTTTGTTTTTAATAATATAATTGTAATAATTTTTAGGTAATTTAGAATTTAATTTCTAATATTTTGTTCTAATATATGTTTTTATTTTTATTTTTATTATGTATATATAAGCAAATAACAAAATCTGTGAATCTAAAATTTTTCTAATCATTAACATTTTTTTTTTTTCTCATAACTTTCTAACTCTATCACCATCTTTTACAAATTTCCAAACCTATCACTGTTTTCCATTTACTCAAATCACAATTATCAATTTGATTTTTCCACAACTTTTCCAAATCTATTACCATCTTTCATAACTGTCCCTCCCTGTCATCATCTTTCATAACTGTCCCTCCCTGTCATCTTCTTTCAATTCTCCAATTCTCCAAGACTTTTCATTAAAACTCATCTGACTTTTCAACAATGGAGTGGGTGGGAAAGTCAAGTCAATACACGCATTTCCTCTCTGTTATTGTACATCTCCGTCTTTCATTTTCATAAATCATATCTCCATCTCTCATATACAATTCACGTTGGAGATGGCAACCGACTTTTCGACATTGGAGTCGGTGGGAAATTGGAACTCCATATTTTTCAGACATAACTTTCCAACTCACCCAGACTTTGAATAGAATACAATTCCACACAATGAAGTCAAGTCAATAAGGACAGCTTACGGTCGCTGGTCTGATTTTCTCTTTATTACGGTGGGCTCTAACAAAGAAGTACCGCTGAAGATGACCACCGACTTTTCCACAATGGAGTGGGTGGGAAATTGTGGAATAAATTTACTGAAACTCCTCCGACATTTTCGGTCACTAAAGTCAAGTCAATACACGCATTTGCGTTGCGATTTCGTAAATCATAACTCAGCGATTTCGTTTCTATATATGTAGTAAAGAAGTCACGTTGGAGATGACAATGAAGTGGGTCACTGGTGGGAAATTGAAGCTCCTCCACTACTTTTCCTGAAAAATATCTCCATCTTTCGTTATCCGTGCAGGCTTTTATATCTTAGATGTTTCCTCTCTCCATCTCAACGATTCAAGGACGATGGAAGATGACAAAACCACGATTTGTCTTACTCAACTGTGGTTAACGCCATTCAGTTTTCTAACTTATATTACGACTTTGTTTTAATAGTATTTAAGCAACGCTTCAGTTGAGATAATT
This sequence comes from Larix kaempferi, assembly GCA_027924585.1. Classification (NCBI taxonomy): domain Eukaryota; kingdom Viridiplantae; phylum Streptophyta; class Pinopsida; order Pinales; family Pinaceae; genus Larix; species Larix kaempferi. The sequence continues at coordinate 1,894,134 of BSBM01000852.1, read as the reverse complement.
ATGTCTTTATGTGGGCTCAAATTTCAATTCCAATAAAATATACATAATTTTTAATACTTATCCATTTTTTAATAAAAACAATTCATATATATATATATATATATATTTTAATACTTATCCATATTTAATAAAAACAATTCATATATATATACAAAGTGGGTTAATGAGTAAAAACTTGTATTTTTTCTTAGAAAATATTTTAAAAAAAAGTTGACATTTGTAATATCAAAATATTTGGTTGTGAAATAACTAATTCAACGAAATAAATGAGGCCACACAAATATACAGGGAATGGATGTTGTTATTCTTATTAAAAGGATTTAGAAATTTTTGTTTTTATTTGATAAGGGTCTAGGTCCTAATAAGGATATGACCCTAAAAAGGATTTTTAGGACTATGAGGAGAACGAGATATTGAACTCCCTAGTTAGTTTCCATATCCATGAGGAGCTTCTAGAGGTTTGGAGATGTGCCAAATATTTACCATTAATGTAAAAAGATGATATATCTGCCAAGGACAATCGAGCCAATACCAAATGAAGATAGGGGGTAGACCTCTGGTCTACTTGAACGGTTTAGACTTACTAGGACCTAGAGGGACCAAGAATGGAATCATGTGATCATTTATGTCAATTTTCAATTTTCAATTCTGTTTTTATGTCCTAGCATGTTTGTCTTGTTTTCACTTTTGAAACAAAGTGCGGTGCTAATATGTAATGCTCTTTTCCTGGTAAGACTACAGCCTTCCTTTTGCTCAAGTGCCAAGAATTTAGGGTACATATTCTTCCAAATTTTCCCAACACTTGTAGTGGTCCCCATCCCTTTTTAACGTGCCATTAGGGTGGGGCAAACCAGAGCAAGAATGAAAACCTTAGTGGATGGCTTAGTGGGATTAATTTTTACATTCGAATTACATGTTTCTTGGTTAAATTGAGCCAGCCTTCTGCTCAGGTGCCAAGCCTTCAAGGTCCCTATTTTGCCAAAATTTTGCAACACTTGTAGTTGTCCTCATCCATTTTTGACATGCCATTAGGGTGGGGCAGACCAGAGCAAGAATGAAAAGCTCGGTGGATGGTTAGTGTGCTTAATTTTTACAATCAAATTACATGCTTCTTGGTTAAATTGCATGAAAGGGTATGCTCTATACATTATTCTTCATTAATAGAAAATGATATGCATATCTTGAAACATTAAGGAAAGAATTTAGGATTGTATCCATGGTCTCAACAATTGGTTTCTAATTATGATAGAAATTCGAAGGAAAACCTTGTCGTTGGATTAGGCGAACTGAAAGCATATCATTTTAAGATTTTTGATTGATTTTGGGTGAGATGCATATTCTAGGATGGAATTTTTATTCACCTTCCCTATATATATTTGAATTTTATATCTATCTATCTATCTATCTATCTATCTATCTATCTATATATATAATTCAACATTTGTATGCCTCATTTTGCTTACATTCTCATGTTTTTGTTTTGGCAAAATTTAGATAAAGGGATAGGTCACAAATCCCTTTATGATACATGTTCAATTTTTAGTGCTATTTCATCCTATAAGGTTACAACTGATTCAACAGGGCAATCCAAAGGATTTGGTTTTGTTTTATTTGAACAATATGAATCAACAAAGAATGCAATAGTCAAGTTGAATGGCATGCTAATGAATGGCAAACTGGTCTATGTTGGTCCTTTTTTGCAGAGACGGGAAAGGGAACAAGGAAATGGAGGGACCATGTTTTGTAATGTTTATGTTAAGAATTTGTTAGATTCGGTCATATATGAGGATTTAGGAAATAAAGTTGAGTATGGACCAATCACCAGTGCATTGAGAATGAGGGATACAAAGGGTCAATCATAAATGTGAAGAATTGGGATTTTGATTTTATACCTTGAAGAGTTCAAAATTATTTGTAGAAGGCTAAAATGTCGATATCTGTGGCCCGCTGCATACTATTTTAGATGAGATTATAATGGGAGTTCAAGTGGTGGAGACGAACTCTGGTGAAGTAATAAAATTTGTTTAAGAAATATTGAAGTAAGCACTGATTTCTTAATATTGGCCTACCACTTGGTTTTTTGTTTGAATCTTTAACAATTATTTGCATGGTGTTAGTTTTACAACAAATGATCGAGAGAAATAAACCAACTGACTTTTATATGGTACTTTGGGCACCGTGGTATTCAACAGATTGGAGCAATCTCCTGAAACGTATCTTATTGGAAAATATATAGTTAGGAAAGACCGACGATGTTATGCCAAAAGGATGGCCAACCATGATATTCAATTTTGAATAGAAGTATTATATTTGTTACTGTAAACATTGTTGTTTTTTGAGCTAACTATGCATTCGTTTTTAGTATTTTTTATTGTTGTTGTATTGGGAATGAACAATTTTCATGCAGGTCCTTCATTGAAAAGTTATGGTATTCTTAGTAGTGTGTTTTGTAGCATTCTTTAATTCAGTATTAAATGATACCTTGTCTCTTCACTTCATAGATGTTTCGCATCATTCTTTAATTCAATATTAAAACGCCTATTTCATTAAATTTGGACAAATTAGGCAATTTTTGGACTAAGAAAGTCTGAATTTAGAATTTGAAAGTGTCAATATCAACCTTTCTAAAGTGCAAAAACGGGTTCTGAAAGTGGCAATATTGGATTTGAAAAGTGTGTTTTTCTATTCAAATAGTGTGTTTTTTGACTAGTCATGAACCTTAAAATTGCATTTTTTTGTTATAAAACCATGAATTTCATTTCAAAATGTGTGAATTTCAAATCCGAAACTACAAATTTTGATTTGAAAAGTGTGAATTTGAAATCCAAAAATGCAAATTTTGATTTGAAAAGTGTCAATTTCAAATAAAAAATGCAAATTTTGATTTGAAAAGTGTGAATTTCAAATAAAAAAATGCAAAATTTGATTTGAAAAGTGTGAATTTCAAATCAAAAAATGCAAAATTTGATTTGAAATGTGTGAATTTCAAATCAGAAAATGCAATTTCGGATTTCAAAAGTGTGAATTTCAAATAAAAAAACTGCAATTTTCATTTGTAGATGTTCAAAATTTTAAGGTGAAAAGTTCAATGTCTAAAATATTCAGTCATTGTTTGAATAAAAACTCAATCCTCTAAGTTATAACATATAAAATGGTTTGTCCCTATTTATGTTTTCTGACAAGAAGGATCGGTCGCCCCTTCTTTTCATAGTTAATTGTGAAAACCTTTATCCAACAATTTAGCTATATCCATAATGGAGAACACAAGAAGGATCCACCGACCCTTCTTGCAGTGTCGAAATATTATGAAAAGAATATTGATAATAAGAAGGGTCGAGCGACCCTTCTTGCATCATCGAACTATTATGAAAATAATATGGGGAATAAGAAGGGTCGAACGACCCTTCAATTACGAGGGAATTGTAAAAATAGAACACCTTGGAAGTTATATCATATAAAAATGGTTGTTCCCGACTTCCGTTTTACGACAAGAAGGATCGGCCGCCCCTTCTTTTCATAGTCAATTTTCAAAACCTTTATCCATCAATTCAGTTATAGCCATAATGGATAATGCAAGAAGGATCGACCGACCGTTCTTGCAGTGTCGAACTATTATGAAAAGAATATTTGGAATAAGAAGGGTCGGCCGACCCGTCATTTAGGAGGGAATTGTAACAGTAGAACACCTTAGAGAAAGAGCGACCGCTCTTTCTCTGAGAATTATTCGTCTACTTGTGAGCAAAGTCTTTAAAGCAAAACGTCTATAATTTTTTTTGTTAAAATGTTGATATCTAATATCCTAGGGTGACACATGGAACGATCATATTGTAACACGTGGCATATTTGACTTGGCACATTGAGTATAGCGAGTTTACTAATTTTTATTTGATTTGGCACATAGTAGTTTATGCTAATTGAAAAATTCACTGATAGTAGTTTTAAGGATAATTAGGCACATGCAAGATTACCCTGTAGCTTATGTTAATCATTAACATGAATTTATTAGTTTGTGAAACGTGGAGCGCTCAGATTGTGAAACGTGAAATGCTTAGATTGTGAAACGTGGAACCCTCAGATTGTGAAACATGGAACGCGAGCGACATTTGTATCATGGTGTATATTTTGTTCGTGACAACACATAATGTCGACTGAAGCATGATGAGATTATTTTCTTCATACGAGTAATATCTACGATTACTCCAGCAAAATTTGTTGTCGCTGTAGATGATATCTATGACCACCATCCAAGGGAGTATCAGCTCATAGTCATCAATGCACCAATTCATCCAACTCCAGTTATTTTCTGCCCAACTAGGTCCTCCATTCGACTAATTCAAAGAACATGTCGAACCGTCGTGTGGATCACCACATGTCGAGTCAGTTAGTCTCGTAAGTTAGTGAACCTATAAGTCGTTACGAGTTGTTAGTGAAGCTACGAGTAATGGAAGACTTCTTGACTCTGCTGCTTACTTATCGTGGGTTGTGGACTAAGAAAGTGTAAATTTAGACTTCGAAAGTGTCAATTTCAACCTCTCTAAAGTGTAAAAAATGATTCTAAAAGTGGTAATATTGGATTTGAAAAGTGTGTTTTTCTATTTGAATAGTGTGTTTTTTGACTAGTTATGAACCTTAAAATTGTAGTTTTTTGTTATAAAACTATGAATTTCAATTCAAAATGTGTGAATTTCAAATAAAAAATTCAAATTTTGATTTGAAAATTGTGAATTTGTCCCGACATCTATTTTCCGACAAGAAGGATTGTCCACCCCTTCTTTTCGTAGTTAATTGTGAAAACATTTATCCAACAAATCAGCGATATCCATAATGGAGAACACAAGAAGGATCGACCGACCCTTCTTGCAGTGTCGAACTATTATTGAAATAATATTGGGAATAAAATGGGTCAGTCAACCCTTCAATTTCAAGGGAATTGTTAAAATAGAACACCTTAGAACTTATAACATATAAAAATAGTTTGTCTCGACTTCTGTTTTCCAACAAGAAGGATTGGCCGCCCCTTCTTTTCGTAGTTAATTCTGAAAACCTTTATCTAATAATTCAGCTATATCCATAATGGAGAACACAAGAAGGATCGACCGACCCTTCTTGCAGTGTGGAAATATTATGAAATGAATATTGGTAATAAGAAGGGTTGACTAACCCTTCTTGCAGTGTAGAACTATTATGAAAATAATACGAGGAAAAAGAAAAGTCGACTGACCCTTCAATTACGAGGGAATTGTAAAAATAGAACACCTTGGAATTTATATCATATAAAAATGGTTTTTCCCGACTTCTGTTTTAATAAAAGAAGTATCAGCTGCCCCTTCTTTTCGTAGTGAATTGTCAAAACTTTTATCCATCAATTCAGCTATATCCATAATGGAGAACACAAGAAGGATCGGCCGACCCTTCCTGCAGTGTTGAACTATTATGAAAAGAATATTTGGAAGAAGAAGGGTCGTCCGACCCTTCATTTAGGAGGGACTTGTAACAATAGAACACCTTGGAGAAAGAGCGGCCGCGTTTATAAATTTTGTTGTTAAAATGTTGATATTTACTATCGTAGGGTGACACGTGGAATGATCATATTGTCACACGTGGCATATTCGATTTGGCACATTGAGTATAGCGAGGTTACTAATTTTTATTTGATTTGGCACATTGAGTATAGCGAGATTACTAATTTTTATTTGATTTGGCACATTGAGTATAGCGAGGTTACTAATTTTTTATTACGGATTTAAAACTTATAAATATTTATTTTTCCAAAATTAGCAATGAAGATGGATGGGACGGATGGGGAACGGTAATTATCACAGTAGATTTTGTTCGAGTAAGATATCATCTCTGTAGATTTTGCTGAAGTAAGATATCATCTCTGTAGATTTTGCTAGAGTAAGATATCATCTCTGTAGATTTTGTGGAGTGATTGTACAATTATCCAGCAGTTCATGAGGGTGCCGTTCGTGAGAGGTGTTAGGAACCCGTGTCAACCCTTCTCTTTACTTTGTTAGTATATTGTTGTTGGACGCATATGCTTTGTAAGTGGTCCCATAGTATTTGTTGATCCATAGTTTATATTAGCCCATGGTATTTACCCATAGTATTGGACGCATATGCTTTGTATGTCATCCCGTAGTATTATATGTCCCATGGTTTTGACTCATAGTATTGGGCATAGACTTAGTATATAAGTGTATGTTGAGGTCATTGAAGGCACCGTGAAGTGAATTGTATTGAGCTTGCTCAAAGGAGGTTGCCCCCTCGAAGTGGCCCGTGATCAATATAAAAGTGATTCTGAGTTCTATTATTTCTGATATCTTGTGTATTTGCATTAACCAATTATTGCAGGTTCTTCACATCTGGTATCAGAGCACTTTCTTGGGCTCGTTGGGTGGAATTTATGCCAAATTTTTTTTTTCACATCTGTTGCAAGTTCGAATATGGGAATAATCCCTATCCACTTAACTGTGGGAAGTACTTGGGCATAATCCCTAAAACTCATTGTGAGGAGTACCACAGGAACCCCAAAGTAGCTGGCCAATTGAGAGGACCTACAGCGAAAAGGGCAATGACCCCTACTCGATTGACTAGTTCCCACCCGTGAGGTAAACCAAGAGCTGTCGTTGGTGGAAAAGTGGTTATCAGTTTTACCTGAACCGTGGAGTGAGGGGTACTACCCCAATACGCAAACTGTCAGACAACATTGGTGGCCGAGTGAATCCCCTGAACCGATAGGAAGCCGCACATACCTGGGGTCCATATCTATTTTCAGCTGAACTATTACCGATCACTTCCGCTCCAGATCCAGCTATTTCAGATCTCTTCTGAAAGTCGTTCCAGATCTAGTCGTCGTTTCAGATCCAACCATTTTTCGATCCCTTCCACACCGTTGCAGATCCATCTATTATGGATCCCTTTCGCGCCGCCGTTGCTGATCCATTTCTGAAACTTCACTGACATCCCTGCAATCCCATTCTGCATATTTCATTCCTGAAGACCCTATCCCAAATTTCACTTCCCAAGACCAGAAATCCCACATTTGTCTATTTTTAGGGTTTGCCATAACTCCAATTTTCACCCAAGTGCCTTCAAATTTTGCCATCGTGTTCCTTTCCTAATTCTGCTTCTTTGTCCCTCTACACCAAATTTTCTCATTCTTTCACCCCACTTCTAAAATCCCCATTTTTTGCCTCACTGTCCATCAGAAAGTGTCCAAATCCTAGTCAAACCCCAATTACCAATCTGAGTTTTTCCCAAATCCAAATTTTTCTTTACTAAATAAGCTTTTGTTTGTGTTTTTCTATCCATTTCTAAAAAAAAAAAAACCCTCCTGGTTGTGGTTGTCACCCGTGCAAGAGCAAAAACCATGGAGGAAGCACTTGTAGCCATCCAAATCAAACTCCAAGATTTGGATGAAAAACGTCTCAGCCTCCATCTTCAGCATTCAACCATGAACAATAACCGATAACCATAATCTTTTGCAGCCACCGGGTTCTCTTCTTTCAGCAATTTTCATGGGCTGAAGCTTGATTTTTTTCGCTTCAATGGTACTGATCTGACTGGATGGATATACTGCGCAGAACAATATTTCAGTCTGCATAATACTTTTGATGTCCAGAAAATTCCACTTGCATCCTTTCATTTGGAACAGGAAACCCTTCAATTATACCATTGGTACATCAAAGCTCATCTCGAGCCAAACTGGACAGATTTTTGCCAACTCCTTTTGCCACGATTTGGTCCTAGTGCTTTTGACGACTTCACAGGAGCACTCACTAAACTTCACCAAACTGGCACAGTGACAGAGTATTAGACGAAATTTGAGAAACTAGCCAATCACACAGAAGGATTGTCTGATGAATTCTACAGGAGTTGTTTTATCAGTGGTCTCAAGGATGACATTTGCTCAGAGGTCAAAATGTTTTATCCCAACACAATGATGGAAGTCCTAGGGTTGGCTAAGTTGGCCGAGGACAAGATCACAACTCAACAACGCTCCAAACCCACCTTTGTTCCTTTCAGAAATATGGGTTCCCAACGACCTCCCATCACGCCTGCTCCTCGACCAACTCCTATGAAGCATTTGTCTGAAATTGAGCTGCAGGCACGCCGAGAAAAAGGGCTTTGTTATAATTGTGATGAGAAATTTAGTTGGGGACATAGATGTGTTCAGCAAAAGCTCTATCTCTTGCATGTGGATTCTCTGCCTGCCTCTGAACTTGGTGAAGAAGCTCTAGATACAGTAGATGATCAGGTTGACATTCAGCACTCGCCTGTTGACACCCCATCTCAGGACGACCCACCGAGTTCTCTCTCCATGCTATAACCGGCGTCACCACCCCACAAACAATGCGGGTTAGGGGATACTTCAAGAAGCTCCCTCTTACCATACTCATTGATTCTGGTAGCACTCATAACTTCATTGACCCTCGGATTGCCAAACAGGATGGTTGTTTTGTCCATCCTTGCTCCCACTTTGAAGTCATGGTTGCCAATGGGGGCACCTTACCTTGCAAGGGGAAGTGTCACAATGTGCGTATCTCTATGGAATATTATAACCTGCGCTTTGACATGTTTGCCTTGTCCTTAGGCGGATGTGATGTGATTTTGGGCGTTCAATGGTTACGCACACTTGGCCCCATCTTATGGGATTTTGCTGAACTTCTGATGTAGTTTTTAGTCAATGGGGCACAACACAAATTTATGGGCTTACAATCAGGGTCTCTCTGCATTATCAGTTCACATCACCTGGAAAAAATCCTTAAGAAGAATTCACATGGTGTCATCGCCCAGCTCCATTCCATTCATATGCACCCATCAACAGTCTCCACTACTTCTTTGGATAGATATGCAGGTGTCTTTGCTGAACCAATGAGCTTGCTGCCTTCAAGAGACCTTTTCAGTAAGAATTTAGCCGCATCTACCTCTCAACAGGAAATGATGGCTATTTTCCATGCAGTACAGAAGTGGTAGCCATACCTATTAGGGAATTATTGCTGCATCAAGAATGATCTCCAGGGTCTGGAAAATTTCCTGGAACAACGGGTCTCCTCCCCAACACACCTGAAATGGGTTATCCAACTCATGGGTTATCCCTATGCGATCACTTACAATAAGGGTAAGGACAATATGGTGGCAGATGCTCCTTCTCGCACAATTGATAACCCAATTTCTCTTACAACTATTTCTTTGCTTGTTCCAAATTGGTTGCAATATGTTCAACAGGGTTATCTCTTCTATGAACTCCATGCTTCTTCATCAGCAGGGCACTCTAGGTTCTTCAAAATGTATGGCTGGGAACAATGTAACTTCTTTTGGCAGGGACTGAAAATGACAATTCAACAGATGGTGGCTTACTGTGATACTTTCCAGGTTAACAAGGGTGAAACGACACTCCTTTCGGGACTGCTCAAACCCTTGCCCATCCCTACACAGATTAGGCCAACTATTTCTATGGATTTCTTAGAAGAGATTTGGTGGTACAATACCACATCTACAAGCACACCATATGAAGCAGTCTATGGACAGACACCACCAGTTCTTCTTCCATACACCCTTAGCAGCTCCCCAGTTCAGGCAATTGACTCGGTTCTTTGAAATCGCGATCAGATTCTTCTCATTCTGCAAGACAATCTTCACATGGCCATAATTTGACTGCAACAACAAGCCGATCAACACCATTTTGAGTGCACTTTTCAAGTAGCTGATATGGTTCTTCTTTGTCTACAGCCTTCCAAGCAATTCTCCCTGAAACTCCAAAGGCGTCAGTGGCCCAAAATGCAACCTGAGGATGCTACTGGGGAACCACTCATTCAGATTCTGCATCAATTTCCCCAACCAAAGCTTTGAGGACAAAGGTTTTTCTAAGGGAGAGGGGATGTTAGGAACCCGTGTCAACCCTTCTCTTTACTTTGTTACTATATTTTTGTTGGACACATATGCTTTGTAAGTCATCCCGTAGTATTTTTTGATCCATAGTTTATATTATCCCATGGTATTTACCCATAGTATTGGACGCATATGCTTTGTAAGTCGTCCCGTAGTATTATATGTCCCATGGTTTTGACTCATAGTATTGGGCATAGACTTAGTATATAAGTGTGTGTTGAGGTCATTGAAGGCACCGTGAAGTTAATTGTATTGAACTTGCTCAAAGGAGGTTGCCCCCTCAAAGTGGCTCGTGATCAATATAAAAGTGATTTTGAGTTCTATTATTTCCGATATCTCGTGTATTTTCATTAATCAATTATTGCAGGTTCTTCACAAGAGGCCTGGAAATTGACGGCGTGTAGAACGTATTTGACAGGTCTGCTTGAAATTTACTTGTGTCTATAAGCATGCATAATTTAAACCCGTCAAATCGACGTCCAGCAAAATTAATTCACTTATCTGTTGTAAACAAATATTACAGTTAGTATAGTAGTAAAATCACTAGTTTGGTACTTGTTGCAATTAAGAAGTTTAGTAATTAAGATTGGGAATATTTACATGGTTTAATGAATTGAAAATTTTCATCATATTTATGCTTGTTTGATGCGCTTGTGACCTGAGTGCAGTGTGATTCTTAGATGAATTTGTGACCTGAGTGTAGTGTGGCATTCTGTACCAACTTTGATGTAAATAAGAAATTACCGGCTTGCTTGAGGTATGTCGAATTTTTTCAAGTTTCGTATCATGGCTTAAGGGTTCTATATTGATGATTTTGAAAAGTAGTCAATTATTGCTTGGATCATTGCTTTGTTACCATAGATACACTGGAAATCCTCCATATATTTTATTTATTTACCCCGAAAAGTATGGGATCATTGCTTGAATTGAAATTACCATGATGACGCCACGGATAGAGGCTCTTGAGGCTGATATACCCATTTTTATCACTGTTATCTTATATATATATATATATGGTGACCACCTGTGGGATCGACCTTTGTGTTTAACTGCTGCAATATTCTATGACTTTGCATGTTGCATTCAATAGGGATAGGATGAACTCTATTTTTCATATAATTTTTTATTGATTATTGTGTCTTCGTTGATTTTTGAAAGAAAGGCTTGTTTTCATGAGAATGCTCCATACATTAATTTAAGTAATTTCATTGCTTTTAGAAAGAAGAGATCTCTGCCAACGCATGCTCAAATTGCTAGTTATTGCTTAAGTTATTGTATTTTCTTATTTGCTAGGAATATGGGATGATCGGGCGACCTAGGCTTCCTATTAATGCCATGCCCTGCTGCTACATATTTATTATGATGTCAAGGAGCTTGGCTATCCCACCATGGTTCCATCCCAAGCCCCAAATTATTAGACTGCTGTGTCATTATCGTGATATTAAAGATTTAACATATTTTCCTGGAATGTTCATTTGCACACGAATTGTTTGACTATTGTTGCATAAAAGATAAAATGATTATTGTTACTAAAAACATGTTATCGTCATCAAATTTTTAATTGACAAGCACATAAAATTTGAAATTCCATCCCTTTTCGTGACATTGACGAGGAACTGGAACGTAATTGTACAAATAAACTTCACATCGATGAGCATTATGGATGACCATCATCAGGACAAAGAGGTGAAGAGGAAGAGGATCAACAAGGAACAGATCCTTTTGTATAGTCGCAGAGTCTCTTCGACTCATAGGACAGTTTGGACGCAATGTAGGATTTTCCAAATGGACCTATCGTCTGAAGTGCAGAAGGAAATCCAAGGTGTGGAGCAGGAGCTCTGGAAAAATCTTGGTAAAGATAACCTGTAGGAGGAAATCCAGAAGATGGGAAATTGGGTTGAGGACCCCTAGACCACTACTGGCCGTTTAACCCAGTATGAGCGAACTGTTGCCCGTTACTGGTTAGTGAAAAACTTAGTAGGGTATGCTTTTACGGACCGTATGCAAAAAGAGGAAGTGGTGCAGAACAAGCTTCAAGATGAAACCAGGGAGATGAATAAGAAGATGGACTTCTTGCTATAAGACATGGACCTCCGTATTCCTAATGCTACCATGACTGCGCCAGAAGAACATCTTGGTAAATATACTCTGCAGGAGGAAATCCTGGAGCTGGAATTCCAAGAGGCCATGGACCCGGGGAACACTACTGGCCGTTTAACCCTGTACGAGCGAACTATTTCCCTTTACTTGGTAATGAAAAACTTGGTGGGGTATGCTCTTATGGACCATATGCAGAAAGCGGATCCGGTGCAGAACTCGCTTCAAGACAAAACCAAGGAGTTGCACCGGAAGATGGACTTCTTACTGCAATCCATGGGCCTCCGTATTCTTGATGCTACCATGAATGCGTGGGAAGTAAATGCTCAAGGTTGTTTTCAGGACTTTCCTTATATTTTACTGTAATGCTGTTAAGCTCTCTAGTGATCAGGGGTGTGTTTTTTTTGTTTATTTCATAGTAGCAAAATACAACTGTGTTAGCAGTTGCTGCACAAAAATTCAAACAAAGTTAAAAATACTACGAACATTCAAGATGATGCGAGTTTTTGAAGATGATACGAGTTTATGAAAAATTTTATTTGATTTGGCACATTGAGTCTAACAAGGTTACTAATTTTTATTTAATTTGGCACATTGAGTATAGCCAGGTTACTAATTTTTATTTGATTTGGCACATTGATTATAGCGAGGTTACTAATTTTTATTTGATTTGGCACATTGAGTATAGCGAGGTTACTAATGCTGGTTTAACTACAACACAATCAGGAAATGAAAATTAACTGATAGTAATTTTAAGGATTAGGCACATGCAAGATTACTCTGTAGCTGGAATGCTAATTGAAAAATTAACATGAATTTATTAATTTATGTTAATCATTTGCAGAAAAAGTATGTATGAATTTATGAATTTATTAAGTTCTTTCTGTATCTTGTTCACAGTATGTAAATGTTAGGAGGAAATCTGTAGATATTGAATAACAAGACTTTTTCTATGGAATATGACGACTAACAAATTTCCCATATTGGTCTTTGTGTTTAAGAAGAGCAATAAAGATCCCATAATGATAAACTATAATGAATTGCAATTATCACATCTGTAACGAAATAACATATACCATGCGGCAACAAAATTTGGATTAAGATGGAGTACAATTTTAATTATATCAAATCTAAACAACTTATCACTATGGATTAAACTTGGAAAGTGTGAATTTCGACTTTGAAAGTGTCAATATCAACCTTTCTAAAGTGAAAAAACAGGTTCTGAAAGTGGCAATATTGGATTTGAAAAGTGTGTTTTTCTATTCGGAAAGTGTGTTTTTTGACTACTTATGAACCTTAAATTTGCAGTTTTTTGTTATAAAACTATGAATTTCAATTCAAAATGTGTGAATTTCAATTCAAAACGTGTGAATTTCAAATCAGAAAATGCAAATTTTGATTTGAAAACTGTAAATTTGAATAAAAAAATGCAATTTTTTATTTGAAATGTGTGAATTTTAACTCAGAAAATGCACATTTGGATTTGAAAAGTGTGAATTTAAAATAAAAAAAATGCAATTTCTGATTTGAAAAGTGTGAATTTCAAATAAAAAAACACAATTTTTTATTTGAAAATTGCAATTTTCATTTGTAAATGTTCAAAATTTTAAGGCGAAAAGTTCAATGTCTAAAATATATAGTCATTGTTTGAATAACAAGTCAATCAGCTTGGTTATAAAATAAAAAATTTGTTCCGACTTCTATTTTCCTACAGAAAGGATCGACCGCCCCTTCTTTTCCTAGTTAATTGTGAACACATTTATCCAACACTTCAGCGATATCCATAATGGAGAACACAAGAAGGATCGACCGAACCTTCGTGCAGTGTCGAAATATTATGAAAATAATATTGGGAATAAGAAGGCTCGACCGATCCTTCTTGCAGGGTCGAACTATTATGAAAATAATATTGTAAATAAGAAGGGTCGGCCAACCCTTCATTTAGGAGGGGATTGTAAAATACAACACCTTGGAGAAAGAGCAGCCTCTCTTTCTCTGAGAATATTTCCACTTTCTAGCAAAGTCTATAAAGCAAAACGTCTATAAATTTTGTTGTTGAAATGTTGATATCTAGTATCCTAGGGTGACACGTGGAATGATCATATTGTGACACATGGCATATTTGATTTGGCACATTGAGTATAGCGAGGTTAATAATTTTTATTTGATTTGGCACATTAAGTATAGCGAGTTTACTAATTTTTATTTGATTTGGCACATTGAGTATAGCGAGGTTACTAATTTTTATTTGATTTGGCACATTCAGTATAGCGAGGTTGCTAATTTTTATTTGATTCGGCACATTGAGTATAGTGAGGTTACTAATGTGGGTTTAACTAAAACACAATCAGGAAATGAAAATTAACCGATAGTAGTTTTAAGGATTAGGCACATGTAACATTACCCTATAGCTAGAATGCTAATTGAAAAATTAACATGAATTTATTAATTTATGTTAGTCATTTGCAGAAATAGTATGTATGAATTTATTAAGTTCTTTCTGCATCTTGTTCACAAAATGTAATTGTCAGGAGGAAACCTCTGAAAATTGAATAACAAGACTTTTTCTATGGAATATGATGACTAACAAATTGCCCATATTGGTCTTAAATGTGTTTAAGAAGAGCAGTAATGATCCCATAATGATAAACTGTAATGAATTGCCATGATTAAAACCTTTGGGTCTGAGAGATGCAATTATCACATCTGTAATGAAATAACATATAGCATACGCCAACAAAATTTGGATTAAGATGGAGTACAATTTTAATTATATAAAATCTAAACAACTTATCATTATGGATTAGTCGGATCAATGACTATGACTTCAAATTTGGCCGAAGGTGAAAATCACAGTTAGGAGCCTAATTGCAATTTTTAGTCCGAATTGCGGGTTGCGGCTTGTGGAAGTGGAAAGTGCAAAACTATTTTAAGACCCTTCCCACAATCTGCTATTGCGGGTTGCGGGTGTAAACTTATTGAAGAATATTTCTGCATCCACAATCCGCATTGAGGATTGCGGATTGTGGAAAGAAAATGTTTCAAAACCGAAAACCAAGATTCCGCAATCCGCATTGCGGATTGCAGATTGAGGAAAGAACTTGACTTTTGGAAAAACTCAGTGCTTTCCGCAACTCACAAAAATAATAAAAAATTCAAGAAAATTTCAAAGGAAAGTGTGAATTTCAAATCAACCTTAAAAGTGTGAATTCGGTGAGTGAAGGATCGAGAAGGATCCATAAAGCCGCACATGTGAGGGTAGGCAGGTGGAAGCGAGGGAGGTGGTATATTGCATGGGGCATGTGTGTCATGTTACGGGCACCTGGGTCGAGGCTCCTCCCCCACGTGCCCTCCTCGTGTCTGGCACGTGGCCCCTCGTATAATGTTGACGCCCGCATCCGGCACGTGGCCCCTTGTATAATGGTGATGCCCGGATCCGAGGTTAATAAATGGTATACTTCATTCACATAAACAATTTTGTTTCTTAAAACAATCATGGGAAGTAATTGCACAATTTAATATATGGTATACTTGATTCACATAGGCTGAAACTTACGGTGAATATTATTATGCCTGTTGTAGGCCATTTAAAGCGCTGGCAGCTGGCATGTTGGCCGTTGGATTTTCAAGGAATCGATTGGAGTGATACGTGTACGGTTACTCCAGCAAAATATGTAGTCGCTACAGATGATATCTATGACCACCATGATCTTTCCATAATTTGATAATTACGATTCCCCATCCATCCCATACTCCCATCCCATTCAATCTATCAACACAGTCGCCACTCACTATATATCAAAGCAAACTGAAATCATCTGGGAAAACATGGAATTTTTCTTTACTTCCTTTGTTCTCTGTCCTTTGTTGTTTTATGAGAAATGCTTGAGTCTTATGATTCCTCCCCAGTTCTCCTCATGATATATGAGCATTTCGAAATCGGCTCCCTTGGATATATGGATGGAATGGAGCCGTCTTTGTATGATAGAGGACATGAATTTGCTCGCAAAACGTATAATCATTGACATCCAACAAGAGTATGTAACTATGGAACAATACATGTGACGACGAGCAATAATTCTTCCTGACAACGTGACCGAAGAGATAAATTATGTGTGTGTAACATACCCTTTAAGCTGGAAAACATTTTGTGTTTAGAAACATTATGATAACTTTTATTGTAAAGTTTATATTGGACAAGTGTCCAAGGATGACTATAATTTGCACAGTATATTATTATTTAATAAATAAAATAGGAGACAAACACCTAACAGGACTGTTGAAAGAGTGGTTACTGATCCACTAGGTGGAATGGAATCTGGGGTAGAAGGCAATGGATAAGTGGCAGCATCATGATGCAACTAACTAGCTATTGGTATGGGACAACTCCCTTAAAATGTGGTCATAGTGCCCTGAAAGATGGGATTGGATCTTGAGGCTCATTTATTCCAAACTGACCACTAAAAGACCTAGGCAGTCTATATAATAGCCATCAAATATTGAACTGAGGTTCATCACTTTTCCTGACGAGGAAATTTACCTTGGGGTTTTGCTGTGTTTGCACCCAAGAGATTTGATGAGGGGATATGCTGTTGTTGATCATGTTGTGAGTCTTCCAAACTCTTATTAAGTTCAGGAGGTTGATGCTGAGTGGAGAAGGAATTTTTCAGGAGGTTGATACTGAGTGGAGAAGGTATTTTTGAGTGCCTTGCTTCTACACAGATTCCACCCACTTACTGGATCAGTAAGCAGGCTCGGGGGTTCATTAGAAGTCAACAGTTGAGCTGCTTCTTCTGAAGCAGGTTGGGAGGAACAGGCCTCCTTGGGTGTTTTTCGGCCCTATCGTCAGTTACAGGTTCTATTGTCTTATCTGTTTTATTTTTAATTTCTGTTATCTATTTTGCATATTACAGTTCTTCTGTTTATTAAACTTTCACTGTTTAATTTATAAGTTATTTCAGTTTCCTTTATAAGTTAATAATTCTATATAAATGTGAAATGATTGAATAGAATGGTTTCTGTATTTTTCTCCATGCAAAAAGGAACAACATCGTACTCCAGTACATAAACATATTAAAAATAGATAAGTCTGATAGGAAAATAGCCAAGTGAATGGGAAGATTTAATTTATTATAATTTCTCAGAGTTTCTACTTCCTATTAAATTCCTGTATTTATATTTCAGTACTCTAATTATTAATTATTTTTATTTAGCTGTATTCATAGTTTATATACAATAATTCTTTTTATAAATATCACTGTTTTCAATTAATTATATTCTGTTCTAACAGTATAGGATTTATTTATCCATACTCAGCAGTTAAGATGTTCTTGTTTACACTAGGATAAATAAATATTTACTTTCAAAATGTAGCAGAATGATATTCTTCTACATACATCAAGCATTTCCATTTATTTCATGCTCACATTAGATTACAGTGGCATTTTATTTTAAAATTTAGTCTTGTTTCTCTTTACATATAAAAGCATTACAATACAAATAGAATCGAATTATAACTTCAACAGTTCACAGTAGAAGAACTGTTATTTATTATCAGTTTGAATAACATTCTGCCACTCATTTCTTTTAACATTAGACAAATCTATTTCAAACAGAAGTATCAAGATAGACAAGCTCGAACTTCATTTCATAACAAGATCAAGGACAAAAACCAAACACTTACACCTTAAACATGCCTGTAGATCGAGTAGTTAAGATTTCACTTTCAAAACGATTGCAAAAGTTTCCAAATAAAATAATGAACACAGGCTTATTGCCGAGAGACCTCAGCTAAAGCATTGTTAAGCTTTATTTTCCAAAACAAAGACTAAACCCTAACACTAGAATTATTTCCTATTTTCTTTAATACGCAGCAACAACATTATAAACAAAACGAAGCATGTACAGGCCATGAGCCTTATCAACAATTCAATTATCCATTGTTCTTTTAAATCAAACAGTCGTATCTTTTCACCCATCGAATTATAGTCAAATTAAACTTAGAGTTTACCAAAAGGGTTCCAATTCTTTTCTCATAGCTATCACTTCTTTTCCATTAAACCCTAAATGAAGGATCAAGTTAAAAAATAAACAAACTTCACACAGGCCGAGCCATACATAGATATAATTTATCTAGCCTGTAACAACAGACATATCGTTTTACAGACTTTAAACATTTGCATTTTAACCTTAGCCATATACAAAAGAAAAACGATAACAGTGGTCGTGAAACACCATGAAGTACATTATTCAAGTCTGAGGGTAAAACCCTTGTTTATAAAACCATTGCAAGCATGACCGTTGCCTTATGGGTCGAGGTACATCCTCCCCATTCTTTTAAATAGTATGCAAACCCTATATATACGTTTTACAAAACTCTCTGAGTTATAAATACAACAGACAGAATAGCACACAGTCGAACATCATCTCATCAACCTAGAGT
Source organism: Larix kaempferi (assembly GCA_027924585.1). NCBI lineage: Eukaryota > Viridiplantae > Streptophyta > Pinopsida > Pinales > Pinaceae > Larix > Larix kaempferi. The sequence continues at coordinate 1,875,698 of BSBM01000852.1, read as the reverse complement.
TTTCAAAGCTACCGCCGAGGCTTACCGGTTGGTATAGCTTTCCAACCTTCAATGCCAGGTTCGAGGAGCCATTTCTTAGCTCCACCTGCAATGACAATTACCAGTGGTTAAAACAGTATCTAAATGAAAAAAATTCAGTATTAGAAGGTTGATAAACTGATAGCATTTTGTGGAATATTACAGTGGAGGAAGGTGAATACATTACCTCTCAGAATGTTAGCTGTAAAATCAATGAACGCCAAGTCTGTAGCCACTGCAACGAAACCATACCACCTTAAATCCTGAAGTAACTGGATCCAACACCCAACCATCAACTCTCAACAATTCACAGCATCAAGACTTGGAACAACCAAAGTGAAGGGTTGATTTCTCACACAAATCTAACTTCCAAGAACCAACAGGTCTGACGATCGAATCTCTTCAAAAGTTACAAACCCAACTGATAACTTAAACAAGTAAACTACTGCATGAAGAACTGAGAACTCGGCTCTTTTATTTTATGAGGTTACGAGTTCAAAACTCAGAAGTTACAGGCAGAACAACGAGGCTAAAAACCAGTAGCCTATCGGCTGCACAGAGCCACCACTACCAAAAGACTTGAACACAATAACTCATCAAAAACAAAGCGAGATAGGTTAAACCCTTGCATCGAAACCCTCGATAGATCAACGATGTAGATCAATAGATGGAATCACGAATCTCCCAAGACATCTACCCTATTAATTGTTGCATCATTACAATTGCCACTATGAGCCACAGTGGAATCATGGTGGAGCCAGCTCATCAATAGGTGAACACATATGCAACACTTCAACACTTTAAAGAGCTATATTCACGGTGGCAGCACATGGTCGAGCACACTAAGCAGTGCCACATCAAAACTCCATTACCTTGGCAGTTATGAACATTCAATTCCGAGGTTATGTTACAGCTACCAACCTGTATGACATTTCAAAGTTCACATCACATTAATAAATGCATTGGATTCACATATAATATGGTCGAGAGCTTATACCTTGTCACAATACATTTGCACATAGTGGAGAGATAGCTCCATAGTTATTATAGCAACATTTGATCACATAGTTGCATATAGTCACATAGCATACGACCCTCACATAATATTACAAAGTATGCACATAACTCATATCCATTGCATAATATTTATTAATATTCCTAGGGCATGATATATAATAGAGTGTTACAATTGCACACATATTGCATAGTTAAGCATATAGATTATATTGTGCATGTAGTACCACATAATTCATAAGTGCCATATAGGGGCATCATGGTGCACACAACACACATATCATATGGATTATGTAGTACATAGTTGAGATTTGAATTATATCTCAAAATTACATCTTAATGTAAACCATATAAATAAATCAAAGGAACATACACACTATTATATGGTGTTGAATCCTAATGCACGATACTATGAAAGTCATAATGATAATGGAAGGCAATATTACCATAGCATAATTTCTTAACATAGGACCTTCGCTTTGACTAGGAAAAAGAATCGACAACTACGTACAGTTCTACATAAAAATCAATTAGAAATTATCTATGATTCTGAGTATAAAACTGAGACCCATTTGTTATAGATATTCTCACGATTCATCTACAAGTGTGCAATTTCTACAATATAAGACATACTGTAAGTATCAATAGTCATTTTTAGACATCTTATCGAAAAAGAGAATGTGAACTAGGTTTCTCACCAATAGAATTCCCAAGAGTCTTTATCTCTTCACTTATAGAAAAAGAGATCTATTGAAAAACTGTTGGTCACTTGTCGTAAATTAAATCTCTTACCTGTAAATCTGTCACAAATACGAATCAACATGCTTTTGCACGAATGCTAAGTAAGCCTCAGGGCATCCGAAGGACCCCTTCAACAATCAAACAAGAGTACATTAGTCAAACAGATGTTTCATTATGCATAAACAACAATAGTAGAGGTGTGTAGCAACAAAACTAAATATGATTAACATCAAGACTTAAGTAGAAATATGTTTGTCGCAAACCCTCACTTAATAAACCAGCATGGCATTTAGTACAACAAGATAACATTTCATGCATTGTTCTATTTCTGCATTCATTAAATAAGCAATAAATGTCACATAGAAAAGTTTTAAATTTTTGTGAATTTTCCGGGATGTTATAGTGTGTGTAAATTTCCTTTCTTTTTCTGTTAATTCTTATTTCCACTAAATCTTTTCCATTCTATAAAACCTTCTCATAAAAGGATCCTTCAGACTGCTGCTAAATGGATATTCCGTCGTAGGATATGGATTGCTAACGCTTATGTGCCCCTAAGCTATGACTACTTCATGATGCCCATACTACCTAGGCGGTCATACCTATTACTACCTATTACTACATATACTTTTTAAAAAGCAGATTGAAGATACCCATATTTCTAGTCATAGCCCGAGGTTGAAGCACACGTTGATCCAGTAGTTTCAGTAGCACGATGAGCGGAGTGCATGAGCAGTTCCATACGCACCAGTAGATCCTGTTATTCTTCATGCTTGGATGAAAGTACTATAAAATCAGAATTAATGGAGAACACAAGAAGGTTTGACCGACACTTCTTGTAGTGTCGAACTATGATGAAAATAATATTGGGAATAATAAGGGTCGGTCGACCCTTCAATTTCGAGGGAATTGTTAAAATAGAACACCTTGGAAATTATAACATATAAAAATAGTTTGTCCCGACTTCCTTTTCCGACAAGAAGGATCAGTCGCCCCTTCTTTTCGTAGTTGATTGTGAAAACCTTTATCCAACAATTCAGCTATATCCATAATGGAGAACACAAGAAGGATCGAGTGACCCTTCTTGCAGTGTCGAAATATTAAGAAAAGAATATTGGTAATAAGAAGGATCGACCGACCTTTATTGCAGTGTCAATTACGAGGGAATTGTAAAAATAGAACACCTCGGAAGTTACATCATATAAAAATGGTTTGTCCAGACTTATGTTTTACGACAAGACCGGCCGTGCCTTCTTTTTGTATTTAATTATAAAAACCTTTATCCATCAATAAAGTTATAGCTATAATGGATAATACAAAAAGGATCGACCGACGCTTCTTGCAGTGTCGAACTGTTATGAAAAGAATATTACGATTAAAAAGGGTCGCTCGACCTTTCATCTATGAGGGAATTGTAAAAATATAACACCTTAGAGAAGGAGTGACCGCTCTTTCTCTGAGAATATTTCTACTTGCCAGCAAAGTTTTTGAAGCAAAACTTCTATAAATTTTGCGACACATGGAATGATTATATTGTGACATGTGTCATATTTTATTTTTAAAATTAGCTTAGAGATTGTTTAAATGAATATTAAGGATATTAATGGTAGCATTTAAAGTTTGGGGACTGTTTTAAGTTCCTGCGTTTTCTAAACCAACAACGTGGATAATATATCAGTGGGGGTCCAAATAAGAAGTATAGCTTGCAGTTTGTGGAGAAATGAGAAGTAGTTGGAGATGAAGATGGTGTAAGGAATTTATGGTTGAGTTGCTGAGTAGAATTTCCTTAATGAAGTTTAAAGTTGATACACTACAGATCAGGTAAATAGAAACTTCGTTATAATTTTATGTAATTTTTTTCTTCAGAAATAGTTAAAAGTTTTAATTGAATAAATTCTTTTAAAACATTAAGGATACACAGATCATACGTAGAGAAAAATCAAAACTGTAGATCAATGTAATTATAGATTGAAAAATATTAAACAATATTGATAAACAACATGAAAGTGAAAATCAATATTGACAAAAGAGTATGCAAGAGAATAACATAACTGTATTACTGAAAGTTTGCAAGAAATTACAAGCCCTGCATTAACCAGAGTATTCCCAGTCTCTTCTGCTGATTTTATCCTCCAAATTCTATCATCCCTAGCCTATGAGAGAACTACCCTTTAAATAATAATTACAATTTTGTTACAAAGGATAAATTCCCAAAAAAAACAGGGATTTCAAAAATCGAACTAGGCTAGTGGCCAAGAAAATCTTGCCACATGGCTGCAATTTATAGCAATTCATCTATATTTGGATAATTGACCGACTCAAGCCCTAGCTAGGCATTGCACATAAAAGTTTCCAGCTTGTTTTCAGCCAAATTATGCCAAATACCAATAAAAAGTGTGGATCATTGCCTCAATGGCAATAGGTTTCCTGATTAACTGATCCACGTCATCAATATTGATATGATCAAGGTGCTGGATCTTCTCTTTAGCTTCCTTGCATCGACATTCAACCTGTTCTAGCATCAACTTCGGTGGACAAGGGATTTCAATGAGGTCCATGGTAAGGAACTGCAACTTCTCCATGATGCTATCCACAGTGTACCATCTCCTTTCGCAAACACCTTGTGCTTTTTGGATAGTATCTCCCACCATATCATTTAGATCATCCTAAGCGTGCAATGCAGTTCTGATTTTCTTCAGGTGGAAACTAGTGAGAGTAGGAATATCCTCAGGTCTCTCCTCAATGTACCTCTGCCATTGCACAATATCTTCATTGACCTTAGAGGCCTGCTGTCTTTTAGCTACCTGTTGATCAAGAGTAACAAACATCTTCCCAAAAACAATGTGAGTCTCCTGGATATCATTCAAGGTGTGAAACAATTTAGCTAGCAGCTTAGAGTGTTCATCATTGACCTGAATGGCCAAATCCTTAAACTCCAGCTGGGAAAACCAAAAGAATGTAGAGGAGGATGCACTTGCAGTTGCATCCTCACATTGTTTTTCTAGCACAACTATCCTTTGTGTATTGGCAACATTTACAACTTCTGCATCATGTAATTTAACCTGGAGAGAGGTATTTTTCAACTGCAGATCTTCAAACATATTTTCAGATACCTTCCTGAGATCAATAACATAAGATTCATGTTCCTCATTGGTTTTGGCCAATTTCTCTTCAAGATTCTTTAGCTCTTCTTTCTTTAAATCAATCTCCCTATTTAGTGTTTTCACTGAATCATAGTTTGCACCTGCAAATGCACCCATGGCTGCAACAACATCCAATGCTTCTCGTTGTATGTCATCAGACTGCTTGGTCCAAATTATTTGATTAGGAGTAGGTGCCTCCAATCCACCTTGATCCCTGCTTCTCTTCTTACCTTTTCTTACCACTGCCTTGGAAGCTATGCTATAGAAGTAATCCCCAAGAGGGACTACAATGTCTTCTTCAAACTCAGCTACCATTTCAGTAAATGATGATGTCACATTTACTGTTGAAACCAATGAAGATGTCTGAGTAGTAGTAGGAGCAGGTATAGACATAGTTATTTGGAAAGTAGTTGGGGTGGAAAGGATATTTTGAATAACTGCTGGTACAGAAATTGGGGAAGGAATTGAAGTGAAGGCTTCAGAAAGTGGAACTTGGATATCATCAGCTGGTAATGAAGAAGGAGGAACTGGAGTCTTCTCATCAGTAGCTGGTGGTGATAAAATGAATGGAGATGATTGCAGAGGGACAGTCGAAGACTGGATCTCTGCAATAGTATATGGAAAAATAGCAAGTGGAACCAAGCTGGCTGGGAATGGAGCAGTGATGGTAGTTAGAGTATGGAAAATATGGGATATGGGGAATGGAGGTGTTACCCCAGATGACAAAGTTGAAATAATTTGAATAGATGAAAGTAGAAGTGCTGAGGTTGTGATGTCGACGGCATGGGTAGTTTCAAGAAACTGATGGTCTAGGACAGAATCATCAACTTCAATAGCATTCAATAAATCTATAATTGGTTGTGAATTTTTAGTTACTTCCTCAATCACAGGCACATAAGAATATACCTGATCTTCAAAATCACTGTCAATAATATTTAAGATAGGGATTTGAGATGCAAAAGTCTGAGTTTTATGCCTTTTGGCTGGCTTGGTAACAACCATCACTTGATCATCACAAGTCTAAGTAACTGCAACAGTCACTTGAGTATCAACAGTAAGCTTAGCAGGTGCAACTACTTGAGTGTGTAACATAGAAGTCATCTAAGCTAACTTCAACTTTGATCATTGTGATGCTTCATCAATACCTTCATTTGTTTAGCAGTCTTTACCTTTGGAGCATCTTCCATGAGACCTTTTCCTTTATCCCCTTCACTGCAGGTCACCATTAGTGGAGCAACTGCTTTATGAGTTTCTTTCTTCTCTCTATCCTTTCTTGCTTGCTCAATGAGCTTTAGTTCCATTGCTCTGTAGCTCAAAATATTAGTCTTAAGGTCATGTTGATACTGCATGATATGGTTCTGTTCATATTTACTCTTAGCCCTTGTCAAGACTTCATAAAAGGTAGTTACTCCCCAATAGATGGAGTCATCAGGAACTTCTTCATGAACATATCCACCCGTCACATGGTTTTGCTTGAAATGGGCATCCAGAAAACCTTTAGTATCATGTCTTCTTTTGGCAGCATAACCCAATTTTAAAACATAAATTTTGTCACCCAACACTATAGCCCAAGTTGAAGTTGGGATGGCCAATGGCCCAAGGTTCAAGGGGAACTTAGGCCACGCCTTCCTCCTAGGACCAGATAGCTTTAAATACAAACCATCAGTAACAGTTTGATAGGAAACCTCTTCAATGACCAATCTGTCAGGAACTATCCTGGGTAGCAGATGTATAGTACTGCTTCCCCAAACTACGACATACGAGAAGCATTCACACACATACCAGTCACCAATTGTGGCAATGAAGGTTTTGGCATCAACTGAGAAAGCAAGAGCCCGCTCTCTGAATATTTTGAAGTAAATACTTCCAAGGAAGTGATCACAAATGTCATATATCAAAGGCATATAATTGTTCTCCCATAATGCTGAATGATAAATATGGACAGGAGGAGATGATGGAGTCCAATTCCATCCCATGTTGGGATATTGGAATTCTACACAAAATATATCAACAAAAAAAGATGAAAAGAAGAAACGTGGCTTCCTCACAGCCGGTGCCTTCTGATATGCTTGAATGGTTCTTTTGAGTTCAAAAGACAAGATAGAAGCCCAAGGGAATGACTCACCAGTCGTTAGAACATGATGGGCTATAAGAGCTCACTCAGCTTTAAATACAAAACAGTTTGGGAGACCATATAATCTGCATAGCATGGCAGCCAATACGGAATAAGATTCTCTAAACCAGGAAACCGAGTACAAGTTATCATCCCTAGGGATGAAATCGTTAGGTTTATTCATCCATGACTTCAACGTTTCGTTAAAATTGTACCTGGTGTTAGAGGATTCTATGAACTCAGCGTCAAGGGGTTGCATAGACAATTTAAGAGCATAAGCTCTGATGAAAACCTCAGGGTGTAAGGTAGCCAATTGTGACCCTGCACTATCATTAAATGATCGGTCTTTAGGGTTAGTGTGGTCCACAATCCATTTAACCGCATCAGTATAAGGCAAGATAGTGGGTCTAGCAGCAATGGCATGAAGCCGAGAATCCCTAATTTTCTCATACGTTAGCTAGTCATTCTGAATGTCTGATAGGTCATCATTATAAAAAATTGAGTAGATTTTGGACCAGTCTATCTGATAGGTTTCACAGATTTTATCACCAGTGTCCGAGAAAATACCAAACTTTGGATCTTTGTTCAGTAAATCCTCCTGAGGTGTTTTACAACGTGTATCGCGCGACATATTTGAAACTGGAGGTTTTCTGATAAACGAATGAACAAAAATAAAAAACAATTCAAAATATCGAAACAGTAAATAAATGAATAAGAGGAATGACTAAAACCAACCCATTTCAGCTGGAATTAATTGGCAACAGACACTTGGTAAAAACTTCGCAGTAAAATTCAAGCAACAAGGTAATCTCCAAAATTAAAAATGATAAGGAAAAATAGGGAAATTCACATATTTATTGCTTTTCGACGGGCCATATCTAGACCGTAGGATGAAAATGAATCAATGGATGAGATTAAACCTTGCGGGATGCGGGGTTAGGTTGTGGGAGTTGTATTTTGGAACTATGTACATTTTTCCCGCAATCCGTAATCTGCAATCTGCAATTACTGGTTTCGGGATTGCAGCTTAGAAAACAAACAATCAAAAGGATCCCGCAATCCACAATCCACAAATGCGGGTTTCCGATTGCGAGAACAAAATGTTCAAATTCTATTTACAAAGTCTTCCCGCAATAAGCAATTTGCGGGTTGCGGGATGACAACACTTCCAAAAATAAATGACAAGTTTGCGAGATGAAAACGACTTGGTGGAAAAACTCAAAGCTTCCTGCAACTTCATTAAACCAGTAAAAAAAACTAGAAATTTTCACAAGGAAAATTCTAATCAAATCCAAACAATCCAAAGGCATAAAATCATAATAAGCATAAGGATGAAACCATTACCTTTGCATTAAAAATATTAGGGCTCCCGTGTTCCATTAGAACATGGGATATGTTGTTCCTACAACACAGCCTAATTGCAATTTTTAAAAATGGTAGAGGGGAAAACGGACAAGCTAAACTTCATTTAAATCACCCCATGTAAAACTTAAACATGTAGGAAGGAAAAGAAGGGTTGTGGGGTTTTATTTCATTAATATATACATTGTTTCTAGAATCTTCGTGCAATCCGCAATTGCGGGTTGCGGGTTGCAGATGTAAAAGACCACAATTATTGAAAAAGGATCGGCCGCCCCTTCTTTTCGTAGTTAATTGTGCCTTCTTTTCGTAGTTAATTGTGAAAACATTTATCCAACAATTCAGCTATATCCATAATGGGGAACACAAGAAGGATCGACCAACCCTTCTTAAATTGTCGAACTATTATGAAAATATTATGGGGAATAAGAAGAGTCAACCGGCCCTTGAATTATGAGGGAATTGTACAAATAGAACACCGTTTGTACTGACATCCGTTTTCCGGAAAGAAGTATCGGCCGCCCCTTCTTTTCCTAGGTAATTTTCAAACCTTTATCCAACAATACAGCTATAGCCATAATGGAGAACACAAGAATGATTGACTGACCCTTATTGCAGTGTCGAACTAGTCTGAAAAGAATATTGGGAACAAGAAGGGTCAGCCGACCCTTCATTTAGGAGGGAATTGTAAAAATAGAACACCTTGGAGAAATAACGGCCGCTCTTTCTCTGAGAATTTTTCTACATGCCAACAAAGATTTTAAAGCAAAACGTCTATAATTTTTTTATTATAATGTTAATATCTAGTATCCTAGTGTGAAACGTGGAACGATCATATTGTGACACGTGGCATATTTGATTTGGCACATTGAGAATAGTGAGGTTACTAATTTTTATTTGATTTGGCACATTGAGTATAACGATATTACTAATGCGGGTTTAACCACAACACAATCAGGAAATGAAAATTCACATATAGTAGTTTTAAGGATCATTAGGCACATGGAAGATTTAATACCCTGTTACTAGCTGGGATGCTAATTGAAAAATTAACATGAATTTATTAATTTAATATGTTAATCATGTGTAGAAATAGATAAATGTTTTAATTAAATAAATTCACTTAAAACATTAAAGACACACAGATCATGAGTAAGGACAAATCCAAACTACAGTATATCAATGTATGGATTATTGATTGCAAAAATTAAATAGTGTTCATAAATAATCTGAAGTGAAAATCAACATTCATCAAAGAAATTTGATCAATTAACAAAAGAGGAATGAAGAGAAGGACTAACTGTATTACTTCAAAGTTGCAAAAAATTACAATCTCTGCATTAATCAGAGTTTATCCGGTCTTCTTTTGCTTATTTTCTCCGCTACCCTTTAAATAATAATTACAAAAATAGTTACAAAAGATAGACTTCCCATAAAATAGGGATTACAAATCGAAACTAAAAGGCATCCTCACGAGCGACTAATACCGACAATATTTTCACAAAATTCCGAAAATATTTTCATCACATGGTTTCCTGGATGTAACCCGTAACAAATTGTGTAAGATACCGACAATCCACTAGCTATCTATGACAGAAGTTGAAAGATGCTTCTTAGAAGATTCATGATGATCGACAATGTCCTCAAAAAATGAAAAATCGACCACTTGTCCTTCTTTCAGTGGAACTAGTGGAGTCACACGCACTTGATTAATTCTAAAATCCTGGATGACTGTATCATCTCGATCAACATGATTGTAAGTTATCTTCCTTCTCTTACTCCGAGGGAGTCGTATATACATGGATTGAATCTTAGAGTCTTCGTTTTCACTACCAGTGTTGTTACAAATTAAACTAGATAAAAATATAAATACCTGGCAATTGAAATGTTCTGTTACAGATTTATTATTAAGACATTAAAATCAGTAGAAGTTAATATTCTTGGCAATTGAATTTACTTCGATCTTTCAACTTTTACAGGGCATGGGCTCTTAATACATTTCACGACTACAAGCTTGAACTCACAAACACAGACTCTTCTACTACAGGATTTATATTAAAACATTTCTTACTAAGTAGACTACATAAAAATCAGTAGAAGTTATTCCAGGTTAAAATAGTGCAGCTTCGCCGCATTACACATAGATGAAATTTTTCTTTGATCTTTCACCTTTTACAGAGCTTGGGCTCTTAATACATTTTAGTACTACGAGCTTGAGCTCACAAACAACAAATCTTCTACCACAGAGAATTTATAGACTTTATTTTGGCTTCAAATAGAAGCTATACTTTATTTTTTGCTTCCACTAGAAGCTTCAACTAGAAGCTATGAGTCACATTACTGACAAATCCTGTTTTTGGGGCCTCGACAGTGCTCGAAATGCCCATATATCATGGTGTGTTGAGGATTTGTCAGGGAACTACTGTTGAAATGCTCATATATCACGAAGAGAGTGACCATATGACTCAAGTATTTATGATAAAACAACAAAGGAAACAAAATAGAGGCGGTAAATAAGAGTGCCATGACTTCCCGAAGATTTCATTTTGCTGCGATACCGGGTATCATGCTTTAGTATTTATATTAGTATTGGTGAATTGACTTGCATGTTATGGATGGGGAAGGATAATTATCATAGTATGGCAGGATAGTGGTCATAAATATCATTTGTACCGACTGTAGATTTCGCATAACTAGAGATGAGCACGTGTAGCCTTCAAAGCAGGCACGCTAAAAAAGGTGTTGAAGCACGTGTAGCCTTAGAAGGTGCATGCGATCACGTGGCTAGAAGAATGAATGAAATATTTTAATAATGTCCACGAGGTTGATCAGCGTAAGGGACCAAAAGAATCACAGCCCTAAATATTCTTCAAAAACATGGTGCATGCTGTCAGCCTTTATGTTGTCAGCCTTTTCCAAGACGATGCCTTTTGATGGAACTTGGATGGGTTTGGCCCCCAAAGCCTCGGCTACGGTGGCAGGTGCTGCAGCCTGCATTATTTTTTTTTGCATTATATTTTAGGAGGCCACATTGCCACCTTTACAGGCGTTTAATTAAATTCTATATAAAAATTAAATGATGCAGCCAACATACAGTGTAATTATGCGGTAGAGTGACAGAGTAGTAGGCGGGAAGGGTGAATACCAGCTGGTATTCATTAGTGGAGCATTGTTAATGGTGAAGGTCAATTAATTGATCATCGAAGTAGAATAACTAATGCATGAGGTGATTGTATTTTTGAACTTGCACTCTGGACAAGATAATACAAGTCTGTAAAGCATGAATTTTGTGGATCTTAGGTTGATTTTAAACTGAAATGGTAAAAACAAATTGCAAATATATAAGTAATATTTGAATATAACATAAAAAAATGACACTTTATAAAGTTTAATCAAACGTAAAATGAGAGGCAATGAAAATTAGTAACCATCATTAAATTTTGACTTGACAGGCAGTGAAAATTTGAAATTCCAGGCCTGGACTCGAAGGCTTACCAAGCATGCGAGGCCTCGAGAAGGGATCTAATGGTTATCATTGTCATTAATGGCAAATCAAGGCCTGGTAGGATGGCGAGCACTAAGCATCCTGCTACGCAACATTGAATGATGCAGTCACTGCTATGCTCGTCGTTCGGTCTGAAGCAGTAGGTCCCGTGCAGGAAGGATTATGGATTATAAATCCAAAACAGTGGACTGGTGCAGCCAGGTCCGAATTGAGAAAGTAGCTTGCCCTACCCTGAGAAAAGGCATGCTGTGTTTGTTCCATTTCCGGATTAAATAGTTTTAGATAGCTGGAGGTTTTTCTTTTCCGTCTGAAAGCATCTTCTTAAGCATTATGGACCCTCACATGTGTCTTTGCAGTCATCGTGGCTCTAAACGGACCTCCGGGGCGAGTGGCATGCAAAGGGATGAAGGCTCGTCCAACCAGGCGAATGTCCCCGTGGTTAACCACCATCTGGATTTCCACTGGGCGCAAATTTACCTGGAGGAAACTCCCATGGCTATCGAGGCCCATATTGCTCATTTGGAAATCTCGCTGCAGCAGGAGGTCGAGGAGCAGCAGGGTCGTCAGATTGTAGTCAATCCATTCTGGGCATGCAGAATTCTTCTGGCCCGCGAAATCCAGGCGCGAGAGCAAATTGTCAAAGACATTAAAGATATCATCGAGGGAATGAAAGTGACTCAACATAATGAAATGGAGAGTACGTGCACTTTGGAGACCTTAGTGGAGGCGCTTAGCATCCACAGCCCGTAGGAGGCCCGAAGCTGGGCACCGAGAACCACGCATTGATCAGGCTGGCTTTTTCTCTCTTTGCCCTGTGTCTGCGGTTATATTTTGTTGGAAGTACTAGTTGTTGGTTTTCTTCCTGTTCAACTTGTTGTTCTTGATTAAGTCGATAGCTTGTTCCCTTGCTTTGCTGCTAGGCTGTTTTTTGGCCCTTGGAAGGTGGTTTCTTGTCCGAGAGGTTTCATGTTCTCAGTTTTCCTCTATGAAGCAGTCATGCTATCTGGTATAGTTGTTAAGATGATCTGTGTCAAGCTATCTGGTTAAGTTGTTAGGTTGATCTGTGGGCGCCCGATTTTCCCAAATCGGGAAGGGCATGATTGAGATTTTAGCTCACTCTATTTGTAACTCTGTACCATTTTTGTACCTTTTTATACCATGTTTATAGAATTTTCGGCTTCAATTTTGAGGGAATTATAAAAATAGAACAATTTGGAAGTTATAACATATAAAAATAGTTTGTCCCGACTTCCATTTTCCGACAAGAAGGATTGGCCGCGCCTTCTTTTCATAGTTAACTGTCAAAATATTTATTCAACAATTCGGATATATCCATAATGGAGAACACAAGAAGGATCAACCGACCCTTCTTGTAGTGTCGAACTATTATAAAAATAATATGGAGAATATGCAGGGTCGACCGACCCTTTAATTACGAGGGAATTGCAAAAATAGAACACCTTGGAAGTTTTATCATAAAAAATGGGTTGTCCCTAATTCCATTTTACGACAAGAAGGATCTGCTGCCCCTTATTTTTGTAGTTAAATGTCAAACATTTATCCATCAATTCAGCTATAGCCTTAATGGATAATACAAGAAGGACCGACCAACCCTTCTTGCAATGTCGAACTATTATGAAAAGAATATTGGGAATAAGAAGGGTCGACCAAACCTTCATTTAGGAGGGAATTGTAACAATAGAACACCTTGGAGAAAGATCGACCGCTCTTTCTCTGAGAATATTTCCACTTGCCAGCAAAGTCTTTAAAGAAAAACGTCTATAAATTTTGTTGTTAAAATGTTGATATCTAATATCCGACAGTGACATTTGGAAAGATCATTTTGTGACAATCTCTACATCAATTAGAGTGTCTCCAGTCTTCTTCTGCATAGCTTGCTCTTGTCGCCTTCCAATGCAAAATAAGATAGATGGAATCCATCTCTCCATGCAGGTGATTTTTTTATATTATTTATCCTTTGCTATCACCGTTGCATCTTCTGCAGCGTGGAAGCCTCCCTGGGCGTCTATTTTCCTGATCCGTTCTGGGCCGTGGATCACCAATGCTTTCTAACTCTATGATCCCTGGTGGCCTCGAATCCCACCACATGTCACCTTTTCTACCAGTTAAAAACATGGGAAGTCGCCCACCATTGATCTAGATCTTGCATGAATCCTAGTCTTCAAATGGTGTGACTTTTACCAACTTCGCGGATTTGGCTTGTGTTGATGTTTCGTGCTAGTTAGATCCACGAACAAAACTTTGGCCATAGATCTCGGCCTCGTCAAATATCAGCCTTGTCAGATCTACGCCGTCCAAACTTGCGGACCTCTACCAAAACTTTGTGGATCTGAAATTTGATTCTTCCGTGCATGTCGTATCGGAGAAGTAACTCCCAACCGTCAATATGCTCCATTGGCCATTGATCTACTCCTTAAGATGCTTGTGGGTTAAATCTCTCTTTTTTGTATAAATCACTTATGTTTTGATAAGGGATCAGTAAATTTCTTTGACTAGGCCATATTTTGGACTGCTTTTTTACCTCAGTAGAAGGGATAAGTTTCTAAATAGCTGAAATTTTTTTATTTTTTTGGCAAAAGGATGAAATTCTCAGACTGTATTTGAGAAAATATTGTAATTTTCCAGGAAGTCTTTTTGACAATATCTCGTTTACTTCAGCTGTCTAGTGATTCAAGGAACCTCATGGAACTTCATGTACTATTTGATTCAGTTTTGAATAACAATAGTATGATTTTTTTCTTTTGAAAAAAAATGGATTATAATGTTCATGTATTTAATTATGTTTGATATGTTCAATCTGTGGAATGAATGTGTAAATAAATGTAAGCCATGAATATGCTATGTTAATCCTGTTAGCAGTGGCTTCCCCTCATTGACAGTACATTTAAATGACCAAATCCCAACATTGAATTTGGAAAGAGGTAAATCCAAAAATTGAATGGCATCTGTTCGTGACTCATATGAAGTTAAATCGACCGACCCTTCTTGCAGTGTTAAACTATTATGAAAATAATATTGGGAATAAGAAGGGTCGGCCTACCCTTCAACTTTGAGGGAATTATAAAGATAGAACACCTTGGAAGTTATAACATATAAAAGTAGTTTGTCCCGACTTCCATTTTCCGACAAGAAGGATCGGCCACCCATTATTTTCGTAGTTAACTGTGAAAATCTTTATCCAACAATTCAGCTATATCCATAATGGAGAACACAAGAAGGAGCAACCGACCCTTCTTGCAGTGTCCAAATATTATGAAAAGAATATTTGTAATAAGAAGAGTCGACTGACCCTTCTTGGGGTGTCGAACTATTATAAAAATAAAATGTTGGATAAGGAGGCTCGGCCGACCCTTCAATTACGAGGGATTTGTAAAAATAGAACACCTTGGAAGTTATATCATATAAAAATGGTTTGTCCCTACTTCTGTTTTACGACAAGAAGGATCGGTCGTGCCTTCTTTTCCCAGTTAATTGTCAAAACCTTTATCCATGAATTCAGATATAGCCATAATAGATAATACAAGAAGGACTGATTGACCCTTCTTGCAATGTCAAACTATTAGGAAAAGAATATTGGGAATAAGAAGGGTCTGTCGACCCTTCATTTAGGGGGGAATTGTAACAAAAGAACAACAAAGTCTTTAAAGCAAAACGTCTATAATTTTTGTTGTTGAAATGTTGATATCTAGTAAAGACACATAGATCATGAGTAAAGACAAATCCAAACTGTAGATCAATGTATGGATTATTGATTGCAAAAATTAAACAGTGTTCATAAATATGGGGGATAAGAATCTAGATACCAACGATACATGATATATAATAAACAAGCTAATAAATTAATATACATGATATTATATAGATACCAACGATAATAATTACATGATACATGATATTATATAGAATTATAGTCAAGAAATGAAGAAGTATTCTCTTACTCAGGACAAAGTACAATACAATACAATCTCTCAGTGTCGACCAAGTACAATACAATTCAATGTCTCAGTGCTGCTTGGAGCTGGATCAACATGGGTGTTCTTGCTGTCAACATGGCTATCATTTCTGTCAAGTTACATGGGTATTTTTGCTATCAGCATGGCTATTCATGCTATCAGCATGGCCATCCTTGCTGTCAACAACTAAAGGCCATTATTGCTTTCAACATGGATTTTCTTCTTACTCTCAATATGGCTCTTCTTGTTGTCAACATCAGTATTTCCGTTGTCAATTAGGATTTTCCGAGAGGACTGCTGCAAGCCTAACGTTGACGATAATGGTTGTTCATGTTGTTTCAGAGAAGTGTCCCGTGAAACAATTACCGCAACCACCAATCAATATTGGTGGCAAGGAAAAGAATGCCAACTCGTGGTCTTAGGGCTTCGAGAGTGCTCGAAATGCCCATATATCATGGTGTGGTGAGAATTTGTCAGGGAAAATGAATCGAAATGCTCATATAACACGAAGAGAACTGGGGAGTGACCATAAGACTCAAGTATTTCTAATAAAACAACAAAGGAAACAGAACAAAGGCCGTAAATAAGAGTGCCATGACTTATGGAAGATTTAGTTGTGTAGCGATATGGTGTATGGTTTAGCCTATATATAGTGAATTGGTTAATTAGCACAGTATGGCAGGATGGTTATTTTCTATTTTTTCATTTGAAGGATAAGCAAAGTTACTGTATTATATAATACTGTTCATTCTTTTTATGAGATTTCATTATTTTAATAAGATTTTTTATCCACACCGTTGCAATAAAAAGTAAAATGTTTCTATTTAAAAAAAACAACAAGAAAAATTAAAATGTTTCTATTTAAAAAAAAATGTTTCAGTTGTAGCTGAAAAATTGGGTGTTGGTGCATCCAGCAAGTTGGAGCTTGCAAAGTAATTGTAAATATAATTTTGCAATATTAGAAAGAGTTGGTGGTTTTCCCAATTTTTCTTCCACGATAAATTTGTGTCTTCCATTTTCTTTGTTTATTCAATTTTTAATTGTGATAAAATTTAAGAATAGTGAAAATACTGATTCACCCCCCTCTCACAGCAAATTGATATGGGGACATATTAGGGAGATTAGCACTGTCTAATTCACAATACATGGATTTGTCATTATGTTCTTGGGTATGCAACGAGGAGGGGACATAGGGAGATTAGCAGTCTTGGAGGCTTTCCTCTCTAGGACAACATGCGCTATTGCGGTCGGCAACACTTGCAACAATCGTGGAATGTTGTTTTAGTACCAGACCATGCTATCAGCTTCTTCTTACTCTTGATTCAATTCATGAATAGTTTCTCTGTTTTTATTGTGTATGATGACATGTGTGCTCACGTGCTACCCTGGCTGCAATAAAACGATTACTTTTGCATTTGTTGGAAATGGTTTCTTTTTACGGCAGCGTGATAAACAGTTATTTGTTTGCTATGCGGGAATTCGAGAGAGATGCAATACCGCCATGTCTAGGCTATCCGCTTGCTAATATTTGGGTGATAAAAGTAGAAATGAAGGGATATGATGGGAGGGAAATCCCATCAGTAGTCTTCGACTATTGTTTTAGTACCAAACCATGCTGTCAGCTTCTTCTAACTGCACCAAGTAGAAGTCTTCGAGCACTCTCGAAGTCCCAATACACCATGATATATGGGCATTTTGAGCACTCTCGAAGTCCCAATACATGGATTTCTCATTATGTTCCTTGGCACCAATCACATTTTCCCCCATATTCTTTTCATCACTCTTCTTTCAATAACTGATTGCCATGCAATGAGGAGGGGAAATAAGGAGCAGAAGCAGCGGAAGTAGAAGGAATGATTGTGCTTTCTCTAAGACAACATGAGTTGTTGTGGTCGTCAACATTAGGATTGAAACAATCGTTGAATATTGTTTTAGTACCAGAGGGCTTCGGTTGGGAAGGTGAGAATCTGTGCGATTGGTTGAATCAACAACTTAACAGAAACTGTGCGAGTGGTTGAATCAGCATCAAAGTTTGCAAGAATATTCCAACTAAGTCCTCCATTCGACTACTTCAGAGATCATGTCGAATCGTCTTGTCGATCACTATTAAATTTTAATTAGCATTATGGTGGGTCTGGGAAGGCATGAATGTGTTGCTTGTTTTTGAAATTTTACATGGAATGTATTGAATATAATTGTACAACTAATGACAAAACTATTCATTAATGACAATCTGTAAATTTCCTTCCTTTCTATGTTAATTGTTATTTCTAGTACTGGCAGTCTATAAATTTCCATATAAATTGTTCGTCCCGATTTCCTTTTTCCGACATGAAGCATCAGCTGCCCCTTAATGGCCAACACAAGAAGGATCGACTGACCCTTCTTGCAGTGTTAAACTATTATGAAAATAATAATGGGAATAAGAAGGGTCGGCCGACCCTTCAATTTTGAGGGAATTATAAAATAGAACACCTTGGAAGTTTTAACATATAAAAATAGTTTGTCCCGGCTTCTGTTTTCCAACAAGAAGGATCGGCCGCCTATTCTTTTCGTAGTAAACTGTGAAAACCTTTATCCAACAATTCAGCCATATCCATAATGGAGAACACAAGAAGGAGTGACTGACCCTTCTTGCAGTGTCGAAATATTATGAGAAGAATATTGGTAATAAGAAGGGTCGACCGACCCTTCTTTGAGTTTCGAAGTATTCTAAATATAATATGGGGAATAAGAAGAGTCGACTGAACCTTCAATTACGAGGGAATTGTAAAAATAGAACACCTTGGAAGTTATATCATATAAAAATGGTTTGTCTCTACTTGCGTTTTATGACAAGAAGGATCTGCCAACCCTTCCTTTCCTAGTTAATTGTCAATACCTTTATCCAACAATTTAGATATAGCCATAATTGATAATACTAGAAGGATCGACCGACCCTTCTTGCAATGTCGAACTATTATGAAAATAATATTGGGAATAAGAAGGGTCTGTCGACCCTTCATTTAGGAGGGAGTTGTAATAATAGAACACCTTGGAGAAGGAGCAGAGAAAGAGCATTCGCTCTTTCTCTGAGAATATTTCCACTTGCCAGCAAAGTCTTTAAAGAAAAACGTCTATAAATGTTGTTGTTAACATAGAAAAATGGTTTCTCCCGACTTCCATTTTCTGACAAGAAGGATCGGCCGCCCCTTCTTTTCGTAGTTAATTTTCAAAACCTTTATCGAGCAATTAATCCATAGCCATAATGGAGAACACAAGAAGGATCGGCCACCTCTTCTTTTCGTAGTTAATTGTCAAAACCTTTATCGAGCAATTAATCCATAGCCATAATGGAGAACACAAGAAGGATCGACCGACCCTTCTTGCAGTGTCGAACTATTATGAAAAGAATATTGGGAATAAGAAGGGTCGGCCGACCCTTCATTTAGGAGGGAATTGTAACAATAGAACACCTTGGAGAAAGAACAGAGAAAGAGCAGTCGGTCTTTCTCTGAGAATATTTCCACTTGCCAGCAAAGTCTTTAAAGCAAAACGTCTATAAATTTTGTTGTTAAAATGTTCTTATCGAGTATCCTAGGGTGACACATGGAACGATCATATGGTGACACGTGTCATATTTGATTTGACACATTGAGTATAGGGATGTTACTATTTTTTATTTAATTTGACACATTGAGTATACCGAGGTTACTAATGTGAGTTTAACCACAACAAAATCAGGAAATGAAAATTCACTCATAGTAGTTTTAAGGATTAGGCACATGCAATATTACCATGTAGCTGGAATGCTAACTGAAAAATTAACATGAATTTATTAATTTATGTTAATCATTTGCATAAATGGATAAATTTTTTAATTAAATAAATTCACTTAAAATATAAAAGACACATAGATCACGAGTAAAGACAAATCCAAACTGTAGATGAATGTATGGATTATTAATTGCAAAAATTAAACAGTGTTCATAAATAATCTGAAGTGAAAATCAACATTCATCAAAGAAATTTGATCAATTAACAAAAGAGGAATGAAGAGAAGGACTAACTGTATTACTGCAAAAAATTACAATCTCTGCATCAATAAGAGTGTCTCCACTTTTCTTTTGCTGATTTTCTCCCCCTACCTCATGAGACCTCAAACTACCAACCCTTCTTGCATTCTAGAACTAATATGAATACAATACTGGATAGAAGAAGGGTCGGTCTCCACTTCATTTATAAGGTACTTGTAAAAATATTCAACCTGTGAAAAATAAAATCTGATTAAGTAGATTCTAAGGAGAATCTGATGAAAATTAAACGTCTATAAATTTTGTTTTTAAAATTTCGATATCTAGTTTTCCAGGGGGACACGTGGAACACTCAGATTGTGAAACGTGGAATGCTTAGATTGTGAAACATGGAATGTGAGCGACATCTGTATCATGGTGTATATTTTGTTCATGAGAAGACATAATGTCGACTGAAGCATGATGAGATTATTTTCTTCACGTGAGTAATATCTACGATTACTCCAGCAAAATCTGTTGTCGGTGCAGATGATATCTATGAACACCATACCGCCATACTGTGATAATTACATTACACATCCGTCCCATCCCGTTCAATCCATCAATTCATTGGCCATTCACTATATATAAGCTAACCATGCCCCATATCACAGCAAACTGAAATCTTCGGGAATCAAAGCCATGGAATTTTTATTTACTTCCTCTGTTCTCTGTCCCTTTTTATGTGAAATGCTTGAGTCTTATGATCTCTCCCTAGTTCTCCTCATGATATAGAAGCATTTTGAAATCGACTCCCTTCAAAATCCTCACTAGACCATGATATATGGGCATTTTGGGAATTCTTGTCAATATTCGTTCCGTTACTCTTCTTTCAATAACCGATTGGTATACAAGCTACTATCTTGGAAGATTTCTACTCTAAGAAAACATGTACCACTGCGGTCCTCAATGTTAGGCTTGCAGTAGTCGTCGAATGAGTTTTTAGTACCAGACCATGCTGTCAGCTTCTTCTTCATGCATGGAGATGTTTCCATACATGACGAACCATTTCCATCCAAGAGAGTATTGGGTATTAGCTCGTAGTTCATCATGTCTATGCCTTCAGAAAAATTTCTAGACATAACAACCCATTTCCATCCAAGGGAGTTTTTGCGACTCCAGCGTTTCTTCTTGGTTGGGGAATGCGACCTTCTCATTTCCTTAGAAAGCTGTGGATTAGCACAAAAAGTAGCTACAAATTTCACACTCTGTATCTGGAGTTTCTTCCAAGCCCAGTTATTATTGTGGCCAATTGCAAGAGATTACTTTGATGCAGTGGAAAAGATGAAAATTACATATGCAATCCTGTGACCAAAACCTGGATAGAACTGCCTCAGCGTCTCGAACAATATAAATATAGTAGCCTCAATTTCATTTATCTAGATTTCGATACGTGCGCTACATGGTGCAGTCTCATCATGGGAAGGAATTCGAGTGGAGACAATGATACAGTAATATAGATGTATGATTCTGAGTCTCATAAGTTTGAGCAATTAGTTAATTTGGATAGCGAGCATATATATATTATTATAGCTCTGTTTTTCGTTGCAAACATTTTCTCTATAAGAAACTCCTTCCAGATATTTTGTAATGTAGGGAGATTAGTAGTCTTGGAGGCTTTCTTCTCTAGGACAAAATGCGTTGTTGTGGTCATCAACACTTGCAGTAGTCGTGGAATTTTTTTTTAGTACCAAACCATGCTATCAACTTCTTCTTACTCTTGTTTCAATTATGTTTCTCTGTTTTTATTGTGCATGATGATATGTGTGCTCATGCGCTACCCTGCCTACAATAAAATGATTATTTTTGCATTTGTTGGAAATGGTTTCTTTTTACGGCAACGTGATAAACAGTTATTTGTTTTCTATGCAGGTATTCGAGAGAGATGCAATACCGTCGTGTCTAGGCTATCCGCTTGCTAATCTTTGGGTGTTAAAAGTAGACATGAAGGGATATGATGGGAAGGAAATCCCATCAGCAGTCTTTGAATGTTGTTTTAGTACCAGACCATGCTATCAGATTCTTCTAACTGCGCGAAGTAGAAGGCTTCGAGCACTCTCGAAGTCCCAATACACCATGATATATGGGCATTTCGAGCACTCTCGAAGGCCCAATACATGGATTTCTCATTATGTTCCTTGGCACCAATCACGTTTTCGCCCATCTTCTTTCCGTCACTCTTCTTTCAATAACTGATTGCCATTCAATGAGGAGGGGAAATAGGGAGAAGAAGCTGTAGAAGTAGAAGGCAGGACTGTGCTTTCTCTAAGACAACATGCATTGTTGCGGTCCTCAACATTAGGATTGCAGCAATCGTCGAATATTGTTTTAGTACCAGAAGGCTTAGGTCGGGAAGGTGAGAATCTGTGCATGTGGTTGAATCAACAACTTAACAGAAACTGTGCGAGTGGTTGAATCAACATCAAAGTTTGCAAGAATATTTCGATTATGTCCTCCGTTCGACTACTTCAGAGATCATGTCGAACCGTCGTGTCGATCACTATTAAATTTTAATTAGCATTATTGTGGGTCTGAGAAGGCATGAATGCGTTGCTTGTTTTTGAAATTATACATGGAATGTGTTGAATATAATTGTACAACTAATGAAAAAACTATTCATTAATGACAATTTGTAAATTTCCTTCCTTTCTATGTTAATTGTTATTTCCAGTATTGACAGTCTGTAAATTTCCTTGCTTTCTTTGTTAATTGTTATTTGCAGTAAATTATAATATATAAAAAATTGTTCATCCCGATTTCCTTTTTCCGACATGAAGGATCAGCCGCCCCTTAATGGCCAACAGAAGAAGGATCAACTGAACCATCTTGCAGTGTTAAACTATTATGAAAATAATATTGGGAATAAGAAGGGTCAGCCGACCCTTCAATTTTGAGGGAATTATAAAATAGAACACCTTGGAAGTTATAACATATAAAAATAGTTTGTCCCAACTTCCGTTTTCCGATCAGAAGGATCGTCTTCCTATCCTTTTCGTAGTAAACCGTGAAAACCTTTATCCAACAATTCATCCATATCCATATTGGAGAACACAAGAAGGTTCGACTAACCCTTCTTGCAATGTCGAAATATTATGAAAATAATATTGGTAATAAGAAGGTGTTGATGCCTCGGAGATCGTAGCATCAATCAGAAAGGGATTCTCCCCGATAGAGTATCCCAATTAGATTATCTACCGTTTGGTATAGGGAATCCGTCCAGTTAACGGTTCCGGCAACCGTGGGTTTGGAGTTTTATTCCAATTATATCGGTTATGGCCCGATCCACCGTTCTTTTGATTTTGTATTTAATAATGATATGCAAGTGCCTAGTCTAAACTTAATCTAAATGCAAAACTGGGAAAGCAGATCTAAGTCTAAAACTAAAATAAATCTAACTATCCCTGCAAGGAGAAAATTTAAAGCATGAGCAATGAGCTGTAGGAATTATCTTAAAGAATAAACAGATAGCCATTAAATCTTAAAGAGAAAGCTACAGCAAAGATAAAAGATATCAGAAGATAGCTTCTAATTAAACATAACACATTTCATTACTCATGAAAGAGAGAATTTATTTGCAAAGAGAGAAGCAAGATCATTTAATACAAATGAAATAATTCAAAACAGTAATAAAGATCTCATAGCAAAGTATAGCAGACACAGGAATAATCCACAATGCATCCAAACTCCATTCTCATGCAAAACGTCCCCTCCAGGCTCTTATTAGAATATTTTATTTTCTCCAAACATGTGCAAGGTAGCTCATACAAGTCTAGAAAATAATTCCCTCTCAAAATTCCTTTTCATTCCTTCCTAACTTCTATTTATAATTACAAAAATGCCCTTTGGGCTGCCACCTGGCCTGTTACACTTGTCATCTACAGAAATTTTCTTCTATAACAGACAAAAATGTGACTCCTTTTTTCTTTACAGAAATTATTTTAAAAGAAAATAGGGACAGCTGCCCCATAGCTCCACGTCTCATACATATGCAGGCCCAAAATACAAAACATCAGAAATAATGCTCTAACATTAGCGCTTTCACTCTCGTATATGTGCTTTAGCTGGAAGAGAGTCGCTCAAACTGGCTGATGTTGCTGCTTGGGAAGAAGGAATCGAACCAGCTGAAATTTCTGCTACTGGTGGGAGAGAGGGAATCAAGCTAGCTGCCATAGATGGTGCTGCTGGGAGAGAAGAGTCCGAGTTTGCTGTCACAGCTGCTGCTTCTGCTTTCTTCTCCTCTTCTGCAATGTAGCTATACCATATAACAGTGTCCCTTATGACTACATTTGCGGAAGCAAGGAGCAAGATTTTCTGAGAAGTCACATTTTTACTAAGCTCTGCTCCAATGCCTTGAATTTCTGTTACTGTGGCTTGATGCACTTCCTTAAGCAAATGGCTGTGGGTTGATGACATTGCAATATAATGTTGGAGGTCATCAATGGCTAGGACGTCAATCTTCTTTACATATTCAGTTTGGATGCCCAGCTCTTCCTTCAGCTCAGACAAACGTTGTTCTTTGCCTGGGAAATCATCAAGGGACCGCGGGAAACTCAATTTGCACTTGTCATGCACTCCCTGGATTCTTTGATACAGACCGCTAATCCTATCCATTGTCCCTCGTACGCTGGCCATTAGATTACTGCCACAGTTTCTACAGAATTCCAAAAGGGCTATGTATTCATTAAAGCCCTCTACAGATTTGAATGGGAGATGCGTGGGGAAATCCGCCTTTCCTTCTCTCCATTCTATCTGGCTGAGGATATTTGCCTTAACCCGAGTATGTTTAGCTTGAAGCCTATGGGCCTCTGCATTAAATTATTTTAATCTGATCACCATGGCCTTGAGCGTGCAAAATTCATTAGTGATTAGCTCCTGACTGTCATGCATTTGCTTCAGGATGCTGCAGGACAACTCATGGAAAGGAGACATGTCCATTGCTCTGCTCTCCTCCTGCTCTAATTGTTCAACCAATGCCAGCTTGTCTGCCTCTAGATGGGATGCTTTAGCTTCTGCATCGTTCTTTTCTGCTTCTACAATCATCATCTGGACTGTTAGTTGTTCCTTTTCTTCTTCTAGCTGGTTATACTTGTCTAATAGCTCTTTATGCTCAATAGACAGGCGATTATACTTGTTCACTACAAGATCCCTGTAGGCTCGCTCATTAGCCATAGTATGTTGTAGCATACGAGCTCTCCTCTTTGTCGATTCATTTTCTCTAACTATATCACCTACATTGTCCATTGATGCTTTTGCGGTCTCTACAACGGCGGATGCCATAGCTAAGGGATCCTTATTTGTATTCCGCATTATAGTGATCTCCCGGTGGGTAATGATATCCTCCTGGAAGAGTCTTTTGATCCTCTCTTCCGATTTAAGGACCATTGCCTTCCTTTTCTTATCATAGACAAATTCATCCCACCTGGACACCGTATGTTCTTCTGATGGAGTGTACGGGACAATTGGGAGGTCTATAATGTCTATTTCTACTTTAGTTGGTGGGGTCTGGACTACCTGAGATGGATCTGTTCCCACATTTTGGGTACCAGAGCCACCTGCCTGTGCTACGTCCGCCTCCACATTTTGAGTGCCAGAGACACTTGCTTGAGGAGCGTCTATTTCCATATCGAGGACACCGGATCCACCTGCTTGGGTATCTTCACCTGCTTTAAGTTCTTCTTCCGCTTTCTGCCCTACCTCAACTTGCTGTCTTCTCTCTTCTCCTTCAACTTGTGGCTGATCTTCATTTTCTTTCTGCTGCCTTTCATCTTCAGCCTCCTTCTACTGCTAGGCTTCCTCGGCCTCTTTCTGCAGCCTCTAACTTTCGGCTTGTTGCTGCATTCTCGCCACTTCAGCTTCCTGCTGCAATCTAGCTTCCTCAGCCTCTTGTAGTAACCTTGCTTCCTCTTTTAATATGAGCTCTTCCTGAGCTCGGGCCTCATCTGATTCTTTTCCTTTCTGCTAGCTGGTCTTCTGGGCCTTGGAAGAGCTAGAGCTTGCTCCAGTGCCTTGGCGACAGATTTGCAGCTCAGCCATGTTGCTGATGCCCCTGAATGCCTCCTCCTCGGAATCATAATAATGAGCGTACTTGAAATGGGCATAAATTTCCTTACAATGCTCGGCAACTTTTCCTTGCCTGTCATTCCTGTGGAAGATTACCTCACCAAAGTGGAAGGCTTTCAGCCCCTGAACAAACTCTTCGGCTGAGGCAACCCCTGAGAACTTGTATGATCCTATGCAGAAGGGCAAAGGAGCAAAAGAAGCCTTATGCTGCTTGTTAAGTACTGCTCCAATTCCATCCAGGAAAATTTGTCTCACTGCCTCTTTAAGGACCACATAGTCAGTGGCATATCTCGGCAAAATGTATGGAGCTTTAGTCCCTCCAAACATTCTGAGGTAGGTGCCTTGCTTTGAAAAATAAAAAATCTCCATAATTTTCAAGGACTTCCATAGCATTCTCCGACAGGCAGTTGGGCTCTTCCTTGAATATCTGCTCATATAGGGGCATGATGAACCCCTCACAGATGAGCTTATAGATGGGTTTGTAATTTTGAGCCCACAACATCCTGAAAGCGGTATAAACCGGGGTGTTGGCCTTATCCCAAGTGCAGTCTAATTTGGGAAAAGATAACTTGGCCAAAACACAATCAATAAGATATGAGGACTTGTAGAATTCTTCCTTCTTTAAGGCCAGTCCTTCTCTTGCAGCAACTACCATTGATGCTAAGCTTTCTGACAGGAGAGTGGCCCAGTAAAAAACAGTTCCTTTAAATGCCACGAAGTGGATGATGGGAACCCACTGAATCTTGTACACGGTGCCATCGGGCATGCCCAAGATTCTGCACAACATCAGGGCGATTAATCTGAATGGAGGTCTCAGATTCTGGACGTCATATTCGTCATTACCTTTCTTTCTTAAATGCTTGCCTGCGACCAGTAATTTTTTGGCCATTTCAATGTTGTTCATCTGGCCGAGCCATTCATCAGTCAGAGCCTGCTGGGTGCGGGTAAATTTATAGGCTGCGGAAAGGTATGCTGGGTGAAATGAGGCAATAGCTATTTTCCCACTGTCCTGAATTACTCTTGTTTCCGTATTGGTATGTTGGAGTATCCACCTGATTACTTCAGAACATGGGAACAGTTCAGGGCGGGTAGAAGCCCTGGCTATGCCTGAAGTCCTGATATTGAGATAAATCTGCTCCTCTTCTAGCAACATATCCGGGATATCTTGGTCTCGGATCATCCTATAGATGTCACCCCATCGGATTTCAGGAGGAATACTGGTGGCGCACCTAGTATCTTGGAATGTAGTCTCAGTTCTAAGTGGTGCAGGATGTGTTTCCATCATTTTAGCCTTCTTCCTACCACCTTTTGGCATTTCGACTTATCCCTGCTAGCAACCAAATACAAGTCATTATAAAAATGTGCAACATACTGTGAGATTTTAACAAAGAGAAGCACCCATTTAATATGCTAATGAGATATATAAATAAATTGTGAAACTGCATGTTGCGAAGCAAAATACACCATTCCAAACAGGAAACATAGTTATGATATTTGGCTATCTTAAGGGGACACAACTTAGAAAGTTCCCGAAAGGATAAGTATACATCGAGGCAACCACCTGCTCTCGGTCTGACTCTAGGAGAGATGGTACCCTTCGTCATTGTGATTTTAATGGTTAGTGGCGGGTGAGTCTAGGGGCGAACAACCCTCTGACGACATAAGGGGCCGCTTTCCCCACTTATGAATAGGCGAGGGCTTTGACCACCATGGTTACTTATGGCTCCTGACGAGGCATTCTACGGCAGGCTTGGAAACTTGAACAGGGGTGACGACGCCAGGAATATGGATGATGAAAAAGCTCGGGTGGCTATAGTTTTTGTTTTCAATTGGTGGAACGAGAAACCCACGGGGCCTCGGTGGTTTTAAGGACGAAATAACGAAATATGCAACTGGTGCCTATCATCCACGTCTTAGACGAAACAAAAAATGGAAAGGTAATCTAACGTGTAAATAAGACAAAATTAACGGTTAGAAATCCTACCTGGCAACGCGAAGGTGGCTGAATGATGTGGACGCGAACGTTGACAAGCGAGCTGAGCTAGAGCAGTCTGACGCGGCGTGCCGATGGTGTTTGTTAATCGAAACAATAACAATGGCCAACCCAAACCATAATCATTTATTTAAACGTTTTAGGCACGTGCGACATTCAATATGGTGGGTGGCGTATTAAAAAAAAGCTTTAAATGTTGTACGCCGCGGTCTTTTCAAGTAGTCTCGATATGCGTGCGCGACCGCCACCTGCGGGACGGGTTCACGAATTCCACCCACCATGGCGGGATGATAAAACTAAGGTTTCCGTTGTTTCGAAGGGAAATGGCGAATGGCTCCCGCAAGTCTTTCGAAAAATGCTCCGCGGGTTTTCGGGAGGAATATCGTAAACGTTTCCAAAATAACGAAAGGTTTTCGCGAAAGACTCCCACCGTTTCGGAGAGATAAGCCGAACGGTTCCGCAATGAGTCTTCCGGTGGGCTTCGGAAAGATAACGCAAATTTTTTGAAAAATCTTCCAAGTCTCCGCGGGGTTTCGAAAAAATATGGTGAAGGCTTCCGCAAAAGACTTCCGCAATCGCGGAAGGAAAGCCCGAACGGTTCCGCAAAATTTTCTTGGCGGGGTTTCGTAAGGATAACGCGAAGGCTTCCGCAATTGCAGACGGCTTTGGCGAATAGCTTCTACAACTTCGAGACTTAAAAATTTAAAAAAAAAATGAAGTCACTCGGCGGTCCCAGGAAAAGTTGGCGAGTGTCTCCCGCGTTTCGGGAGGATAAGCTGAATGGTTCCGCCGTTTTGGAAGGAATTCGTCAATAGCTTCCGCAGCTTTTCAATAATTTTTTCTAAGTTTTTTTCGGGATATCTTGTGCGAGTGGCTTCCGCAACTGCGGGAGGATAGCCCGAAAGACTCCGCCATTTCGCGAGACTTTCCCAAATAATTTCGACAACTGCGAGAGAAAAACTCTAAGTCCTTTCGGAAAATGCTTATGCAAACGGTTCCCGTCGTTTCGGGAGGAAAAGTTGAATACTTCCGCAACTCGAGAGGCTTTCTCAAATGCTTCCGTGACTTCAGGGAGATTTCACAACTTTTGTCCTTTAGAAGAAAAACTTGGAATTCTCAATGGAGGATTTTCATTTGAAAACAAAGTAAAAAGGAGAAGTGGCCTCTTACAACAGTCTTTCCAGAAAAATAAAGGAGGGGCCCCAATATGTACAAAATTTTGGGGGGGGTGTTGCTGCAACAACAATTGGTGAGTCGCTGGCGAACATAGATCTCTGAAAAATTCCTCTCCATGATCCGAAACCTTATTACAGACATCCATCTTTGTGCAATATTCAGCTGAGCATTTTGAATTTTTGTGAAGGGAGAATGCACTTTTCCTGCTAGCCATTGGGGAAAAAGGGAATCTCTGACCGAGACATCTTTAAAACTCTCAAAGGTCCAACATATGAGATTCATTTTAGAAGGATCACCTTTCAGATGGTTACTACTGTCAGACTCCACATGATTTGCAACACTTTCTCATGGACATTATTGCTCTTGTTCCTCATTCACATGCCGCTTGCATCCTTTTGGATGTTTGCACTTTGGACAACTTAGCTGTTTGAGCCTTCTAGAGATATTTTCTTTAGACATGATATTTGATTTAGGCTCCTCAATCCATAATGTCCTTTTGTGTGAGTTAGAGATTTTTTATTGATTTGATCAAGCCTCATTGACGGAGAGGAGCCTATTTTGGGCTGAGCCTTTTGGACAACCTTCTCGATTTCATATGTCTTTTGCTTTTGTCTCAGCCATGCTTTAATTGAGGCGAGAATCTCTAGAAAATAGACCCTTGAGTATAAGCCATTTTGGCTGTTAAATTTGCAGCATGGAGTCATTTCAATACCCTATGTCCTCGAGATATGCTACTTTCCATGGGTCCAACTTTGATAACCTTCTTGAGATGCCTTTAAGTGTGAGAGTGGGCGGAGCCCAAAGATAGTAGTGAAGATGGTCATAGGTCTCTGCTATTTAAACAGGATTAGTGTGGCTAGCAGAGTAGGCTTCCTTTCTTCTAAGAAGTTTCAGCGAGAGCACAATACATAGATATACTTTATTCGAGCATAGTTCCGGGCTCATGGGTTGTGAAATTTCTTTAAGAGCCCTGTCCTTGATGAGAAACTCAACCACAAGGGCATTCGAAAAACAAACTTGTTGCAAAGGTTCAAATGGAAATAAAAGAAACAAAATGGCCGAAAATAAAGCAAATAAAAGCTGAAGCAACAATAAAAGAAAATTTTATTTATGTACAGAGAGTCTCAGCGAGACTATGCAAAGTATTGTTTCAGGGAGAGGCCATTGAGAGGAAGGGTTACTTATTCTCCCTCGAGATTTGTCAATTTATAAGTGGATGGGCCTATCTTTGCCGAAATTTGGTACGGGCCTACCCATAGATGTTGGAATTTCGTATGCATTCCTTTTCCTTCATGATTATGGTCCCATTTCAGGACTAAGTCCCCAACTTCAAAATTTCTTTTACCGGACTTCCTCTTATCGAACCATCTCTTAACTATGTCTTGGTGTTGATGGAATCGGTCTTTAGCTTTCTGTCGGGCTTCTTCCAGTTGAAGCAGGGTATTGATCCTGGATTGTAAGGCTTGGCTACCCAACCCTCGAGAAGCTTGGGATAACTGTAGGGATGGGAGAAAGATGTTTGGGGGAAGAATAGCTTCTTTTCCATAGAAAAGAGTGAAAGGAGAAACCCCTAATGCGTTCTTCGGAGAAACCCTATCTGCCCATAAGGCGTTCGGGAGAGCTATATGCCAACTTCGTAGATTTTCTATCACAGTTTTCTTGAGAATTCGAATGAGGTTTTTGTTTGAAGATTCAGCTAATCCATTTCCTTGAGGGTAATAATTGGCTGAATAGTGCAACTTGATCCCCCGTTCATAAACAAATTCATTTATTTTGACAGATGAAAAATAGGTAGCATTATCAAAAAAAAAGGGAAATTGGAACCCCAAACCTGGTTATGATGTTCTCTTTCAAAAAATTGATGACTGCATCTTCATTTATCTCGCGCAACGGGATGGATTCTGTCCACCTAGTGAAGTAGTTGGTAGCTGTCAGGATGTATCAATGTTGCAAAGAAGAATTTGGATTTATCTCTCTGATAACATCTATACCCCACTGCTCAAAAGGCTCAGAGATAATCACCGGCTGCAATGGTCCTGCTACCTTAGGTAACTTTCCGGCACTTCTTTGGCATACATCACTGTTTCGTGCATACATGTGGGCATCTTGGAACAGAGTGGGCCAATAATATCCAGCTCTCAGTATCTTGTGCGCTGTCGTCTCTCCTGAATAATGTCCCCCTGCGGGACCATCGTGTAATTCTTTGACAACTTTACTTGCGTCTTCCTTTTCTAGACATCTAAGAAAAAATCCATCATAATTCTTTCTGAAAAGTACCCCATCAATGATCTAATAAGGTGTTGATTTCAAGTGGAGTGCCCTTCTTTGTTTGGAGTTCCAGTGCTCAGGCAGATAACCCTGCTGTAAATAGTGCACCAGATCTCTATACCATGACTGAGGAGTTGAAAAGAGAGGACATATTTCAACCGAATTGAGCTCAGCTTCATTTTTCCAATGTTGTTCTTCATCAGTTGAGTTTCCCGCAAGTAATTTGCACAGGCCTTGCCCTTTGATGATTGTGGCTGGTTTAAATTCTAAATCATATTCTTGAAGAGCTGTGACCCAGTTTCCCCTCCTTTCTCCTAGTTCCTTTTGAACGAAAAGGGATCTAACAGCTGGGTGGGGAACTATAACTTTAGTTATGTTCTTAAGAATATATGGCCTGAACTGCTTGACTACTTTGAAGACGCCGTATGCATGCTTTTCAACCATGGGATAGTTCAGCTCAGCCCCCTGCAGGCCAGTGCTCATGAATGAAATTGGGTATTCATCCCCCAGCTCCACCTTTTGTGTGAGTACAGCTGCGAGGGAGTCATCCGAAGTGAAGGTATACAGGATAAAATCTTTATCAAAATATGGGCTTCTTAAGGAAGGAGCCTTAGCTATAGCTGCTTTGATATCTCTAAATGCATCCTTTTCCAAATCTGTCCATTTGAACTGTATGCTTTGTTTAACCATCTGTTGCAATGGCTTAACAATTTGTGCAAAATATGGGACAAATCTGCAAACAAAATTGATAGTGCCCATAAAAGACTGCATAGATTTCTTGTTGCAAGGCATTGGAATCTTATTAATAGCTTGGACTCTTTCTTGATCTATTGACACTCCCCCTTTAGAAATGATATGACCCAAGAGTTTACCTTCGGGAACAGCAAATACGCTCTTCTTAGGATTCAAAGAAATACCATATTTCCGACAACGATAAAAAATATGCTTCAGATGAACAACATGATCTTCCCTTTTTTGAAAAGACTGTCACATCATCTAAGTAAACAACAACACATTGCCCACCCAATCCTCGGAAGGCGATATCCATTTCTCTCTGGAATGTAGCTCCCACGTTTATCAGACCAAATGGAATCTTTCTGTAGGAGAAAGTTCCCCACTTAGTTCGGAAAGTAGTCTTAAGATGATCTTCTTCGGCTACTAATACTTGATTGTAGCCTGAGAAACCATCGAGAAGAGAAAAAAGTTCATATCCTGACACCATTTGAAGGATTTGTTCCATTGAAGGGACGGGGTAGTTGTCTTTATCCGAAGCTCTGTTTAAATTTCTAAAATCTACACATAGCCTTATCTCTCCTGACTTCTTTCTTACGGGAACCAAGTTTGCAACCCACTCAGAATGCCGGACATTAAAGATTATCTTAGCGTCCAGGAGCTTCTTTAATTCCTTTTGAATTAGTGGTTCTAGAGTAGGATGCATCCTTCTTAACTGCTGCTGAAATGGCTTGACACCCGCTTTCATTGGTACAACATGCTGAATAATGCGGACGTCATACGTTTTCAAATCCTCATAGGTCCATGCAAAAACATCCTTATATTTCTTAAACAGTTTGATGAACCTATCTCTTTCTCCTGGCGAACAACATTTGCCAAGGTTGACAAATTTTGGTTCTGCCTCGGTACCCAAATTAACTAACTCATGTTGCATTGATGAGCTGTTAGTTTTGGTATTAGCGGGCCTTCTGAACTTATTTTGAAGATCGAACAGCATTTCGAGGGACCTTACCCCTTTGGGAATGAAATTTCCTTTCTCCTCATCTTTCCTCATCAAATCAGCATCATGTGCTTCTTCATCTATCGCAGCTCCCTGGAAGCTGTCTTCGTTTGTTAGAAAGATGATAATCTGTTCGTCATCATCGAAGACTCTGAATTTGGTGATGTTGTCGGGAACGGAGGGCCTGAAAATCAATTCAATTGAGCATTTATTATTTGATGGCACCAATCTAGAAGCAGATGTTGCTAACAAATCAACTGCAGAATTTTGCAATCTAGGAATAGATTTTATATTGAAAGCGTCAAAATGCATAATTAAATCCCATACCTCAGCCTGATAACCCTTCAAATGAGGTGAGAGACAATGAATGGTGTCCCTTACCTGTCTTACAACTATCTCGGAGTCACCAAAAACCTTCAGGTACTTAACATTTAAGCCAATGGCCTTCTTTAATCCATGTACCAAAGCTTCATACTCAGCGGTGTTGCTAGTACAATCAAATTCTAATCTACAGGACAAAAAATACTTGTTTCTTTTTCGATCCATCAGAACACAACCGGCTCCGGATCCTTCCAGAGTTTTAGAACCATCAAAGTATAATGTCCAAAAAATATCTTTGGATTCAACTAAGTTAGTATCTCTATGATCTAAATCAGTAACTAAGCTGACTATATTACAACCAACATCATGAGTCCGAGAGAAATGAAGGAGATCAGACAGTTTATCTGATTCATGACTGATGACTTCAGACTGATAATTACCCGGATCTATTTCTAAGAAATAATTCCCCAAAACCGAGGATGAGAAGGTCACAGCCTCATTTTTTTCTTCTAATTGAGTTACATTTTGCTTCATATGTGGTTCTCTCAGGACTTTAATCTGATTCTGCCTGTTCTGATAAGGCAACCACAGATGAGACCAATCAGTAGCAAAGTAGCCACTCAGCTTGGTAGACCAGTCCCTACTTAAAATCAACCCATAGGCTTCAGGAATATCAACCACCATTATGTCAATGAATTGACAGACTCTAGGGTCGGTTGATAGTCTAATGAGAACATCTTTCATCTCCCCAATTACTTTGATAGCAGTCCTATCTAATTGGATAATTTGGGCTGGAGATGGCACAGGCTGCCCGTTAATTTTTTTTACAAATGGACAGTGGCATGACGTTGGAAGATGCCCCAGAATCTACCAAACAGTTATGAACATTGTGATTAAAAATTTCAAAGGTCAATAGGAATGGCAATCTTTGAGATTTAGATTTGCCTCCGATGCTAACTTAATTAATTTCGGGATTTTCTTGAGAGTCCGTTAATGGAGTGCTGGTTTGGGGTTGCAGAACATGCAGTAGCTTGTCTTGTTGATGGGGCAAGCTGCACATATCAAATATCGACACGTTTGCTTTGACTTTCTTTATATATTCGATAATATCATATCCTATGTCAGATTCGTTACCAATTCGAGCTGAATGATCTGTTTTGCTCATTGCGACCTTAAGTGGCTACACTATGGTGTCAGCGTTTGGCTGTTTGGCCGCTGTTTGGTTAACTTTAGGCTGTGGTGGAATAATGGTTATATGCCTTCTGGGCAGTTCTTTTGAAACTTTAGGCTTAGGAGGAGCCGAGCTTGGCACGGGATCCACGATAGGGCCTTTGCTGCGAGTAGCAACGTTCACGGTAGAGGGAGAGCTTTCTATGGGATCCTCTTCTGCTAACTCAGTCATAGGTACCCAATCCCACAGCACCATAGTAGTGTCCGGGGTTGGTTCCTCTAATTCAGGGCTCGATTCCTCTAGAGAATCATCTTGGTCTGGGATTTGTGAATCTAGCATTTGGTTCATGACTAAACTCATGGAGTTAATCCATTGCGGGAAACTCTTCTCCGAATGCGGTTCTTGATGAAAAGGGCAGAAATTTTCCATCCTGATTTCATTGAGGTTTAAAACAGGGGAAATATTCATTGGTGGATGGGTTTGATCACCGTCTTCCTTTTTTTATAGAATGGCTTGAAAGGTTTCCTAGATGTGCTAGTAGCCTTATCCTTCTCGAGATCTACAATTTTATTGGATAGTTTCTGCATCATCTTGACCACATTTTCCATGTCTGTAGATGATTCTTCTTTACCTCTAGTGAGCAGCAAAGGTTTTATGCTGGCTGCTGGTTTTGGCTCTGCATCTAAGGCATGTTTAGCAATGCTATCAGCTTCTTCTTCTACCTTTCTAGCTTCTTCGAAGTTCTCTATCAGGGTAGTTTTCTTGGATCTTTTTACGAACATTGCTATGGGTCCTTCAAGAGCTGTTGTACAGTATTCAATCAGAGATTCCTCCGTCAGTTTATTAGCTTCATTGAAATTATTTAAAAGCGTTGTGAATCTTTGATTAAAGTCTTGAACCTTTTCTTTCTTTTCCATTCTCATGGATAAGAGTTCTTTCATAAGTGTTCCCACAGTCTTTTGGTTTCCATACTTTTTTAAAAAATAGTTTTTGAATTCATCCCAACTAGAGATCGAGCTGGGCTGTAGGCTAAAATACCAGGATGATACTTTTGGCTCGAATGTGTATGGAAACAGCCTGCAGACTACATCTTCATGCTGTACGTTCAAGAGATTCAGAGCTAGATAAAAGCTCTTGAGATGATCTTCCGCCGAAATGGCTTTCCCTGGGTCGAACTTAGGTAAGACCTTTTCTGGATTTTTTGGAAGATTATGGAATGGCCCAGCCAGATTTAGCGCTCCCCTTGCTCTCCAAGCAGGTACAGCCATGTTTGGATGTGGAGAACCTGACGGAGAATTGTAAGGTGAATTCTGGGGAGTACTCTTTGGAGTGATAAGTTCTTCAAGGTTTTCTTGATCTGAAATATTTTCTGAGTTTTCAAGATCTACCTTGTTCAGAGGGTCTGAAATTTCTTCTAAAGTTAAATTCACAAGTTCCTCAAAACTTTGGACAAGAATCGAATCTCAGGTATATTGTGGCTCTTTTCTGGGGGTACTTTTCCTAGGGAGAAAATTCACCGCGTTTAAACCACCTAGCTGCCTCACGTAGGATCGTGTATGCCTCCTCAAATCCTCTATTTCTGCAAAAGGTACAGTGTATAATGCTTTTTGAGGCTCAGGATCAGAAATGAGGCTTTCTTGATTTAATATTTCAAGATCTGGGCTGTTTGAAATGCCTTCTTTAAGTGGGTTTTTAGTGACATTTATGAAAGTGGGAGATTTTCCTCTATCAGCCATGCACTTTCAGGCCCTCCTTCTAGCTCCAAAAATTGTTTATGCCTCGGAGATCGTAGCATCAATCAGAAAGGGATTCTCCCCGATAGATTATCCCAATTAGATTATCTACCGTTTGGTATAGGGAATCCGTCCGGTTAACGGTTCCGGAAACCGTGGGTTTGGAGTTTTATTCCAATTATATCGGTTATGGCCCGATCCACCGTTCTTTTGATTTTGTATTTAATAATGATATGCAAGTGCCTAGTCTAAACTTAATCTAACTGCAAAACTGGGAAAGCAGATCTAAGTCTAAAACTGAAATAAATCTAACTATCCCTGCAAGGAGAAAATTTAAAGCATGAGCAATGAGCTGTAGGAATTCTCTTAAAGAATAAACAGATAGCCATTAAATCTTAAAGAGAAAGCTACAGCAAAGATAAAAGATATCAGAAGATAGCTTCTAATTAAACATAACACATTTCATTACTCATGAAAGAGAGAATTTATTTGCAAAGAGAGAAGCAAGATCATTTAATACAAATGAAATAATTCAAAACAGTAATAAAGATCTCACAGCAAAGTATAGCAGACACAGGAATAATCCACAATGCATCCAAACTCCATTCTCATGCAAAACGTCCCCTCCAGGCTCTTATTAGAAGATTTTATTTTCTCCAAACATGTGCAAGGTAGCTCGTACAAGTCTAGAAAATAATTCCCTCTCAAAAGTCCTTTTCATTCCTTCCTAACTTCTATTTATAATTACAAAAATGCCCTTTGGGATGCCACCTAGCCTGTTACACTTATCATCTACAGAAATTTTCTTCTATAACAGACAAAAATGTGACTCTTTTTTTCTTTACAGAAATTATTTTAAAAGAAAATAGGGACAGCTGTCCCATAGCTCCACATCTCATACATATGCAGGCCCAAAATACAAAACATCAGAAATAATGCTCTAACATCAGCGCTTTCACTCATGTATATGTGCTTTAGCTGGAAGAGAGTCGCTCAAACTGGCTGATGCTGCTGATGCTGCTTGAAGAGAGGCACTCAAACCCACTGTAGCTGCTGCTGCTGCTTGGGAAGAAGGAATCGAACCAGCTGGAATTTTTGCTACTGCTAGGAGAGAGGGAATCGAGCTAGCTGCCATAGCTGGTGCTGCTGGGAGAGAAGAGTCCGGGTTTGCTGTCATAGCTGCTGCTTCTGCTTTCTTCTCCTCTTCTGGAATGTAGCTATACCATATACCAGTGTCCCTTATGACTACATTTGCGGAAGCAGGGAGCAAGATTTTCTGAGAAGTCACATTTTTACTAAGCTCTTCTCCAATGCCTTGAATTTCTGTTACTGTGGCGTGATGCACTTCCTTAAGCAAATGGCTGTGGATTGATGACATTCCAATATAATGTTGGAGGTCATCAATGGCTAGGATGTCAATCTTCTTCACATATTCAGTTTGGATGCCCAGCTCTTCCTTCAGCTTAGACAAACGTTGTTCTTTGCCCGGGAAATCATCAAGGGACCGCGGGAAACTCAATTTGCACTTGTCATGCACTCCCTGGATTCTTTGATACATACCGCTAATCCTATCCATTGTCCCTCGTATGCTGGCCATTAGCTTACTGCCACAGTTTCTGCAGAATTCCAAAAGGGCTATGTCTTCATTAAAGCCCTCTACAGATTTGAATGGGAGATGAGTGGGGAAATCCCCCTTTCCTTCTCTCCATTCTATCTGGCTCAGGATATTTTCCTTAACCTGAGTATGTTTAGCTTTAAGCATATGGGCCTCTGCATTAACTTCTTTTAATCTAATCACCATGGCCTTGAGCATGCAAACTTCATTAGTGATTAGCTCCTGAGTGTCATGCATTTGCTTCAGGATGCTGCAGGACAACTCATGGAAAGGAGACATGTCCATTGCTCTGCTCTCCGTCTGCTCTAATTGTTCAACCAATGCCAGCTTGTCTACCTCTAGATGGGATGATTTAGCTTCCGCATCGTTCTTTTCTGCTTCTACAATCATCATCTGGACTGTTAGTTGATCCTTTTCTTCTTCTAGCTGGTTATACTTGTCTGATAGCTATTTATGCTCGACAGATAGGCGATTATACTTGTTCACTACAAGATCCCTGTAGGCTTGCTCATTAGCCATAGTATGCTGTAGCATACAAGCTCTCCTCTTTGTCGATTCATTTTCTCTAACTATATCACCTACATTTTCCATTGATGCTTTTGCTGTCTCTACAGCAGCGGATGCCATAGCTAAGGGATCCTTATTTGTATTCCGCATTACAGTTATCTCCCGGTGGGTAATGATATCCTCTTGGAAGAGTCTTTTGATCCTCTCTTCCGATTTAAGGACCATTGCCTTCCTTTTCTTATCATAGAAAAATTCATCCCACCTGGACACCGTATGTTCTTCTGATGGAGTGTACGGGACAATTGGGAGGTCTATAATGTCTATTTCTACTTCAGCTGGTGGGGTCTGGACTACCTGAGCTGGATCTGTTCCCACATTTTGGGTACCAGAGCCACCTACCTGTGTTGCGTTCGCCTCCACATTTTGCGTGCCGGAGACACTTGCTTGAGGAACATCTATTTCCATATCCAGGACACCGGATCCACCTGCTTGGGTATCTTCACCTGCTTTAAGTTCTTCTTCTGCTTTCCTCCCTACCTCAGCTTGCTGTCTTCTCTCTTCTCCTTCAACTTGTGGCTGATCTTCATTTTCTTTCTGCTGCCTTTCATCTTCAGCCTCCTTCTGCTGCTGGGATTCCTCGGCCTCTTTCTGTAGCCTCTCACTTTCGGCTTCTTGTTGCATTCTCGCCACTTCAGCTTCCTGCTGCAATCTAGCTTCCTCAACCTCTTGTAGTAACCTTGCTTCCTCTTTTAATATGAGCTCTTCCTGAGCTCGGGCCTCATATGCTTCTTTGCCTTTCTGCTGGTTGGTCTTCTGGGCCTTGGAAGAGCTAGAGCTTGCTCCAGTGCCTTGGCGACAGATTCGGAGCTCAGCCATGTTGCTGATGCCCCTGAATGCATCCTCCTCGGCATCATAATAATGAGCATACTCGAAATGGGCATAAATTTCCTTACAATGCTTGGCAACTTTTCCTCGCCTGTCATTCCTGTGGAAGATTACCTCTCCAAAGTGGAAGGCTTTAAGCTCCTGAACAAACTATTTAGCTGAGGCAACCCCTGAGAACTTGTATGCTCCTATGCAGAAGGGCAAAGGCGGGAAAGAAGCCTTATGCTGCTTGTTAAGTACTGCTCCAATTCCATCCAGGAAAATTTGTCTCACTGCCTCTTTAAGGACCACATAGTCATTAGCATATCTCAGTAAAATGTATGGAGATTTAGTCCCTCCAAACATTCTGAGGTAGGTGCCTTGCTCTAAAAAATAAAAATCTCCATAATTTTCAAGGACTTCCATAGCATTCTCCGATAGGCAGTTGGGCTCTTCCTTGAATATCTTCTCATATAGGGGCATGATGAACCCCTCACATATGAGCTTATAGCTGGGTTTGTAATTTTGAGCCCACAACATCCTGAAAGCGGTATAAACCAGGGTGTTGGCCTTATCCCATGTGCAGGCTAATTTGGGAAAAGATAACTTGGCCAAAACATAATCAATAAGATATGAGGACATGTAGAATTTTGCCTTCTTTAAGGCCAGTCCTTCTCTTGCAGCAACTACCATTGATGCTAAGCTGTCTGACAGGAGAGTGGCCCAGTCAAAAACAGTTCCTTTAAATGCCACGAAGTGGATGATGGGAACCCACTGAATCTTGTAGACGGTGCCATCGGGCATGCTGAAGATTCTGCACAACATTAGGGCGATTAATCTGAATGGAGGTCTCAGATTCTGGATGTCATATTCGCCATTACCTTTCTTTCTTAAATGCTTTCCTGCGACCAGTAATTTTTTGGCCATTTCAATGTTGTTCATCTGGCCCAGCCATTCATCAGTCAGAGCCTGCTGGGTGCGGGGAAATTTATAGGCTGCGGCAAGGTATGCTGGGTGAAATGAGGCAATAGCTATTTTCCCGCTGTCCTGAATTACTCTTGTTTCCATATTGGTATGTTGGAGTATCCACCCGATTACTTCAGAACATGGGAACAGTTTAGGGCGGGTAGAAGCCCTGGCTATGCCTGAAGTCTTGATATTGAGATAAATCTGCTCCTCTTCAAGCAACATATCCGGGATATCTTGGTCTCAGATCATCCTATAGATGTCACCTCATCGGATTTCAGGAGGAATACCGGTGGTGCACCTAGTATCTTGGAATGTAGTCTCAGTTCTATGTGGTGCAGGCTGTGTTTCCATCATTTTAGCCTTCTTCCTACCACCTTTTGGCATTTTGACTTATCCCTGCTAGCAACCAAATACAAGTCATTATAAAAATGTGCAACATACTGTGAGATTTTAACAAAGAGCAACACCCATTTAATATGCTAATGAGATATATAAATAAATTGTGAAACTGCATGTTGGGAAGAAAAATACACCATTTCAAACAGGAAACATAGTTATGATATTTGGATATCTTAAGGGGACACGGCTTAGAAAGTTCCCGAAAGGATAAGTATACGTCGAGGCAACCACCTGCTCTTGGTCTGACTCTAGGAGAGATGGTACCCTTCGTCATTGTGCTTTTAATGGTTAGTGGCGGGTGAGTCTAGGGGCGAACAACCCTATGACGACATAAGGGGCCGCTTTCCCCACTTATGAATAGGCGAGGGATTCGACCGCCATGGTTATTTATGGCTCCTGATGAGGCATTCTACGGTAGGCTTGGAAACTTGAACAGGGGTGACAACACCAGGAATATGGCTGATGAAAAAGCTCGGGTGGCTATAGTTTTGGTTTTCGGCTGGTGGAATGAGAAACCCATGGGGCCTCGGTGGTTTTAAGGACGAAATAACGAAATATGCAACCCGTTCCTATCAGCCACGTCTTAGACGAAACAAAAAATGGAAAGGTAATCTAACGTGTAAATAAGACAAAATTAACGGTTAGAAATCCTACCTGGCAACGCGAAGGTGGCTGAATGATGTGGATGCGGATGTGGACGAGCGAGCTGAGCTAGATCAGTCTGATGCGGCATGCCGACGGTGTTTGTTAATCGAAACAATAACAATGGCCAACCCAAACCATAATCGTTTATTTAAATGTTTTAGGCACGTGCGACATTCAATATGGTGGGTGGCGTATTAAAAAAAAGCTTTAAATGTTGTACGCCGCGGTCTTTTCAAGTAGTCTCGATATGCGTGCATGACCGCCACCTGCGGGACGGGTTCACGAATTCCACCCGCCATTGCGGGATGATAAAACGAAGGTTTCCGCCGTTTCGAAGGGAAATGGCGAATGGCTCCCGCAAGTCTTTCGAAAAACACTCCGCGGGATTTCGGGAGGAATATCGTAAACATTTCCGAAATAACAAAAGGTTTTCGCGAAAGACTCCCGCCGTTTCGGAGAGATAAGCTGAACAGTTCCGCAATGAGTCTTCCGGCGGGCTTCATAAAGATAACGCAAATTTTTTTAAAAAGCTTCGATGTCTCCGCGGGGTTTCAGAAAAATATGGTGAAGGCTTCCACAAAAGACTTCCGCAATCGCGAAAGGAAAACCCGAATGGTTCCGCAAAATTTTCTCGGCGGGGTTTCGGAAGGATAATGCGAAGGCTTCCGCATTTGCGGAAGGCTTTGGCGAATAGCTTCCGCAACTTTGAGACTTAAAAAATTTCAAAAAAAACGAAGTCACTTGGCGGCCCCGGGAAAAGTTGGCGAGTGTCTCCCGCGTTTCGGGAGGATAAACTGAATGGTTCTGCCGTTTCGGAAGGAATTCGTCAATAGCTTCCGTAGCTTTTCAATAATTTTTTCTAAGTTTTTTTCGGGATATCTTGTGCGAGTGTCTTCCGGAACTGCGGGAGGATAGCCCAAAAGACTCCGCCATTTCGGGAGACTTTCCGAAATAATTTCCACAACTGCGAGAGAAAAACTCTAAGTCCTTTCGGAAAATGCTTATGCAAACGGTTCCCGTCGTTTCGGGAGGAAAAGTTGAATACTTCCGCAACTCGAGAGGCTTTCTCAAATGCTTCCGCGACTTCAGGGAGATTTCACGACTTTTGTCCTTTAGAAGAAAAACTTGGAATTCTCAATGGAGGATTTTCATTTGAAAACAAAGTAAAAAGGAGAAGTGGCCTCTTACAGCAGTCTTTCCAGAAAAATAAAGGAGGGGCCTCAATATGTACAAAATTTGGGGGGGGGGTGTTGCTGCAACAACAGAAGGGTCACCTTATCAGAAGCCAATAGAATAACATCTCTCAATGTTGTTGTAAATGTATGGAGAAGAGATACAACCATCTTTTGCACAACCTCCTCATTAACCTTTCGATATTGTAAGTGCGGAGGCGCAACAACACATCTTGTTACATCAATGGAAAAAACTTGCTCATTGAACAAAAAGAATTTGATCTACTCTTGTTGAACTTATTTTAAACTTTCGAAGCTCTTAGTCGCTTTTCGCAACATCGCTTTAGAAGGACTTTGTTTGAGTTGTTTGAAGGAATATTTTTCCACATATTTTACAATAAATTGGAGAAATGCTCTTCTATTGTAGATAAGAATCCTTTCATGGATTTCCTTTATCGACCTAGACTTATTAATATTCATGTAATGCAATACAGAGTAAGTTTTCACAGCCAATATTCTTTTCCTCCATACCGATAAGATTCATTTCTTCAGGGATGTCATGGTATCAATTCCGGAACGATTAGAAACATCATACGATGGAAAACCCCACCCTTGCTTCGCATAGAAAATTGGATCTGGATCGGGACCACTTTTCATTGGATCTGGTCGATAATTCCAAACCATAAGATCAAGCTGTAGAAGGAAACACTTTTCACCATCGACCACTTCAACTTGATCTTGCAATTTTTCATCAGATTC
This sequence comes from Larix kaempferi, assembly GCA_027924585.1. NCBI lineage: Eukaryota > Viridiplantae > Streptophyta > Pinopsida > Pinales > Pinaceae > Larix > Larix kaempferi. The sequence continues at coordinate 1,832,398 of BSBM01000852.1, read as the reverse complement.
AACGGGATCCGCATATGTCCATATTCCAGCTCTAGTCAGAGTTCCATTGTAATCCAACTAGAATAGATATAAATCCGGGTACAAATTATCTGGTTCTTCCATCTATCTCAACATACCATCCATTTGTGAATAATTGAATGTAGTGATCTTTTGACAATTCAAATCAAGGCATTTCCTGGTAGTTACTGAGGCTCAACAATGCAGCCAAGCTTTATCTTGAAAACAGTCAATATTAAGTAGTCAATATAAGAAGGCATACAATGTCTATAATTATAAATTAGTGTTTTAATATTAGATGTATACTTGCAAATGTTCATGCTAATGATCGATGGTTAAGGAACGACCCATCATATTCAAAATCAATTGATTGATTAAGAACAAATCTGCTAGCATTATCCATGAGAGATTGAATGCACATTTTATAGAGTCATTTTAGATAAGGACCATTCATAGAAAGAGCGATCATCATAGAAGGGGCAGCCGATCCTTCTTGTTTATGTGTATGAGTTTATCACATGTTTTGTATTTGAGTTTATGTGAGTTTGTGTACTTAATTTATATGTATGTGAATGGTAATTGCACATTGATTAATTGGAATACAAGTGCGTGATTGTGAAGAAGAAACACATAGTTTTACGAATTCGTAGCTAACTGGTGAATACATTAGATATTCAGCATAGTTCTCTAATAATACTGTGATAGCTGCCAAGTGTGAAGTCATCTGGTGTTCTAGTTGATGTTAAATAGAACCTTATGTGAAGATCATAACCACATATGTGCATCACTATCGTTAAGAGAATCTTGATTATGCAACCCCCATATTTGCTTCGGGTTAGACTTCAACTTGTTTATAAGGTGATGCCAAAGGTGCCAGTGAAAGGGGTTTTGTTGTGTATACATTTATCTCGTGAATGAAGGGTCAGCCGACAGTTATTGTCCTCAGTATTCTTCCAGTGTTCACCATTCTTCATATACATGAATTGACACCCTCGCATTCGAAGGTTGAATATTTTTACAATTCCCTCATAAATGAAGGGTAGGTCGACAGTTTTTGTGTCAAGGATTCGTTTCGTAATAGTTATATACAACAAGAAGGGTCGGTCAATCCTTCCTCTATTCCCCATTCTGGATACGGGTGAATTCACAATTCTCTACTAAAGGAAGGGGCAGCCAATCCTTCTTGCCAAATGTTGGGAGTCAGGATATATATTTTTTATATGTTGTAACTTGGCTAATTTCCCAAGCACCACGGTTACAGAAGCTTAACAGAGATCAACAGAACCAGATCGATCATGCATGATGGATGGCTCAGAGAAACTCCTTTATCACTAGAGGTTGACCCCTTTCCCTCTTTGTCGAGGTCAAGGGGGCAAGTTAATTTAGAGAGACTCAAATAGACTCTAGCACCTTGGTGAATGCACATTCTATCTAGGACCAAGTCCAACAAAACTGATGCAATAACTAAACAACTAGCTCAAAGAAAACTTCAAAGAATCGGGTAAGAGAGATACAATGGAATGTCAGATAATCATGGAACAGAGTTATAATCATTTTGAATATTTGATATATAAGCAAATCTAGGGGTTTAAGCTTGCTCCCATGCATGCAAGAAAAATTCCCACTTCCAAAGCTATATTCTTTGTCCATGAGATGAAATGGGCTAAGACTTAAAATTGGACAAAAGTATATGTAGGCTACCCGATAATTTGAAAAGATTTCTTGTATTAAAAATCGAATTTACATGCATTGAATGGATGGCAACCTTAATTAAGATTGGACAATCATTGGATAACAAGCTCGACAAATCATACAGAGATAACAAATAAAACTTATTAAAGAGTATTGATTGGATTGTTTCATATCTCTTCTTTTCCACGAGACCAAATCATTTTGACCGTAACTAAATGGATACCTTGCGTTTGTTAAAAATGGGCATGCAATGAAGGGGTAGCCAACCCTTCTTGTACCAAGTATTCTTTTCATAATAGTTCTATACTAAAAGAAGCGTCGGCCGATAATAGTTCTAGGTGAACTCCTAGATATAAGTGTTCACAATTTTATACTAAACAAAGGGGCGGACGATCCTTCTTGTCAGATGTTGGAAGTCGGGATAAATATTGTTTATATGTTATAACTTAGCCAATCTCTATTCCCCACTATTTACTGCTGAAGTCGGGAGTCGGGAATTGTTGTCCCATCCTACAATCTGCATTGCGGTTTGCGGGATAGCGGAATTGATGGAACGTTTTAAGAAAATTAGTTATCCGCAATCTGCAAGATATTTGCATCTTCAGAAAAGGTGATGAATCCTCATGCGGGATTCAAGAAGGGTCAGCCGACCATTCTTGTGCCGAGTATTCTTTTCAAAATAGTTCTAGGTTCCAAGAAGGGTCGGTCGATCCTTCTTGTGTTCACCATTCCGAATACAGGTGAATTGTAACATGTAGGTGTCTACAGTTCTCTACTAAACAAAGGGGCGGCCGATTATTCTTGTCGCCAGTCGGGATAAATATTGTTGATATGTTATAAATTAGCCAATATACTGATCCCAACTATTCATTGCCGAATTTGGAAGTCTAGAATTGTTGTCGCAGCCTAGGCATGTTTAATAGTTTTACCATTCACTCATAAATGAAGTGTCGGCCGACCTTTCTTCCGCCCAGTTTTCTGTCCAAAATAGTTCTAGACTGCAAGAAGGGTCGGTTGATCCTTCCTGTGTTCACCATTCTTGATAAAATACAGGTGAATGGTTGCATATAGTTGTTCATAATTTTATAATAAACGAAGGGGCAGTCGATCCTTCTTGTCGGAGGTCGAAAGTCGGGTTAAATATTGTTTATATGTTTTAACTTAGCCAATCTCCATTCTATGATCAATTCTGCATTAATTTGGAAGAAAGAACATTGAAAATATTTAAATGTGTGGATCAGAGCATATAAATGAATTCTAACTCAGATATTTTAGTCAACTATGAGGCAAAGCGATAAGATGGTGTAACATGAAATACATTCACAAAATAGAAATTAATAGACTGAAGAAAATAACAACATATGAATCTCTGTTTCGGATGTACTTCTACTTATGTTCTTCTTTAAAGTATTCAAAAAATATTACGTCACTGTATTTTTTTCTCTCGGATCCAACCCCTATTACTTTGTAAAATAAAAATTTATACAAAACGTTCTTTGAATTCTTCGCCAAAAAAAGAAATTTCAAAGAAATATGTCTGATGTAACACTCGAGCAGTTAACAAAGGAACCGAAACATCATTTAAAATTAACACACTTGAATATTTATTCCTGACATAACCTGTGTTTCGGTTTCCCAAATATTTCAACAATTTTCCATTGCTCTTGACTTGGGATCTCGTAATCCATAATTTCTTTCACCATCACCTCCAATTCTATGCATTCTATGTAACATACATATGGCAGACCCTTCTTAATCATTACGAATTGTTTAAGTATTTCAAAATCATCGGTCAATTTATCAATTATTGTATTTCCAGTTAATTCCTTGATCAAACCTTCAAATTTCGAGTGATCTATACGAGCCTGTATTATCAAACTATGATGATTTTCTTGAGCCATTAATTTTCCATCGGCACTCCAAAAAGAAGGTAGACCACATTCAAAAGGCCCTAGAAATAATTCTTTAAAATTTTGAACTTCAAAGACCATCTGTTGCGCCATGTCTTCTACTTCTTTAACACGAGCATGCTTGCCAATAACTCTTCTTGCCGAAATGATTATTGATGGTCTGTCTTTGATTCCAAAACTCTGCATATCTATTTGGGTCAAAGTTTTTAACAAACTGACTATATTCCGAGCTGTTTCTGAAGGCCTTTTGCGTAATTTCTCGTTTGCCACTTTACAGTACTGGAGAGCTATGTTTTCTATAACATCTGGTAATATCTTTGGAACAATTTAACCATAGTATTAACTCAACTCCAATTTAAACTCTACTAGTCAAATTTTCTGCCAATTTCTTCGAACCGTGAAAGGAGTAAGTGAGGTGTACTGGGCCAAAGACTGAGGATGGTGGGATGAAAGTTTAATTTTGGAAATTATTTGGGATTAGGTGCAGCATCAGGTCAAAGTGCAGATTAGATATGTCCTATGCACCATGTACTAGTACCTTTCACTTTTCAGCAATAGGATTAACCCATTGCCTACTTCAAGGCTTCCTGGGTAGTTGGCATATGAATAATAGATAGGTAGGGGTTCTGGGAGTTAGTGAAAGTGTATATATATTGGATCAGGTTGGACAAAGTTTGGGAAGAATTGTGTGACAGGTGCTTAACGGGGATTGTCGAGCTAGGAATTTTGCTGGCTTCCCAAACATAAGGCAGAAGCTTCCAAATTCTGGTTTGAAGGGCTTAAATTGTTAATATATTAAGTTATTAACCTAGTGGAACAAACGAGAGGTCAAATGGATGCACAGATTGCATTTTACAAAGAAAACAGTGAAACTAGACTAGAAAAACCTCTCAATGAGATAGTCTTGGAATTTAACTTGATAAATGACTTCCATTAACTGATTTCTCTGTTCTTAAATGTTATGCAGCTCTGATATAATATTAATCACAGTAATAAATAGAAATGGACATAACAGAACTCTTCTTTTTATTTGAGTGGCTTCTTTCTCAAAACATAGTGCCTCACAGGCTATAAAAATTATTACATTGGTGGAGAAGATGAATAGAGAGAAGGATTTTTATAGTAGCTTTTTTCTTGATGTAATGATCAGAACCTATATGGATCATAGGTGTGATTTGGCTGCTCCTTCTGCTGATAGACTCCACTGGTACGCCGTCCTTCAACTAGTTTTCTCCACCAAGGGAAACACCTCTAAATTTGGCTGAGTGAGCTGGAGCAATGAGAGAGGAATGAGAGATCATGTATGAATCTGACCTCTGGACATGGAAGCCTATGATATATGCTGATAACAACTTCTAGAGCTCACTGGAGGTCCTGGGCATGCTCCCCTACAACTATCTTCTTCTGCTTATGATCCTCCTCCAAAACTAACTGCAGTTCTTCTCCAAAGGTGGCCTCCTCCTCAGTACGATATTAAGACTCCATGGCTGAACTGTAGTGGAGATTACTGGCTGTAATATAACTTTCTGGACCTACAAAACACTCTTAGATTAGTCACAAAGTCTTGGGACACATCACCCAAGCAAACTTATTGAGGCACAACACTCAACTAGAGAGGCTCAGAGCTCTCAAACCAAAATTGCAAATGACAAAAGTTCTCTTCTGAAGTTGGATTCATGATTAAATAGATGAGATAGCTTGCTTGGAAATCCAGACCACACGTGTGGGTGAGGTAGGGCGCATCCTCTCTGAGATTGGAAACTTCTGAGCTTTCTCCACTTTCTTTCCTCAACCTCCTTCAGTTAGAATTGGCAAGTGCGCCCTAGCTGCTTTTCTCGATGTTGATAATTATCTTCTGAATTCTTTTCCTGATTCTTTCCATTCCATTTACTTTCTACTTTTCTGCTTTTGCCAAATTTTTCCAATTTTTGTCCGTTTCTATTTCCATTCTGACTTTCTTTCCTTTCTAAAATATTCTCCACTTGGGAAAGGTTATCCACTTATCACCAATTCGACCTCCTAGCCTTGATTATCCAACTTGGAAACATTTATTAGCATTTAAATAATAAAAACACCAAAATACTTCTCAAGATTAATTCCAGCTTCCATAATTAATTAGATAACTTAATAATCAATTATTTCCCAGGGTCTACTTGCCTCAAAAATTATCCCCATGAATTAAATACTCAATTAATTATGAACTTAGACCCCTAGGGATAGGAGGATCCAAGTGGTGACCAAGGTCACTGGGGGGGGGGCATGACAGTCCTCCCTTCGCAAGACTGCTTGTCCTCAAGCAGTTTCAAACTAGGATGCTATAGAATCTGTTCATCTTCCCAAGTGGCATCCTCACTAGGCAGACCTTTCCATTGTACCAGGTATTCTTTAATAATTCTACTTCTCAGCTTCCTTTATTTGGTCTACAAGATGTCTTCAGGTTCTAGTACCAGATGTCCTTCAACATCAAGGGGGGGAAACATTGCTGAAACCTTAACCTGCTGGCCCACTGCCTTCTTCAAATAGGACACATGAAAGACATTGTGTATTTTTCTTTCTGCTGGAAGATCTAACTCATAAGCTACTTCACCCACTTTCCTTGTTATTTTGTAGGGCCCATAAAACCTTGGAAATAATTTTTCAGCCCCCTTTGTCTTAAGAGTGGTTTACCTATATGGCTGCAATCTCAGATAAACCAAGTCTCCTTCTTGAAAAGTTTGATCTATTCTGTTCTTATCTGCATTATTTTTCTGTTGATTTTGTGCAACTTGTAAATTTTCTTTCAGTGCTTTGAGGATGTCCTGGCCTTCTTGCAGCCAATCTGTTTCCTTTTGTGCCTTGCAGTTTCCAAAAACCAGATCTGCAAAAGGTAGACTCATACCCATACAAAGATTTGAATGGGGTCATTCCAATGGACATGTGGAAGGTGGTGTTATAACAGAACTCCCCCAGATGTAACCAGTTGACCCAAGCCTTTTGCTGCCCTGTAACATAGTTCCTGAGATACCCTTCCAGGCATTGGTTAACTCTTTCAGTTTGCCCATCTGTCTGGGGATGATAGATGGTATTGAGGTTTAAATTAGTATTTACCAATTCAAACAAAGATTGACAAAAGTCACTGGTGAAATTACTATCCCTGTCACTGATTATGATTTTTGGAAGCCCACGCAATCTAAATACTTCCCTAAAAAAGAGTGCAGCAACTTGACTAGCAGAAATAGTAGATGTGACAGCAAAAAAATGAGCAAATTTGGTTAATCTGTCAACTACTACAAAAATATTGTCTTTACCCTTAGATTTGGGCAAACCTGTGATGAAGTCCATTGATATGCTCTCCCATTTCTGTCTGGGAATTGGTAAAGGTTGTAGGAGACCGACAGGACGAGTGTGCTCAACCTTGTTCTGTTGGCATGTAGTACACTCACTAACATGCATTAGAACATCCTCCTTGAGGCCCTTCCAGGTAAACCTTTCTCTTAACTTCCAGTAAGTTTTGAAAATACCAGGATGGCCTGCTACCGGAGCATTGTGGGAAGCCATCAAAATTTGCTCCTTCAGCTTAGATTCAGGAGTTAAAAAATTTTTGTTCTTATAATAGATGACATCATTGATGACCTAGTAATGATCTTCCTGGTTTACTCTATCTAGCAATTCACTAGCAAACTGATTTTCTGCATATTCCTTAATTAGTTGTGCCTTCCAGTCGGTAGGCACTTGCAGCAAAGAAAAAACAGGCTTCCTAGAGAGGGAATCAACAACTACATTAAGCTTACCCTTCTTATATTCAATATCAAAATCATAAGATTGAATTTTGCTTACCCACTTTTGCTGCTTGCCATTCAGCTCCTTCTGGGTTAGGAAATGCCTCAAACTGTTGTGGTCTATTTTAACTATGAATTTACCTCCCACCAGGTACTGCTTGAATTTAGCCAATGCATGCATGATGGATAACATATCCTTGTCATAGATAGAGTACATCTTCTCATGGGGTTGCTACTTTCTGCTCTCATAAGCAATCGGGTGTCTATTCTGCATAAAAAATGCTCCTATGCCTTCACCCAAGGCATCACACTCCAATTTAAAAGGATAGCTGAAATCTGGGAGTGCCAAGACTAGTCAGCTGCTCATAACTTCCTTCATTTTATTGAAAGATTTTTCAGCCTCTTCATTCCAGCAGAAATCTCCCTTGTTAGTAAGGTCTGTCAAGGGAGAAGTGAGTTTGGAGAATCCCTTCACAAATTTCCTGTAATATGTGCATAAGCTTATGAACCCTCTTAGAGCAGTTATATTCTTTGGGCTGGGCCAATCTAAGATGGCTTGTATCTTCTCCAAGTGTACCTTGACTCCTTCTTGCCCAATGATGTGGCCAAGATAGAGGAGCTCCTTCATACCAAACTCGCACTTGGGCAGTTTGGCATAAAAGGATTGTTCTGCAAGTAGAGTTAGTATACTATCCAAGTACTGCAAATTATCTTCCCATGTCTTACTATAAATCAGAATGTTGTAAAAAAAACCAAGTACAAACTTACGGAGTTGTTTGCTGAAGATTCTGTTCATGCAAGACTGAAAAGTTGCTAGTGCATTTGTCAAGCCAAAAGGCATGACCAGAAATTCAAAATGCCCAAAATGGCACCGAAAGGCAGTTTTCTGCACATCTTCACTTTTCATTATGATTTGGTGGTAACCAGAACGAAGATCAATCTTAGAAAAATACTTGGCTCCATGCAGCTCATCCATCAATTCATCAATCCTTAGAATAGGATATCTATTCTTAATGGTTTTCTTGTTTAAAGCTCTGTAATCAATGCACATGTGCATTGTTCCATCTTTCTTTTTGACCAAAACCATTGGTGAAGCAAAGGGACTTGAGCTTGGTCTTATGAACCCCATTTCAAGCATCTCTTTGATGGTCTTCTCTATTTCATCTTTGAATCTCTTGGGGTGTTTGTAGGGATGGGTTTTTACGAGACAAGTACCAGGTTCCAGCTCTATCCAATGTGCAGTACCCCTATCAGGAGGCCTTCCATGTGGCAGATCTTCAAACACCTTTTTGTGCTTTTGTAGCAGTTTTTGGATATCTTCAGGATGTTGTGACACAACAATCATGGTTCCTTTGGTAGAGATAAAACATTCAGCAGCCCACTCTATGTCTCCATGCCTACAAAAAGATCTCATACTATGTGCAGAAATCATTTGTTTTGGGTAGGTGTTAACACCTCTCAAAACCACTTGCTTACCTTCAGTATCTTTAAAGCACATTTGGGGAATCCTATAATTTACCACATGCTCACCCAGTGAGAACAACCATTGTACCCCCAACACAACATTAGTATCAGCAACATCAACAATGTAAAAACTATTAGTTACAGTATGGTCTCCTATAGTTACCTACAGCTTGGGAATCCATCTGTTACACTACATAGTGTTGTTCTTACCAGGAATAATAACTGTGAAACCCCCAAATTTTTAAGATTGGAATTTTCTTCTCTCCACCATGGCTGCATCAATGAAATTATGTGTTCCCCCCACATCGACCAGCACTTAAAATTTTTGCCCTTGCACTACTCCCTTAAATCTCATAGTGTGGTAGCGGGGAACTCCACTCAAAACTCCAAATTTTGCTTCTGTTTGTGTTAGTTCTTCTTCTTCTGCTGTATTATACCCTTCTTCTACTGGTTCTTCCACTTGTACTTCTGCACTCATTTCCTCTTCATCACTTTCAGAAAATACTTCTATGTAGTGAGATTTACCGTTTGCACATTTGTGCCCCGGAACCCATGGTTCTTGGCAGGAAAAACACAATGTTTTTCTCCATAACTCATCCCGATCTCGAAATGAGTATTCCTTCTTATTCGGGGTAGAATTGTTTCGGAATGGTGGCTTTAAATTCTGAAATTTTGCAAGTGTATTAAACTTAGGTGGGTATCTAGTTCTTAGGATTGCATCTTGCAGATCCCTCGTTCTGCTCATAGCTTCTTACAGGGTGGATGGTCTAAAGGACTTAAACAACCCTTTCAAAGGTTCTGTTAATCCTTCTGTGAACAGTAGGATCAACCTAGGTTCTGATACATCAGTTACCATCACTGCCAACTTTTTAAATTCTGATATATATGCTTCTGGTGTGCTGGTTTGTTTCAAATGTGCCAACTCACGGAAAGACAGCTCAGGATCCCTCCTATCAAATCTTTCCACCAACCTCCTGGTGAAATCTTCATAAGACTCAACTAAATCATGTCCCAAAGTTCTCATGCCATGGAACCACCAATCACTGGCCTCCCCTTCCAAATGCAAAACTGCCATCTTGATGGCATCCTTTTCTACCATGGGATGCAGCTGAAAATATATGTCTAGTTTCTGCACCTAGGAACTAGCATTGCATTTTGCAGTCCCATCAATGTAAGGTATCTGGACCCTACCTGCAGCATTCCTCAACTCAAAATTGATTTTTGGTTGCCTATTATATCCCCATTGGCTGATTTTTAAGGTATATCTCAGAAAAATCCTTGAAAGTGAGATCTCTTCGGCACTCATCACTCAAGGTCAGATATACTGCATGCCTTTCCTCACAGGTAGCTACAGGTGCACTGGGTGCTTCTTTATTTTCCTCAAAGAAGGTAGGCATGGTTTGTCGAGGTTGATCTTTCAAATCCATTTTAAAGTATTTAGGCCTATTTAATGGACCAGTCTTTGAAAAAAATGGTTTCTGCAAATGTTTTTCTTTCACCCTGGTGAGAACCACTAGCACTCCCTTCTGCCTCTTTGTGTGCAAACTGTCTACTAAGGATTTCTTTAGTTTCATGACCATTCTGTGCTACAGAATGTGTTATATTTTCTATCCCTATAACCATTTTAATAAGCAGTTGTATAAACTCATCATTAGCTTCTTGTTTAGACATGTCTCTATTCCCTTGTATTTCTCCTTCAGTAGAATCTACCTCTTCTTCCCTAGTGTCTTTGGGGCCTTTTCCTTTGGTGCTAGGGTTTTTTCTTGAGCTCATCACCACAACAAGAGTAGGTTGAGAGTACCATGCTCTGATGCCAATGTAATATCCTTGGAACAATTTAACCAGAATATTAACTCAACTCCAATTTTATTTAAACTCTACTAGTCAAATTTTCTGCCAATTTCTTCGAACTATGCAAGGAATAAGTGAGGTGTACTGGGCTAAAGACTGAAGATGGTGGGATGAAAGTTTAATTCTGGAAATTATATGGGATTAGGTGCAACATCAGGTCAAAGTTCAGATTGGATATGTCCTATGCACCATGTACCAGTACCTTTCACTTTTCAGCAACATGATTAACCCATTGCCTACTTCGAGGCTTCCTGGGTAGCTGGCATATGCATACTAGACAGGTAGGGGTCCTGGGAGTTAATGATAGTGTATATATCATTCCAATGGTGGCTGGATATGTTCAGGAAGATACTGGATCAGGTTGGACAAAGTTTGGGAAGAATTGTGTGACAGGTGTTAAGGGGGATTGTCGAGCTAGGAATTTTGATGGCTTCCCAAACATAAGGAAGAAGCTTCCAAATTCTTGCTTGAAGGGATGATATGGTTAATATATTAAGTTATTAACCTACTAAAACAAACGGGAGGTCAAATGGATGCACAGATTGCATTTTACAAAGAAACCAGTGAAACTAGTCTAGAAAAACCTCTCAATGAGCTAGTCTTGGAATTTAACTTGATAAATGAATTCCATTAACTGATTTCTATGTTCTTAAATGTTATGCAGATCTGACATAATATTAATAATAGTAATAAATCGAAATGTACATAACATAACTCTTATTTTTATTTTAGTGGCTTCTTTCTCAAAACATAGTGCCTCACAAGCTATAAATTGCATTACATAAGTGGAGAAGATGAATAGAGAGAAGGATTTTTATAGTATCTCTATTATTGATGTAATGATACAAACCTATATGGATCATCGGTATTATTTGGTTGCTACTTCTGCTGATAGACTCCACTGGTACGCCCTCCTTCAACTAGTTGTCTCCACCAAGGGAAACGCCTCTAAATTTGGCTGAGTGAGCTGGAGCAATGAGAGAGGAATGAGAGATCATGTATGAATTCGACCTATGGACATGGAAGCCTATGATATATTCTGATAACAACTTCTAGATATCACTGGAGGTCCTGGGCATGCTCCCCTACAACTATCTTCTTCTGCTAATGATCCTCCTCCAAAACTAGCTGCAGTTCTTCTCCAAAGGTGGCCTCCTCCTCAATATGATATTAAGACTCCATGGTTGAACTGCACAGGATATTACTAGCTGTAATATAACTTGCTGAACCTGCACAACACTCTTAGATGAATCACAAATTCTTGGGGCACATCACCCAAGCAAACTTGTTGAGGCACAACACTCAACTAGAGAGGCTCAGAGCTCTCAAACCAAAATTGCAAATGACAAAAGTTCTCTTATGAAGTTGGAGTCATGCTTAAATAGATGAGATAGCTTGCTTGGCAAGCTAGAATGCACATGTGGGTGAGGTAGGGTGCATCCTCTCTGAGATTGGAAACTTCTAAGCTTTCTCCACTTTCTTTCCTTAACCTCCTTGAGTCAGAATTGGCAAGTGCGCCCTAGCTGCCTTTCTGGATGTTGCTAATTATCTTCTGAATGCTTTTCCTACTTCTTTCCATTCCATTTACTCTCCACTTTTCTACGTTTTCCAACTTTTTTCAGCTTTTGTCAGTTTCTATTTCCATTCTGACTTTCTTTCCTTTCTCAAATATTCTCCACTTGGGAAGGTTATCCACTTATCACGAATTCGACTTCCTAGCCTTCATTATCCAACTTGGAAACATTTATTAGCATTTAAATAATAAAAACACCAAAATACTTCTGAACATTAATTCTAGCTTCCATAATTAATTAGATAACTTAATAATCAATTATTTCCTAGGGTGTACTTGCCTCAAAAATTATCCCCATGAATTAAATACTCAATTAATTATGAACTTAGACCCCTAGGTATAGGAGGATCCAAGTGGTGACCAAGGTCACTAGGGGGGGGGGACATGCCACATCTTTATCTGCTATAAAATTCAAATAAGACCAGAATTTGGTGACTTCGACTGATATTGCATCCCATATAAGGTGTTTAGCTCCATGTAATGGAAGCCGACCAGTCAATTTATCTTTTAATTCATCAGATTTCTTTTGCAGTTGATTTCTATCACTCAAATCCTTTATCTTTGCTCCAGAATTTTGAATTACTTCCCCTTTCAACTTCTGTTTTTCTGCTCTCAACTCTTCTATCTCTACATCGTTTAGACTAATTTGTGACTGTTAATGTATATGTAACTTCGGAATGTATTTCACATATATGTATATTGTATTCCTATAGAGATGTTATTATTCCTCTATACGGAAGTGGTTGTATTCCTATAGATATGTTATTATTACTCTATATGGAAGTGTCGTCATTTATATTGTAAGTTTCGTAACTTATACTTGATGGGTTATTAGACCAACTTATTGGGGTCGGCCCTGTATAAGTCATGTGGGTCGAAGGGTTATTAGACCGCCCTAGTGGGGGTCGGCCATGTGGGTCAAAGGGTTATTAGACCACCCTATTGGATGTCGGCCCAGTCAGCATTGTGTTATGTGGTTAAGTTAAGGCCGACCTAGTAAAGGTTATTAGGAAAGTCAAGTCTAGTATAAATAGAGATCGGGAGATCTCTATTTATCATTCTATTCACTCACTCACACTTTGGAGAGTGGCGCACTTGTGGAGGAGCAGGCTCTGCTGCTAGGAGAAGACTATCTCTTGTATTCTAGTTGTATCATTGCTCTATCTATCTCTGAGGAAGTTATTGGGGTTTTTTTCACCTTTATGGTTTCCCCCAAGTAAACTCTGTGTCTCTTGTGTGCTTGCATTATTGTATCCATGATTGATGTGTTGTAGATTTGTTGTACATGTTGTTCTCTCAGTTAATATCCTAGATAAGATTGAAGTAAATTCTGAAAATTTAACATGGTATCAGAGCTAGCATGAAAGAAGGCATGATATGGCATGTATGACACTTGTTGCACTTATGATGCTAGGGCTTGATATAGAAAACACCAGTCATCGTAGAACTTTCGCTATAAATCCATTTTAGCGAAGGTTTCGGATCTAAAACTTTTACAGGTCCAAGATCAGATCCTCATGTACCTTGTGTCCAAAGGAAAACATCTAATTCATTGTACTTTCTGATTTATGATTTGTACAATATAGGGTTTCTGTCTCTTCCAGATCTGAGTAAAAAACAAGTGACCTTTGCAAAAAGGTTATAACTTGGGCTAGGAAGCTCCAAATGAAATTTAGTGAAAAGTGAAAGGTAGTACACAGACTTTACTATCTCAAGAAACGTTTTCAGAGGCCGAAGTTGAACTAGTGACACGTGGCACGCCATACAAGTTCGCTCTCCTGTTTTATCCCATAAACAGGTCACGTTGCGACACTTGGCATAACTCTCTCTCAGAGAATCCAATTGAGGTTATACCTATCGGGATGGAAAGATGACAAGTTGGGATATCTCAGGAAAATAGTTCAGACCCTATGGATCGAAAAGTTTGGAGTTACACAAGAAACAATCAGGTACATATTTCTGTCAAAACAGAATTATTTTTTAGCACCTTCATTCATGGCTTCCGAAATTTAGGATTTCAGATAAAGTTGGAATTTTTGTAATCAGAGACCACAGATGAATGCTACTCATCAAAATAGAAATTTAGAGACCAAGATCAAAATTTTTGGTTGGGCAGAAGGCCGGGCTTGATCAGACCCTAGTTCGGGACTTTGATCAGAAAAGTGGAAAATTAGGGCTTCTGCAAAAATGGGAATTTTTTTAATCTGTGACCACAGCTGGAAGCTCCTCATAAAAATAGAAGCTTAGAGATTTGGATCAAACCTTTTGATTGGGAAGAAGAGTGGGCTTCATCAAACCCCAGTTCAGGGTCACGTCCAGTGAATCCGGAAGTTTCAAAGGCAAAATTGAGGAGTGAAACTTTGCAGTTTTCAAATTCTGAATATACCAGCTTGATTAGCTCATCAAGGCACATATTTCTATCCTTTCGGAAGTTTGAATTTTTGGAGTTTCTCTGACAAACCCTATTACAGCTCCAGATCCAGTTCCTGCAAATCAAGTGGATTGGGTTAATCCTAGAATATGATGGATTGGTCACCTGCATAAGTGAAGCGGAGATGAGGCTAAGGCCTTACATAAGAAGATTACAAGCAATCTCGATAGGTATGACTCATCCAAGTATGTCTCGAGATTTGTTCATGATTTAGTTTATGATATGTTTGTCTTCATGTTATTATAGTTAGAACAATCTTGAATGCATTCATTAGGGTGTTGACACTTATGATTGTAGTAATGCATTATGGTGTTGTATGAGGTTTATGTTGTCCGCTAACATAAAAGGTACACCAAGAAAGACAAATCATGTTATAGTTCAAGAACATATGATCGTGATGACATGAAGACAAAGATTCATCCATTTCCATGGATCACATAGAAGATCTACTTACGAGGTATGTATAAATTGGTTCTACAATGGCTAACTTATGAGACATGCAGGTTACTAGCACAAGTCACTGAAGAGAACCAGAAGACATTATGAGGGTATGTTAGACATAACTAGCTAGCATGCTAATCCAGGTATGTTTTTCCTATATAAAGCTAGAATCCTACCTTGTGTTAGGATCTTATATTGTTGTGTTGTTGATAATGATTATTCATGAAGTCATAGGTTTGAATAGTTATGGTTGTATACATATTATGTTTCTTACCATAATTGATGATATGACTAACCAGAAGAATCATGAAGTTATAGGTTTGAGTAATCATGGGTTTATGCATTGATGATTTAACTAATCAGAAAATTCCTATGATCAAATAAGAATATGAATGAGTAAAAGAAGACTTCCCTGAAACCTTGAATACTAATGTTTATTATCTATGAATGATCATGACTATACATGTTTAAGATTATTGTGTTTTGATAGTATTAAGATTATACTAATAAATGTGTGATTATGTATGAGACCTCAAGGATAACACAATGATGATACTAATAAGCATGCATAGTGATTAAGGATGGATATAAGGTAATCCAGGAAGCAAAGATTAAGAGGGAGCACACTCTAGTTGTTCCTGCAAGAAAGCAAAGGAGCACACTTCAGTAGTTTCTGCAAGGATGCAGATATTCAGAGGGAGTTGACCACTTCTCACAATCCACATCAGAATGGAGTTGCAAAGATTTAGAGGGAGTCCACCCAGCAACCAAACAAAGATAAGTATTTGAATTGTCATTTCTTACATAATGTTGTTCAATGATGTATATGCTTATGTTCCTAGAATTAGGTTGTGTATTATGCATATTAGAATAGTTGCATTAATGAATAGTATACTACTAATATACATGGGTAAGTGGCCTATGGCACTATACAACATTCCATTGCTACTTATCTAGAATGAAACCTCTTTGCTAACATGTTAGGAGTTGTGCACACTCTTAACAATGTTCTAGTAGAGATTGGAAGGCATCTAGAAAGTTACGGGATATGGATAAATGTTGTATTGAAGCATTGGCTAAGACAATTGCATGATTGTATGACATATTTCTTTATCTGTAAGATTTTGTTCTGAAAAATATGAGATGTTTTCTAATCATGCAATTTAACTTGTTGTGTAGGAAATATCGTATACCATCACCTACAAAAGAAGGACTACAACATTTGTTCAGCAACAAAGTTATCTATTGAAAATATTGAAGATATTGAAGTTCCTAGGATCTGGGAAGAATGCCATGATCGAGGAGTACAAGTCGATCATGAAGATGTTTGGGATGCAGTCCCAAGACCTGAAGGGTAGTCTGTAGTGACTTCCAAGAGGATCTACAAGATCAAGCATGTTGCAGGTGGTAGCATAGTGACTTTTGCTCCTGTAGCCAGATACACTTCCATCAGATCAGTACTTGCTCTGGCTGCAGTGATGAAGTGGAAGATACACCAAATGGATTTCAAGACAACCTTCTTGAATGGTGTAGTTGAAGAAGAAGTGTATGTGGAGCAACCACTTGGTTCTGAGACACATGACAGGGAGTCATATATGTGTAGAACTTGGTATGGTAGGATAGACAACTTTCTATCCAGTTTGGGCTTTACCAAGAGTAAAGCGGATTCCAACCTTTACTACAAGGTTCACGAAGGCAATCCAGTGACACTACTTTTGTATGCGGATGACCTGTTTATCATAGGTGAAGATAGATTGATTTCCGACATGCAGTGGAAGTTTTCTGCCAAGTTCGAGATGAAGAACTTGGGTATGATGCACCACTTTCTAGATATGGAGGTGTGGCAGAGTGCAGATGGAATCTTCCTTGGACAAGGGAGTATGCAGTAGAGATCCTGAAGAGGTTTAGGATGATGGACTACAAGGCCATGGCCACACCTATGGCATCGAACCTGAAGCTTCTGTGTGATGCTTCATCTAATCCGGTTGATGTCACTGTGTATCGTCAGATGATTGGGTCCTTGATGTACCTGATGAACACGAGACTAGATATTTGCTTTGTGGTGAACACATTGAGCCAGTTCCTGACAGATCCGAGGAGTGTTCACCTGGTTGCTGTAAATCATATTCTGAGGTACCTGAAGGGTACGGTTGACTATTGGCTCAAGTATGACGCGAATCAAAAGTTTAACCCGCAGGGTTATGTTGATTCAGAT
Organism: Larix kaempferi; assembly: GCA_027924585.1. NCBI lineage: Eukaryota > Viridiplantae > Streptophyta > Pinopsida > Pinales > Pinaceae > Larix > Larix kaempferi. The sequence goes on along the minus strand of BSBM01000852.1, from coordinate 1,815,066 downwards.
TGGGCAGGAAGTGCTGCAGATAAGAAGATCACTCCTGGGTGCTGCTTCAGTATGGGATCATGTGTGATCTCTTGGTTTAGTAGCAAGCAGTCCTGTGTGGCACTGAGTACAGCTGAAGCAGAGTATGTTGCGATGGATGAGAAGGATGCAGATGTATTAACCAAGTTGTTGGCCAGAGTGTAGTTTGAGTACTTCAGAGAGAGGCTTGGTGCACTTCAGATCGAGGTTCCTTCCAAAAGGAAGTGATGAGTCTGGAAGATGCAGATGCACATGAGCTTTTCTGACATGGTTGATGTGTTCTCCCATGGTCGTGATGTAATTGCTGAGCCATTCTCACATGGTGGTAGATGTGTTCTTCCATGGTGTAGATGTAAGGGTTGAAGCCATTTTTCACATGGTGGTAGATGTGTTCTCCCATGGTGGAAAAGTAAGGGATGGAGCCTTCCTCGAATGGTGGTAGATGTGTTCTCCCATGTCAGTGGTGTAAGTGCTGGATGATGTGCACCTAGGCTGTGCTTCGTGGACGATGAGATGATATAAAGAGGACGATGCTATGATGATCAGGAGGATCATGGATGATGAGCATCAGGACGATGCTCCATTTACTGCTCTGTATATGCATCAGGATGATGCTAGATATGATCAGTTGGATCATTTATATGTATATGTATGTACGCATCACGTTGGATGCTGGATATGATCAGTTGGATCATTTGTATGTATTTTGTATATGCATCATGTTGGATGCTTGGACCATGTATCTATATATGTATCAAGTGGATACATTGTATGATTAGGAAGATCATGTATGTTGATATGTATCAGGTTTGATCAGGTCGATCATGTATTTGTATTTGTATCAGGTGGATACACTGTATGATCAGGTGGATCATGTATGATGATATGTATCAGGTAGATACTTGGTATGCATTAGGTGGATGCATTGTATGATCAGGATGATCATGATGATGAGCTTCAGGATGTTTCTCCAGATGATATGTACCAGGATGGTACAGTGATGATGATCAGTATGATCATGAGCATCAGGATGATGCTTCGTGTGATGATGATCCGTTGGATCATGAGTATCAGGTTGATACTTGGAGGTCAGAGATGATATGTGGCAGGTTGTGCAAATAGCATGTAATCAGTCCTTGGATATCCGATAGGTTGAGCTGTGTGCTCATAATCAGTCCTGGGATGAGGTATTGCTATGTAGTATGTAATCAGTCCTCAGATATCCAATAGGTTGAGCTGTGTGCTCGTAATCAGTCCTGGGATGAGGTATTACTATGGAGACATGTAATCAGTCCTGGAGATCCGATAGGTTGAGCTGTGTGCTCGTAATAAGTCCTGCGATGCACTTTAGAGATCTTGCCGGTCGTGCTACGACACATAAATGTTCCTGGGATGCTCTTTAAAGGTATTGTCTATCCACATGTAATCAGTCCTGGAGATCCGAAAGGTTGAGCTGCGTGCTCGTAATAAGTCTTGGGATGCTCTTTAGAGATCTTTCCGGTCGTGCTGCGGCACATAAATGTTCATGAGATGCTCTTTAAAGGTATTGTGGAGGACATGCATGTAATTAGTCCTCGGAGATCTTGCTGGTCATGCTTAGGAACATAAATGTTCCTGGGATACTCTTTCTGGTATTGCATCCGCACATAAAATTAGTCCTAAGAGACCACCTCTATCAGACCGTTCACACAGATGATGAAGACCTATAGGTGGTGGGCCTACATCCAGTATGAAAAAGGACTGGCTCTATCGAACTTCCTATGACGAGTAGATTCAGAGATTGATTAGAAGCAGTGATGATGATGATGAATCGATGACGATTATCCAGTGACGATGATCCCGAGAAGATGACGTGTGCTAGAAGACCCGTGTCGAGAAATACCTTCCTAGTTAAGAGGGAGTGTTGATGTATATGTAACTTTGGAATGTATTTCACATATATGTATATTGTATTCCTATAGAGATGTTATTATTCCTCTATACGGAAGTGGTTGTATTCCTATAGAGATGTTATTATTCCTCTATACAGAAGTGTCGTCATTTATGTTGTAAGTGTCGTAACTTATACTTGATGGGTTATTAGACCACCTTGTTGGGGTCGGCCCTGTATAAGTCATGTGGGTCGAAGGGTTATTAGACCACCCTAGTGGGGGTCGGCCATGTGGGTCAAAGGGTTATTAGACCACCCTATTGGGTGTCGGCCCAGTCAACATTGTGTTATGTGGTTAAGTTAAGGCCGACCTAGTAAAGGTTATTAGGAAAGTCAAGTATAGTATAAATAGAGATCGGGAGATCTCTATTTTATCATTCTATTCACTCACTCACACTTTGGAGAGTGGCGCACTTGTGGAGGAGGAGGCTCTGCTGCTAGGAGAAGACTATCTCTTGTATTCTGGTTGTATCATTGCTCTATCTATCTCTGAGGAAGTTATTGGGGTTTTTCACACCTTTATGGTTTTCCCCAAGTAAACTCTGTGTCTCTTGTGTGCTTGCATTATTGTGTCCATGATTGATGTGCTATAGATTTGCTGTACATGTTGTTCTCTCAGTTAAGATCCTAGATCAGATTGAAGTAAATTCTGAAAATTTAACAGTGACATAGCACTAATTAGTTCCTTTTTGGAGGACTTTTTCATTTGTCCTTCACCCGTACATAGAGATTGATCCCCTCGCTTCACTAGCGCTTGCACCGTTTCAATCTGATTGGGATTCAACAATGAAATTTGTGACAACAATTCAATCCTTTGTTTTTCCCAAGCATTCTTTTCATCTTGTAACTTTAACATTCTACCTCTATGATCCATCATTTCTTGATATATGGATTCCTTTTCTTGTTGTAATGCTGTCAACTCTGGAGACTGCACATGTTGATTATTTGGCACCTTCAATTTTTTCTTGAGAATTTGAATGGCATTTTCTTTTTCATCAATGATCCTTTTGGTACATTGGCTATTCCTTGGCTCAGCTCCCACAGTCACAAGGTCCACTTGTATTCTTTTGATCTGGATGGAATTTGCTTTGTTTTCTGTCTTCTCTTGCCTCAGTTGACTCTCCAGCTTTGCTATCATAGACTGCAATTTCAAAAATTTTAAAGTGAATTGCAATAAATCAGAATACAGGACATCTCATGTTTGTTTATGCAATTGAATCTTATCTGGTATATTAATCGCATCAAGCTTAACTTCCATTTCAGAAACTTTCTCATCGTTCACCACTACAAACCTTATAGAGATTCTTCCTGGATCCATAGCTGTAAGGAGGGAAATTTTTTGTTCTGCCAGCATTCTTACTTGAGGGTATAATTTTTGAGTTTCTTCGGAAGACTGCTTCCTCTTTGATGTATATTGTGAAAGCACATCAAATCTAGACTTATAATGAGAGTTACTTCCAGATTCCTTTATTTATGAAAAACAATATTGCTGCATAATATTTGCAGGTGGCTGCGAGATCAAACTAGTTTTTTCTGTAACAATTGAATCTCTTTCCTCCATACTAAGAATTTCCTCTGTCATTCCACTTTTGAATTCTTCCTTGAAACTTCTTGATCGAATTCCATACTATCAACTTCTGAAATACTTCTCTTACTGGTGATATCATATTTAGCTGGTGTCTGAACTAACATTGCCAAATTGCATGTTTGTTCCATATTTTCCTCTTTATTATCTTGTTCAAATTTGAATAAATTTGCCATTTCTTTCAATCCTTCTACTGTTTGATGATCAAAAGCCTTGTTTCCATTTTGATGTCTCCTTTGCGATATAATTTGATGAGGATCATAATTAATCCTTCCAACCTCTTGGAAATCCATAATGTTCAGTATTTTTTCTACTACAAAGAGGGTTGCCTTATTCTTAATGATGAATGGACCAACTTTAAGAGGGAATTTCACATCCGATGCTTTTTTGAAAGCACTGAAATGCTCTTCTTCTGAATGGAACCTTTTTCTAATAAATTCCAAGTCAAAGACCCTCGGTGTTAAAAATGCTGGGAACAGATATGGTGCTCTAGTAAAACCATACACCCTAATTATAGTATGTTCTCTATACGAGAACCAATCACCTATTTGGCCTTCTGGTGTAGGCTGCAAAGTTTCTTTCATTCCTTTTAACACTTGGGGCATTTTAGCATAATTCTGTAAACTTCTACCATGATTTTATGGGTGAACTCAAACATATTCTGAAATGTTTGAACACACGAACAGCCTCAGGAGATATGAATGATACCTGAAATGCTTGAACTGGTTGAAATTCACCAATTGCATATGAATCACTTAAGCTAAGAATTCATCAAAATTAAAACAACCAACCGGACTCGATTGTGACTCTGGTGAAATTACTTGGAGAAGGAAACCTAATATAACTTTCGTGATTGACTTGTCACTATTTAGACCTAAAATTTGACTCAACAAGGACAAAACTAACTGGGTATCTCGCTGAAAGACATCAATACTCAAAGGGAACGATAGGTTTTTATGTGACTGACCATCTTTGAAGACTTGTAATAAAAACTTGTCTTTTTTTGCAAGACTAAAGTTTGTATAAAACTTTGCCAAATTTTCTTCTTTAAACCACTCAGGTCTTTTGGGAAATGTTTCAGGTAAACCTAGAACCTCACGGATAGTCTGTGCATTTATTGGGCATAGAATTTTGGCCATTTTTACATTAATGATTACCCTTTGGCTTTGTGAATAATTCGCCGCACACCAACAAACAAATTCGGAGAAGTGTGGGGTTTGTTCAACAAAAAAATAGTACAGAAAAGAACCAAAAACATTAAATACATCCTTTCCCTGTGACTTAAACTCCATTAATTTATCCTTAGACTTCGAAATACTACACACAGACAAAACAGGGTCAAAAATATCTCTTTCCTTGTCAAATACAAGCTTCTCGTTTTCATCAGAACTTTCATTAAAGGTAAGAAGGTCTTGGGTTTTCTCCATTTGGGACACAAAATCTAAACATTGAGGGTTTTGAGCTATCTGTGAAGTGAGCTTCTTGGGTGCTGTTCCAGTTGACGAAGACAACAACGTTCCCGCGGGTTCTTTTCCTCTAGGAAATAAGCGGCAGAAACATTTTTTAAAACTTCGAACAAACCTTTTATAGAACATATGCTTAGGTGGTTCCGGAACTTGCGATGAATGGTTTAAATTTAACTGCTTTTCATAGCGGAATCCACCAACACTTGCCATGTGGTAAGCGACTTAATTTCCGTTCCACCTTATCAAGGTTTAACCACCATGCACTTTCTAGCACGGGAACCCATTTCCAATGTCGATTTTCTTCTGGGTGAATCTGGATCATTATTCCGCCATGTTGCTACACGTTTGCAACTTTTGGTGTGAGTCGTCCAATTTTTTAGCGCCTTTTCCACCTCCGCCCTTGGAGTGAGAGACCTTATGTAGAGACCTTAAAATAGTAACAATATTTGCATTGTTCCTCTCTATAAACATTAATAAGATAAATGTTATATTAATGTTAAATAACCCAATAGTCCATATAGAATAAATTTAAAAAAGATAAAGACAAAAATGCTAACAAGTAACAATTATTATGAAGAAATCACTTGTTTGATGAATTATACCAATTCTAGACATAATTTGTTTGTAGATGGGTTTGTAGAAGTGTAGCTAGGGTTTTCACCCTAGCTTGTGCGAATGAGCACCTACTAAGGAGAAGGGACTCCTTAGTAGCAGTTCAATAAACAATAATTAAAAGACAATGCATTAAAATGGAAATTATTCTAAACATGTGCATGAAACATAAGAGACAAGAAATAATGAATGGTTTTCTTTTGTATTAAAATTTTACCTTCAATGTGAAGGTTGGTGAAGTTCTTGCAATGATCCAAGAGGGTTGCTCCAAACTTCAAATTTGCTCCTTCTCTTTCTCCAATGGGAAAAATGGGCCAAAAGGGGCACTCAATGGTGAAAGTAGCTCAAGGTTGAGCTAGGGTTTCAAGAGTGATTTTGGCAGAGTAAGGGTGTATGTGATTGTGGATATGAAATGAGGGGTCTCCATCACCTATTTATAGTTTTTTGGTGGTGGAGTGCTGGCCCATGGTTTTGGGAACCATATGGTTTAGGTCAGTTGTATAGGGTTTTTTCCTCCTTTTTCCTCCTTTTTTTATATTTTTTATTCCCTTTTTAGGGGATCTTTGCTTTTTTGGAGGATTTTTGGATAATTTTGGGGGCAAAAAGGGGTTTTTTTAGCCTTTTGGAGGATTTTTTGATGGTTTTGTGGCCTTTTGGAGGCTTTTTAGTGGGATTTTCAGGGTTTTTAAGGCAAATATGGTAGGAAAATCGACAAATGAGTCATGTAATGGGGTAGATGAGGTAGTGAGCACTTTTTGGGTGTTAACAGATTGCCCCCTGATGTGTGAGGGCAGGAGCTCATCGTATGGCCGATAGACATCATAAGTCGTGTATGGTTTTCCTGGGGTGTGGAGAAGAGAAGAAACAAACTGGAGCCCGGAACAACGATCCCGAACAACTGCAAAAACTAAAAGTACATATCCTCAATAATGGATGAAGAATCATCTGATCATATGGACGAGGCGGGCATTCCCATGCTCATATCAAGATGTAGAACAAAAATAACAATGGGGTCCAAAATATGGGGACCTGACATATACATAACCTCAAATAATGAATGAGGAAGAATCTCAATATATGGACGAGGCGGGCATACCCATGCTCGTATCAAGATATATATAAAAATAACAATGAGGCCCGAAAAGGGGGACCTGTAGGATACATAGAGAACCACTGTGTACAACATAAGGGTCCAGAGGGGACACAAATCTGGGACACACTGTTGGGCTGACCATGTGTGAGTTGAAGAACTGGTACACTGGAATAACAACAGTGCTACTGAGTGGGGTACCAGAGGAACTGATGAGCTGCTGGATCATAGTGATGGGGAGCCATACCCTCAATGGTACACTGAACTGGAACTGAACTGGGTACTCGAGGAAGCAGATAACTGGATGGCTTTCGAATACAATCTCCAATGCAACCTGGAACTCCACGGGAACAGATAACTGGGTGTTCCGAAGTGACTCACCAATGTGCTAGAGTCGGGGGAAATCTGGGGTCTTCGACCAATAAATGAAGGAATATATACCCTGCGCGATTCTCAACGATGCGATCAAGGTGTTGAAGTCGAGTATGTGAGAAACAACCACTGAAAGAGGCAATGATGACTCATCTAAAAATGGTCTGTAGGCACTCACCACTGATGGTGATGGGTCCAAGGCGCAGGGACCTCTGGGTCTATCCTCTGGAATAGAGGGGCTGTCTTCGACAGAGGGAGACCTGCAACTAGCAAGGCAATGATGTTTCCTTGATAGGAGTGCGAGGTGGAGAACCGAAGTGTGAGAGCACTGATGGTAGGACTGACACACTGGGGGGAATAACTGGGCAAGTAGAGTGGGGGGAATCAAACTTCCTTTGTTCAGAGTATGATGGCGGGGACGATCGGGCAGCATACGAAACTGACTGAGGGGAAAGGGATCATGGCTGTAATGGATCAAGGATAGTGAGTGGGATGAGTGATACTCAAGCTAGTGTAAAATGACAGGAGACTGCAGAATAATCTGAACAAAGGCGACCGGATTGGGGGTGCTGCCGAGATGATCGATCATAGTTCTAGGAGGCACGAGGGGACTTCTTCATGGGTTAAGGAACTAGAAGAAGTGTGTGTAAAATGGTACTGTCATGTGGATTTATACGAGCCCAGGACAGTTCATGCTCGTGGTTGCTTTCAATTTTAAGGAGTTTGAAAGCGATAAGAAGACTCTGAAATAATGGAATGGTACTGTCGTGTGGATTTGTACGAGCCCAGGACAGTTCATGCTCGTGGTTGCTTTCAATTTTAGAGAGTCTGAAAGAAAATAAGAAGACTCCAGGGGGTTTCTTTTTCATGTGTTAGTCTCCAAGGCCCAAAGAAGCATAAAAGGATGCAATGAAGAACTCTTCTAGCCGGTGTGACTAGAGTATTCCTTTTTCGTAAGTAGTCTACCAGGTCCAGAAAAGGGTTAAACTTATACCAGATAGACGCCCTTTCAGGTACTTTAATGAGCATGAAAGGAAACAAGATTTCTTAGCGATCTTTTCATTGTTTTAGGAGTCAGAAAAGAGCTTAACAACAACTCCCTAAGTACCTTTTTCGTAAATGACTTGTCCGGCCCAAAAAAGGGATAAAATTATACTGAACAAAAGGAATGGTCAGGCAAGGAGGAAGTGCTCAATCAAGGAACATTGATGATGACCAAGAGCGAGGGTAGGGGGGATCACTGGTGGGCCTCCTTGAAGGATAATGAATGGTGGAAAAATAATGAAATAATTGCAGTATGACAGGAGTGAATGGCTCATGTAAAAAGGTGGAACAATCCGATGGTGGCCGAGGTGGCACGCAAACTGAGGCAGCAAGGTGTCGAGACACAATGTTGAAACTGTACCAAGTGAGAGCGAGAAATGATCTCAAGCATCATCACGAGCGTGAAAAAATGAATCCGGCGATATAAAGAGTGTCAAAAATGGATAACGGCCGATGTGGCACACAAACCAAGGCAACTGGGGGCATTTTGGAAACAATACCCGAAAAATCTAGGGGTGAGAGAGAGAAATGATCTCAAGCATCATCACGGGCTCGGAAAAATGAATCCGATGATATAAAATATGCTAAAAAAGGAGAGCAACCGAAGTGCCACACAAACCGAGGCGACTAGTGGTGTCTAAAAATGCTCAAAAACTAATGTGGAAAAAATAAGAAAACAAGAGGACCATCATGACGGTCTCGTTGTGCTGATTCCGATGGTGGAAACGGTTCAAAAAATGGACTCCTTAGGAGTTCAGAATGGCCAAAACAAGAAAAATTCAACGGACTATAAATAGTGAGTGGGTCCAGCATGACAAGTGTCATTTGTACTTGGTGACTTTGACTAGTGATCAGAGTTGACCAGAGCTGAGGTGGCGTTTCTGGACGATCCGATTGGCCGATTTCAGATCCGGGAGATACAGGTATTGTTAGGAACCCATGTCTTTACTTTGTTAGTATGTTGTTATTGGACGCATATGCTTTGTAAGTCGTCCCGTAGTATTTGTTGATCAATAGTTGTGTTATTGTTGTTGGCGCATATGCTTTGTAAGTCGCCCGTAGTATTGTTGATCCATAGTTTGTAACGGCCCATGGTTTCGACCCATAGTATTGGCGCCTAGAATTAGTATATAAGTGTGTGTTGAGACCTATGAAGGCACCGTGAAGTTATTTGTATTGAGCTTGCTCAAAGGAGGTTGCCCCCTCGAAGTGGCCCGTGATCAATACAAAAGTGATTCTGAGTTCTGTTATTTCTGCTATTTCGCGCATTCTTGTTAATTAATTGTTGCAGGTGCCTCACAGGTATTCCGTCAAGCTCATACCTACATGTTTTTTAGGTTCAGGGGGTTGGTAGTGGGTCCTAGGATGTATTTGTATGGTCCACGTGGGGTGGACCATGGGTTTGTAGGAGGGAGCCGCATATAGGGACCGCGGGTTCCACGGCGGTTGACACGCGTGGAGACCGCAGGTTCTACGGAGGATGGCGCGCTTAGAGACCGCAGGGTTGGGCTCGGAACACACGGTCTGGGATCGCATGTTTCAAGGTTGGACACGTGGTTGGGTACCGCATGTTTGGCCCAGATAGGCACGGTTTCAGACCATGACTGTCTACCAGATAGCCGCAGTCAGAAATCACGGCAAGGGGGCCTAACGCTGCGTTTGGGATCGAGCGGTTTAGGGTTCTTGGGGGGGGGGCAGGGTTCATTTCTTTGACATGAGTCTGATGAGTTTGCCTTGCGTGTTTGACAGGATGTCGCTGGTACTATGGAGAGAGCGAGAGATCCCGGATGAGATAGTGACTGTCATCCGGGAGGAGCATCATGTGTGGTCGGTGTTGGGGATGTGCGGACTGCTGAAGTTCGCGTAGGTACCTATGATGCGGTCAGCAGGGTTGCTGTTGAACAGGCTAGTGATTTTTTGGGAGCCAGACATACAGGCATTCAGGGTGCAGGGTGAGAGGGTGGACCTCACCCTGACGGATGTATATTTCCTGATGGGGTTGCCCTGTCTGGGTAGGGTGGCGGATACGCAGCCGCGAGTATCCGCGGATGTAGATATGGAGGACATGCTGGAGCGGTACTGTGTTCCAGAGGCGAGGGTGCATAGGAATGCACTCCGGGTGATAGACCTACAGGAGCCGACGATACAGGCTATTGCAGCATGCGTGGTTCGCGTGTTGGGGTCCCAGTCACCGGAGAAGGTGTCTGGGGGCTAGATGCAGCTAGTGGAATGCGTACTGGATGGTGTCTACTATGCGTTTGGCCAGATGTTCCTCACCTGTGTTTAGCGATAGCTGACATCGACGAAGGAATCTGGAAAGGGGTTCTGCTACGGGTCCTTTCTATGTGCATTCTTTATGGAGTGGGTACCTACACTGCGGCCGCGGGTACCGGTCAAGGCGGGAGGATTGAGGGAGGCACACATGGTGCGGTGGGGAGAGATGATGCGCCGTCGGGGTGGCGGTGAGGTGGGTATATACTTTACCCAGGAGTTTTACCTGCAGTGGCTACAGATTCCGCTGCCACTGGATGACTACCCGTACAGGGATATGGACTACATCGGGGACCCAGAGGCACCACGGCCGCCAGGGCAGGCATGGGGACCAGATGATATGTATTGATTTACTTGCATGTGATGGAGGTCAAGATTTATGTATGATGTGTGTTATGATATATACTGTTACTGACTGATGTGTGATCTACAGATGTTGGTCCGAGACCACCACCAGGACACATCGCGCATAGAGGGCATGTGGCAGTACCAGCCTTACCGGGCCGAGGGGAGGTGCGTCGGCGGGACGCAGAGGGGACTTTGGAGTCTGTACGGGTGCTGCTAGATCGGTTGCTAGTTGGAGTGACCGACAAGGGATGGTGGGACGTCAATCCAGACGTGATTCAGGATTGCATGAGGGCACCCCGGGAGTTCCGGTCGATCGCTATCCGGGTAGCTATCATGGCAGACAGGAGTCGGGCACAGGAGCCCGCAGGGGATGAGGAGCTACCGGAGGAGGAGCGAGGGGAGGACTCAGAGGCAGCTGATGCAGGGTATGACTCTCATTAGGGAGTGTAGGGGACTCCCCTTGATTTTTGTAGCTCTGGCATGTATCTTATGAGATGTATAGATATTTTTGTGTATAGCTGAGTACGGGGGTACTCAGGACATGTATAGCCAATGAACATGTATTTTCTGATATATATATATGCACATGGATGCACGTTTTTGCAATGATGTTTTAGTGTACGCACGTGGATGCGCTTATGGTTTGTTATATGTTTGTACTGCACGTGGATGCAAGTAGAATAGGGTGATGGGCACATGGATGCGCCTTGTGTATTATATGTGATGCATTGCACATGGATTCAACAGTAGGATTAGGCGCATGGATGCCCTTGTATATGAATGTGTTTTTATTTTTATTGCATATGGATGCAAATGTTTATGTGATGATAGGCAAGTGGATGCCCCTTGCAATCTTTTTGGGTTTTTTTATATATATATTTTATGAGATGTTATGTGATGATGATGCATGATGGAGGTTTTTCATGGTGTGATTGATGTGCCAATCTAGGATGTTGTTAGCCATTTGATCTACGACAGTATTTTGAGCTCTTGGGACATGGGTGAATGTTATGGATTCAAACTGTCGGCTGAGTTGTTTTTTGCGCAGGAATTTCCTAAAGAGATAGAGATCACACACCTGGTAGCAGTTGTTGAGCTGGGAGACAAGTAGCTGGGAGTCAAGGAACACATGAAGGTGACATATGCCCATTTGGAGGGCAGCAGTCAGGAGACCGGTCACAGTATCATACTCCGCCTGGTTATTGGTAGCAGCGCCTATACATATTCCGTCAAGGTGAATCAAGTCATGTGAAGCGGAATATAAGACCCATGCTGCAGAAGCCAGTTTTGGAGACCAGCGGCTTGGTCCATCAGCGAAGCCAATGTAATGAGGTGGAAGAGGGTCCATCTGTGATCATGCAAAAAAGGATGAATGTAAGATCGCGGTAAAAAAGGTGAAAAACAAAAAGAGAGCAAATTGTACAATGCGGACACAAGTTATTCTATGGATAGAAACGCTTAAGATACAACCCATTACATGGGTTGCGCAAAGGGTGACCTTCTGATTCAGTTAAAATGTATGCCCCCTTGCCCAGATAGGTCTGCACGATGTAAGGGTCTTGCCACATGGATTCAAACTTTCCTTTACCTGTTTTTTTGTGGGCTTGGTCATAGGCGAGGACGAGGTCCCCTTCATGGAAAGTTCGAGGGTGTACATGTTTGTCGTAACCAGCCTTGGAGCGGTTCATGGCGGCTTCAATGGTCTGGAGAGTGGCATGACGGTCTTCATCAGCTTGTTCGAGGGATAGCAGACGTTGCTCAAGTGGGGAGGTGTCAGGGAGAAGCTCGACGGCGATGTGTAAGGCAGGTATCTGACACTCGATGGGGAAGACAGACTCTACACCGTGAACTAAATGAAACGGGGTAAAACCTGTGGCGGTCTTGGTAGAGGTACGGTAAGCCCATAAGGCAGGGAACAACATGTGGTTCCAATTGGACTTATGCCGGTCAACAGTGCGTTGAAGAATGGTTTTCAGAATTTTGTTAATGGCCTCTACTTGACCATTCCCTTGGGGGTAGTAAGCAGAGGAAAATTGATGTTCAAACTTGAGGAGGGTGGATAACTCGCGCTAAACGAAATCTTCGAAGTGTGAACCATGGTCTGAGACCAACTATTTAGGAACCTCGAATCGAGTGATAACATGGTTAAAAAAGAAACGGGCAGCGGTGTCAGCGGTACAATTGAAAGTGGGCATGGATTCCGCCCATTTGGTGAAGTAATTTACGGCGACAATGATGTACTTATGGCCGTTAGCAGATGGGGGTCTACACTCCATGAAGTTGATGGCCCACTTACAAAAGGGACCAACGGTGATGACTGGGTGTAACGGAGCAGGTGGTGTCCGGGCCTTGGGGGCAAAAAGTTGGCAATTATGGCAATGCTTGACCACGGTGATGCAGTCGGTGAAAAGTGTGGGCCAGAAGTATCCGGTGCGGACAACCTTTTGGGAAGTAGCCATCCCAGAGAAATGGCCGCCACAGGCACCGCTATGACAGTCATTGAGGACGTGTTCAGCTTCCTTGTGTGTAAGGAAGTGACGAAGAATCGTGTCGACCCCACGCCGGTAAAGGACATCGCCGAAGAGGAGATAATGAGAGGCCTGGTGACGGATACGACGGCGTCTATTATGGGTGACTTTGGGTCGGAACTTCTGCATGCGAAGGTATAACAAAATATCACCGTACCATGGGTCATCAGACGAGATGGTGAACAAGTGATTGTCGGGTAACTCATCGGAGATTTGGGGGGACGGCAGAAGGGAGGGGAGATCGGTGATGAGATGGGCAAGTGCAAGGGCTTTGGTGCTCTTAGGGGTTCTGAAAGTGAGGTCATATTCCTGGAAAATAATGACCCATTTAGCAACACGACCTTGCAGTAGCCGTCGATTTAAGAGATAGACCATGGGGTTGGAGTCGGCGATGACTGCGGTATGACTGAGTAAGATGTAGTGTCGCAATTTTTGGACGGAAACGACCACAGCTAGGGCTATTCTCTCCTCATATGGGTAATGTAGGGGTGGTTCAGACAAGGTTTGGCTGACGTAATAAATGACATGCTCTTGGTGAGAGGCGTCTTCTTGAACCAAGACTCCGGACACGGCATGCTCGGATGCCGAGACGTAAAGGATGAAGTCTTGAGAGAAATCCGGATGGGAGATCAAGGGGGCTTGTGTGAGAGCTTTCTTGAGGGCTTCGAATGCAGCTTCTGCTTGCTCATCCCAGATAAAGGGTATATGGGTACGGAGCAGGTGCAGGAAACCATGAACGGTAGTGGCGTAATCAGGAACGAAGCGACGAAGGAAATTGGATCGCCCCTGCAAAATTTGGAGCCGTCGGAGCGTGCGAGGAGAGGGAAGGTCTAAGATGGCTTGGAATTTCAGGGGATCAATAGTAATTCCTTTTTGGGAAACAATAAAACCCAACAATCGACCTGCCAGAATGCAAAAGACACACTTGTGTGGGTTCAAGCGTATTTGATATTTGCGACAACGCAAGAAAAACTTGTTGAAGGTCGTTAAGGTGGTCTGATCATTTCCGGGAACGAGTTGTAAGGTCATCAAGGTAGACTAGTAGGATATGGACCAAGTCGTGAAAGCAATAGGTCATGGCCCGCTGGAAGGTGGCACCAGCATTTTTGAGGCCGAAAGGCATGACATGATAGGAAAAGGTGCCCCATGGGGTAGTAAAGGCATTTTTGTACTGATCCTCCTTTCGGACTTGAATCTGATTGTATCAGGAAAAATCATCCATCAAAGATAGGACTTCATGCCCCGCACACGCATCGATGAGTTGGTCAATAAATGGTGTGGGGAAGTTGTCTTTGGGACAGGTGCGGTTTAAATCTCGGAAGTCAGTACATACTTGAATGGTGCCTTGTTTTTTGTTAACGGGAATGGGGTTTGAAACCCAAGTGGTATAGGCGATAGGATAAATGAATCCTGCCTTGCGAAGTTTCTCAATCTCTTCTTTAACAGCTAGGAGCTTTGAGGGATGAATGGGGCGTTGTTTCTGGCGAACAGGGGGTACATTGGGGCATGTGTAAATGTGGTGCTCTATAATAGTGGGGTCGAGACCAGGCATTTCGGTATAGGACCAGGCAAAGACATCACGGAACTCTTTGAAGAGTTTTTTGTAGTCCTCAATCTCATGCTCACTGCAGGAGGCTCCTAAAGTTATGAGTTCAGGGGCACCTCCTGGGGCAGTGATATCAATGTGGATGACAGGTGAGATGTTGGCCATGTTACCTTCCTCAAAGGCATCAGGAGCAGGAATAGGATCCTTAAACTAGTCGACCTTGGTGGGAAGAAAATCTTTGGATTCAACCGCAAATTGGGTAGCGGTGCTAGAGGAGGATTCTTCCAGGAGGAAATAGGAACGATGGTGCATATCATCCCAGGGATAATCCAGGGCAGTGAGGGCCTCGAGAACCTCCTCATCGGAGTGAAAAGTTTGGGTTGTCAAATTGGTTGACGAGGTAGTGGTGGTTGAAGAGATCATATAAATGGTGTTAATCTCTCCGGATGGGGATGAGACCGGGGGGTGGATCTCCTCAATCGTGGGGGGTGCCGTCTCAAGGTCCAGATTATTCATCTCGTAGAGAGCGGCTCTGTAATCTGGGAGATCAGGACAGTGATGAGAGTAATGGCCGTAAACACCACATATCGCACAAGGGTGGTTGGTACGCAGTGATTTAGCACGGGGCTTGGGGGTTGGATCGAGTTCGACAACCGGGATGTTGGGGTCGTCATCAAGCATTTGCATGTGCTCCTATAATGCGGGTAACTGGGGACATTGATGAGTTGGATGGCCTAAATCATCACACAATGAGCATTTGGGAGGAGCACAAAACACAGGGGGGGTTTTGACTGTTTCGGAGGGGGTACAGCAGTGTATGGTTGTGGACCTCTGCCCCCAGTGGGCTTGATAGGAGGAGGGGGGTTCGTGGAGGACGAAGGGGTAGCGACACTGGGAGGTGGTTGAATAGTAGTAACAATGGGTTGCACCTGTTGGAGGATGACATTTGGTGTCGGTGGGGGAACGAGAGGCAAAAGATACTAGACGGGTAATCCTAAGGTCAACCCAGGGAGGCTGAGGGTAGCCATAACTGGGGCGCTTACTACTCCCGAGGGAGGGATTAGGAAGGGGATTGTGTGGATGGGTGTAACACCAATGTGACTAGGTACCAAGGTTGGTTTGGGTAACAAGGGCGGTTGATTGGTAGGTGTTTGTGGGTTGTGGGAAAGGGTGCATAGGTCAAATACTTCAGTCGCGGGTGATGGGGGTGGAATAGATTGGAATGTTGAGGTCATTGGCGAGTCTGAGTAAACTCTGGGTCCCACAGAGGAAACAAACGAGGTAGTTGCACCACTAATGGGTTGTTCAACCATGGGGAGAACATTCTCGGGTGCGGCGGGGGCATTGGGATCGTAGTAGGTGAGTTGGTCGACCTTGACCACGTGTCCATCATGGGGGAACATCATGGTACGAAAAACGGAAGAGGCAACCGCCCGCATGGCATACATGTAGCTGCGGCCAAGTAAGAGGTTATAATCAAGTTGGGCATTGATGACCTCTATGTCGATGAGTACGGTTTTGCCAGCCAACTGGACGGGGACATTGGCTAGGAGACCTTGAGGTTGAGCCGAATGGCCATTGTAGGCTCGCTACGCAGTGGTGGACTGCTGGAGAGTAGGGGATCCCAACTTCTTCCAAACGAATGTGGACATAATGCATGTAGAGGCACCTTCGTAGATAATGCACCGATGGATGACAAGATTACGAACGGAAACAGAAACTTGAAATGCTAAAGTGGAAGGCATGTGTGGTTCGGACTGGTCCAAATCGAATGCCATCAGTTGTGAATCGTTGGGGTCAATAGCACCAATGGCGGAGAGCAAAGTCTTGCGCTGTGAAGGACACTTTTTCAAGACTTCCAACGCAGACATGGCTGCGGGAGACTGGGCTAAGTCATCTACAATGTTGTAATTTGACGCAGTGCGAGCATTGGGATTACTATTGATTCGACGAAGTGGGAAGCGAGGTGCTTTAGAAGCGCCATCTAGTGGAGCTGGAGGTATACGTAACGGCTGATCAGTGGGATGAGCGTTAGTGCTTTTGTCGATGGGAGGGGTGTCAAAGGTGGAGCCATATTGGTTCCGACGGGTTTGGAGGTTGACATCAGCGGATGACATCATCAACAAGTGGTGGGTACCTTAATTGTACATGGGTTGATCAGGGGCGGCATAAGTGATCTGTTGTTGTGGTGGTGCATTGGCTTGAGGGGGAGCCAACGGCTGAGTGTTCACTATGCCTTTGTTTGGTAGGGGGTTTTGCAGCACCAAAGGTGGCTGCTAAGGTTGTGGGGGGTTGGGCGGTACTTGAGGAGCCGCATGCCCTTGGCAATGAGCATCATCAACCCAGAGTTGCCGAGCTTGCTCCAAATGTGGAAAAGCATGTCTGTAGTGGCCATAGACCCCGCAAATAGAACAAGGATGGTTTGTTCGCAAGTTAGGGTTTTTAGCCTGCTTGGGCGGTCGATCAGGGTTCTGGTTGGCAGGGGCCGCATTATTGTTGTCCGGGGGATTGGGAGGTTGACCACCTTGGTCTGGAGGAGGGTTGTTCCCACAGTTATGGCCCTTGCCACGGTTTTGCTGGCCTTGTTGGCGCTGGTTGTTTTGGTTCTGCTGCGAAGTCTATTGGGCGTAAACTTGCCCTTGAGTAGCAGGTGGGTTCTGGGGTTGTGCAGGTGTGGGAGCAGGCTGCGGTGGATAATATGTAGGTGGAGGCTACGCAGGTGCTGCACCTTGTGGGGGTTGCTGATATGTCTGTGGAGTGAGTTGTTGGTTTGCCGCAGGGGATGCCTGTGGCGGGTAATAGGCAGGTTGGGCTTGAGAGGCCACAGGAGGTGGTGCAGCCTGTGGGTGGTAATATGGTTGAGGTGCGACCGGGGGGGTGTAAGCGGGGGACGCATGACCGAAGCACTAAGGTGGAAATGAAGGTCCATGAGAATGGTGGTGATGTGTCATGGGAGCATACGAATTGGTTGCTCCGGACTGTGAGGTAGCCCACGAAAGGTCAGGGATAGGGCTAGGACGTGCTATGGAAAAGGGTTGGGGATGTGAGGCAACATGGCCAATAATGCCATCTGCGGCATGGGATGCCGCCGGCGCATCGTGCTGGGAGGAATCGCCACGAGGGGCATCAGGTATGATGGTGTAGAGACAACCCAACTGTGCGTAAATGAGGTCAAATTGTTGGGCTTTGAGGATGGCCTCTTCTTCAGACTGGGGTCGTTCGGATGCCACATCCTTGGCAATGACAGGAAGGAGGTATTTTAAAAATCAATCTAAGAAGATACGGTCGTCTAATTTGTATTTGCAAAGGCTACGACGTCGACACCACTCATGAATGTGATCAGTGATGTGGGTAGCCATGTTCTGTTTGCAGGAAAGTAGGATCTCAACTCCCGCGTCATAGTGGACAGGTAACTGAAAGAACTGCAAGAAGGTCGAGGCAAGGGAAGTAAAGGTGGCATGGATCCCATGGGGTTGCTCGATGTACCACTTAGCTGCAGAGCCAGTGAAGGTGCGCTGTAACAGACGAAGGCGGACAGAGTCGTCCACTATGGAGTTGGAGGAACACCATAGATGGAAGGACATAATGTGGTTCTAGGGGTCCTCACCTGCCTTTCCCTCAAACTTAGGGATGTAAGAGGGGAGCTTAGTGGGCATGTGAGGCCATGCAGGGTCGTGTCTGATAGGATCATTAGTCAGTCTAGCTAGGTCAGGAAGGTTGAGGCTAGCCATGAATGGAAAACTAGTAGAAGGATGTGACATACTAGTGGGTTGGGCCATGGTGGGGCCAATGCCCCCAAGTGTAGGGGCAGGGATTGGAAGGTTGCCCCCAAGTATAGGGACGAAAGTGGTATGGGACGGTCCTACACCGCTAAGGGTAGTGTGAGTGACTAGTGGGTTGGGCCATGGTGGGGCCAATGCCCCCAAGTGTAGGGGCAGGGTTTGGAAGGTTGCCCCCAAGTGTAGGGACGAAAGTGGTATGGGACGGTCCTGCACCGCCAAGGGTAGTGTGAGTGACTGATGGATTGGGAATGGGTATTCCAGCGACTGGAATGGGTGCAGTGATCGAAATGGTAGACGTGGGTCCCATCGAGGGCATACCCAATGCACGTGTGGTAGCTGGTGTGGTAGTGGATGCTCCACCGATGGTCCCTACAAGGAAAGGGGTGGAAGTCACGCTAGCCATGGGACTGGTTGGTGCAGTGTAAATGGGGTTCTCGGACTCTGAGTCAGAATCAGAGGTAAAATAAGGGGCGTCTAGCTCAGGTGACAGAGTTATGTGCCATTGACGAGTGGAGTCAAGGGACAAAGCTCGAGATCTATGATGAGTGGTATCAAGTGATGAAGATCTATGTCTATGACGGGTGGTGTCAAGTGAACCGTGCTGCGGGGGCTCGCCCCAGAGGCGCCAAGAATGTCTCAGGGACTCAATGGTGACAAATGGTGTCAAATATCTAGGGGTTGTGTTGAGTGAAAAAACAGCTCAAAAACCCTAATGCAACCGAGTGTGCAAAAGGAGAGCTCAAAAAATATGGCACTCAGGCCAACAACCA
Organism: Larix kaempferi; assembly: GCA_027924585.1. NCBI lineage: Eukaryota > Viridiplantae > Streptophyta > Pinopsida > Pinales > Pinaceae > Larix > Larix kaempferi. Next base: position 1,795,704 of record BSBM01000852.1, on the reverse strand, counting down.
ACTCAAAACACCTATTGTAACAGCTGTGCTACAATAAGTGGAGTATCAACAGAAATGGTCAGAATACCAACAAGCAGCAGGTTTCCTAGAAAATAAAAATAGTGGACTCACTAGACCAAAAGGAGGTAAGGGAGCATGCAAACACCTAACTAAATAGTATTCTCACTCAACTAGACATATCCTCTGCAAGGTGATGAAATCCAAGTCAGACAATATGGATAGGAGATCCAAGTGGCTAAAGATATCCCCCTACCGGGAGGGACAACGGGTAGTCAATCCTAGAAGAAAGGCAACTAAGATACCCCGTTCATGACACGTCCAGAAAGGTGAATCTGCCGTTTGGTCCTTTTACCGCAGTACCCCTATACAGGGATACCCCAAGAACTGCGAAAGGTAGCCCTTCGGTTACTGAATGGAGTGCGGTATTCCACTCAGGCCTCCCGAACCAGTCTGGCGACTTCAACCCTCCTAGGGGAGAGGCCCTCTGATAAACTGGTCGTGACCGTGCCAAAAAATACTAGGGGATTTTGGTTCCCTAATGGACAACAGCTATGTCTCAAGTGTAAGCAACCGAGGGGTGTTATTTGGATGCCTATCCCCCCGATCCTACCTAACTACAAAAATTCTTATGTGTTCCCCAAGTGGGGTTAAAATGTTGGTTGAGTTAAGTAGTTTTTTAAGGCTCACTTGAATTAGGTGACAGAGTGTGTGCGTGTGAGGTGATGAACCCAAAATAAAAGTGCCACAAGGGGGACAACTTTCTAAAAAATAGCAAGACAGAATGCAAAATTTTCTCTTATTGAATTAAAATGCTGAAATTTTAAAAAACGATTTTGTAAATGGAACAGAAATAAAACTGCAGAAAACGCTGTAAGGAAGTATGGTTGCAGGTAGGACAGATGGATGTGCTGGTGCAGAAAATAATGCAGCAGAGTGCTGGGTTCAAAACAGGGAAAAACGTAGAAAACAGACCGCGGGTTTGTGACAAATATCGGCGGTCGGACCGCAGGAAACAGAGCAACAGTCTTGGACAGGTTGCAGGTTTTTGGCCGAAAGAAGCAGTCGGACCGCAGGAAAAAGGTAAAAAGTCGTAGGCGGGTTGTAGGAAAATGGTTGGAAGCCGTAGTCAGGACGCGGAAAAAAGGCTGACAGACGTGATCGAGTTTCAACAAAAGGGCTGAAAGCCGCAGTCGGGACGCGGGAAAAACGCCGAAAGGCGCCGGCGAGTTGCGGGAAAATGGCCCAAAGCCGTAGGAGGGACGCAGGAAAAACGCCGAAAGGCGCTGGCGGGTTGTGGGAAAATGGCCCAAAGCCGCAGGCGGGACGCAGGAAAAAGATTAATAGCCGCAGTCGGACCGTCTCAAACAGGCTAATAGCCGCGGTCGGATCACAGGTAACAAACTGAAAACGGTCGGCAGGTCGCGGAAAATAGTCTGAGAGCCGCGGTCGGATCGCAGGTAAACTCCTGAAAGACGCGGTCGGAACGCAACTGCAGGGGGTAAAAGATGCGGTTTATGGCAGCCGAAAGGGACAGCCGAAAGGAAAAGACAAGAAAATATTTTTAAAAGTATAACCAAAAATTCAAACCAAGGGGATTCGCCAAAACTGTAGCTAGGGTTTTCACCCTAGCTTGTGCGAATGAGCACCTACTAAGGAGAAGGGACTCCTTAGTAGCAGTTCAATAAACAGTAATTAAAAGACAATGCATTAAAATGAAAATTATTCTAAACATGTGCATGAAACATAAGAGACAAGAAATAATGAATGGTTTTCTTTCGTATTAAAATTTTACCTTCAATGTGAAGGTTGGTGAAGTTCTTGCAATGATCCAAGAGAGTTGCTCCAAACTCCAACTTTGCTCCTTCTCTTTCTCCAATGGGGGAAATGGGCCAAAAGGGGCACGCAATGGTGAAAGTAGCTCAAGGGTGAGCTAGGGTTTCAAGAGTGATTTTGGCAGAGTAAGGGTGTATGTGATTGTGGATAAGAAATGAGTGGTCTCCATCACCTATTTATAGTTTTTTGGTGGTGGAGTGCTGGCCCATGGTTTTGGGAACCATATGGTTTAGGTCAGCTGTATAGGGTTTTTTCCTCCTTTTTCCTCCTTTTTTTATATTTTTTATTCCCTTTTTAGGGGATTTTTGCCTTTTTGGAGGATTTTTGGATAATTTTGGGGAAAAAAGGGGGTTTTTAGCCTTTTGGAGTATTTTTTGATGGTTTTGTGGCCTTTTGGAGGCTTTTTAAGGGGATTTTCAGGGTTTTTAAGGCAAATATCGTAGGAAAATTGACAAATGAGTCATGTAATGGGGTAGATGAGGTAGTGAGCACTTTTTGGGTGTTAACAGGAAGATCTAGTGTAACATGGGAAGAAGTCGATGAAGAAGAGGAAGAGATGACAATAAGAGATAAGAGAAGTCTAAACAACAAGATCAATCTTCCAAGATGGCACTGAGATGAAACATTAAATTTGGAAAAGGAGTCAGAGATCACATGTCATAGAAATAACATCTAAGGTTGGTGTTGTTTTTGTACACAACCCATTTCATATTAGCTGGATAATTGTTCATGTAGTGTCCCTTTTTAATAAATTTGTTAAACTTTGAAAATTACAATTTTTGGCCAATTCGACCCTTAGACCATTAACGACTCGAATGCTTCCAAATGGCTTCAAATGGTTCTGATTTGGGTCTTAATGTGTTTAAAAGCTATTAGGACATAAAAAGAGACAAAATTTGCATCGTTCCTCTCTACAGCTTTTAATACGCAATGTCTAACCGAGATAAACCAAGAACCCATATAGAGGAAATTTTAGAAGCCCCCAAGGGTAGATGGTTCCAAAAGACTTTTTAAAGGATTTCGAATTAGGTCTGAAGGTATATGAAGGGTATTATGACTAATATCTTCTGGAAAATCTTCTATTGTCAGGAACCTCGTGAGCTAGAACACCGTCTACTGGAACATCCTCATCAGCAACACCATCAACTGGAACATCTTCTGCTGTCAGCAACCTTGTCAGCTGGAACACCATCTGCTGGACCATCCTCATCAGCAACACCATTAGATGGAATATCTTATGCTATCAGCAACCTCGTGAACAACACAATCTGAGTCTGTGTACCCATACAGTCTAAACTCACTATCTGAGGCATATCTGATTCCATAATCCATTGTACCCTTAAGATATCTCATCACATGTTTTGCAGCAATAAGGTGACTCAGTGTGTTTACAGCAAAGCAAATATATGGTCTCGTATTTTCCAGGTATATCAAAGACCCAATCATTTGACGATACATCGTGGAATCAACCGAATCTGGTGAAGCATCACTCAATAGCTTCAGGTTCGATGCCATAGGTGTGGCCATGGCCTTGTAGTCCATCATCCCGAACTGCTTCATGATATCTACTGCATACTTCTTTGTCCAGGGAATATTCTATCTACATTATGCCACACCTCCATGCGTAAAAAGTAGTGCATCATACCCAAGTCCCTTATCTCGAACTCGGCAGCAATATTCCTCTTCGTATCAGCAATCAACCCATCCTCACCTGTCACAACCAGGTCATCCACATACAGTAGGAGTATCACTGGATTCTAGCCCAAATTAAAGCCCAAACTAATGTCAATTCTGCCATACCATGTCCTGGGTGCCTGTTTCAAATCGTACAACGCTTTCTTCAGTTTGCACACATATACTTCATCTTCCACTACACCATTCCAGAATGTTTTCCACATATCTCGTAACTTTCTAGATGCCTTCCATCTCTACCAGAACATTGTTAATACTGTGCACTTGCTCCAACATGTCAACAAGGAGGTTTCATTCTAGATAAGTAGCAATCAGATGTTGTACTACTACCATAGACCACTTAGTACCCATTACTTGCATATAATTAGTTGGGTGGACTCCCTCTCAATCGTTTCTTCCTTGTAGGAACTACTTGAGTATCTAATAGAGTGTTCTTCTTCTTGTGGGAGCTGCTTTTGTTCCTAGGACTATCTCCTTGTGATTAGGATGCAATTCTTCTTGGTGTGTGCTGTAAGAGACCGCTCTTCACTACCCATGTTTTCTTTTCTAGCTACAATTAGAGCTTCTTCCTGTGAGCACAGCCTACTGAATGTGATGAGCTTCTTCCTAGCACAAATTCCTTGGATGAAGGAATCCCATGACCTAGGAGGACCATTCAAGGTGGTCATCACTATTTCTTTAATGGCTTCAAGTTGTTCTTTTATCCGAGAGACCCTTGTAAAGTGTGACTGTATGGTCTCTACATTTTGTATTTTGACATTCTTTAATTTACTCCTCAAAGCCATCTTCCAATTTATGTTCTTTCCTTCAAACAGCTTGGTCAAGGATTCAAACATCTCTTTATGGATGACACATGTGGTATGACATGGTCCTTGATAGAATCTGCAATGATCCAAGTTCTTGGCCTTGACCAAGTTCTTCTTATGTAAGGTATGTAAGTCCTTAAGGCCTCATCTCCCTCTGGGACTGGAACGTCTTCACTTATGTAGGTATCCAATTCATTCTCTTCTAGGATTTAAACCCAATCCTTACTTTCATGTTCGGAAGTTGTCAGCCCCTTCAAGCTTGGTGTGGTGAGACATATTAATGAGAAACTCAAATGGAAATAAAAGATTTAGATCTTACCACTGGATTTGGAGCTTGCTAGCGTTTGACAGAGAAACCCTAAAAATCCAAACTTGGAATTTCAAACTTTTGACTGGACATGGAGATGCAATTGACTGAGGCAAACAAGCTGGTGTGCTTAGATTTTGAAAACTCCAAAAATTTACCCCTCAAAAGTGACCTGCGAATTTCGGATCTCGTATCTGCAATTTCTGTCAAATTTTGGTTTTCTTGTTTTCTGTCCAATGCACAATGGCCTCTCCAATTTATGTTCAATGCACAATGGCCTCTCCAATTCCCAATTAGGATGGGAATCTTTCACCCTCGAAATTGGTACTAAGCAAGTAGAGTAAACACTCCACTAGTATGGACAAGCTACAAGCTCTCCAAATTGCAAATATGCAAATAAAAATGATCAAAATCTACTCTCCTTCTTTGCTCTTGTGACTTTTATAAACTTCTTAAGTCCTCCATGGGTCAAATTCCTTCCAAAGGATTCATTCCAACTCAATTTGGGAAGAGTTTCCAATGTGTGCGACTTGTCCAACAATTCGTAGTCTCCTTATTCCCTCATTTCGAATGGGTGTCTCTTTGGTTGTCCTAACATGTCATATATTGCAGATATCAGCATTCATGTTTGATAGGTTTCATAGCATCTTCATCATTGTTGTCATACTAGAGGCAGCCTAGGGAATTTGGCCCAAGTGTCACAATTATTCTAAGATGCATCTTCCTCTTCCATGGGACTTATTCTTCCACTCCAATTCGACCTTACATGACTCATGCCATGAAGCCATGAATAATTCCTCTTAAACTACCCCAAGTATGTTACCCTTCATCTTGAAATCGAATCAGTGAGATAATCATGCCAGGTGTAGTGGGGAAGCTTGCCACAAATGGGTCCCACAACCTCTTAATATGTGTCCTCATGGTCCAATGCACAATGGTCTCTCCAATTCCCAATTAGGAAATATTTCACCCTCGAAATTGGTACTAAGGAAAGTAGACTCCACAAGCATGGACAAGTCTTCCATGGTGATGATATTGGCATGAGATCCCTCTAAGCGTTTTGAATGTACTACGAGGTCTATTGGTGATTATTTTTCGGATTGGATTACACTCTTGGAGGCATCTTTATGGTCTTGTTATACATCTGAAGTATATCTTGGAAGAAGTTGCTGCCATTCTTGGACGACAAATTTGGGGCATGTACAAGTTGGCATTGTGACATTGATATTTTTGTGGCCTTGTTACAGAGACAATGATTGTGTCCTTGTGACGAACATGGATTGCATTAGTGACATCAATACAATGATACATGGACAATGATATAGGTACAAGGACATATATACACGTATAGGTTGATGGAAACCGTGATACAATGGCAGTGGAATATTATTTAGGGTGGTAGGATCATGTGAAAGATAAATTTGAAAGGTGTTCATGAGGTGGGACAAGGTACAAAATCTTTGCACAAAGGGACCCCATTCTTAGCATTATTTTTGTCCCAAGTACTTATAAAGATCGGGTAAAATTCATGAGCTTTGGAGTCCAAAGAAGGCTTAAAAAGTATCACGGAAGTAAGCTTACCTTAGGGGACCTACAAACTTATGCCAATAGGCCCAAGCGCTTAAAATATTAAGCAGAGGCGGTAGATCATTAGGTGTTGGTTCATCCAACAATATTAAGAGGTGGGTAGGGGGGAATCCGTATTGCCTTTTTCTACCCTTTTTATATAAAATTAGTATTAAGCACATGTTAAATAATCATTCCCAATGTGAATAGGACAATTAAAAATTTGAGCACACCGATACAAATCGTATACAAAATTGTTCTACAAGCACCAACTTGATGGAGAACTTAATCCCATGGATTCTTTTGCCACTACAGAAAGGATGCTCCTACACCCCTGGTTTTCTACCTTCTAAACAGACAAGGATGCCCCACCACCCTAAATCTCTACCCACGACTAGAAGGAGGAAACAATTCCCTTAGAAGGCCTCAACCTGCCCGAAGAACCACCCAACAACCCTCTAATTTATAATAGTTTTAACTTCGGCTTTTCAAATCTTGCTTCTCATATGCAATTACCAAATTACCAAAACTTCATAGATACCTATTGTCCTCTTCATACATTTGACTTGTATGGTTATATATATTTTCAAAGAAATTTATTATTTGAGAACTTTATCAAGGAAAATCACGCCTCTTCATAAAAAAATATTGGATCCTTATAATGGCATCCATTCATCATTGATCTTCATAGTCTTTCAATCTTGTTTTAACATGCGCTTAGCTAGATTTCATAGAGAATTTGCATCGTATCCTGTGGACTTGAAAAGTTTATGAGCCCAATTATGAAGGAGTAGTATAAGGCCTAACTAAAATGCCCCCGACTCGCCGGAATCCGGCAGTGTGGAAATAGCTGAAATGGAAATTTCGACTGCTCAAATCGCAATTTCGGTGATCTGGGTAGTTCTAAAATAGGGCATTTAGTCCAAGAATGTCAATTACAATTGATGAAATTGCAATATTGCGGAAATAACACTGTCCAGGAAGAAATTTGACCGGTTTCCATCCAAAATCACCGGAACAGCGGGGCATTTTGTTTTAATGTCCCATCAGTTAAATCAAAGGGTTAAGGGTAAAGTCCCATGACCATCAGTTTTAATTTCCAGGAAGATAGCTTTTATCCTACGCGAATTATGAACCCTTGCTATCAAAATGTCCCATCAATTAAATCAAAGGGTAAAGTTTGCCAGTTCTCGGGTCACGTCTTTGACCCTTAATGTCTTATAACACGCGATAATAGTCTTTCAATCGCTTTGATCTTTCATTCTGACGGCTCTAGAGATTTCCTGTGATCCGAGTTCTGGTTTTGGATCGTGATCTGGTTTTTTTTATCATTTCCACTCGTTTAAATAGGACCTCCTCGTATTCGATCTAGCTTGTCGAAAATGTTTTCGAAATTAGATCTGTGTTCGACTCTTTGTCCATCCATTGGACCTCCTCAACGGCTGGTTGTTAAAGTTGGAGAAAAGGAAAGTCTCCAGATTCAGACCACTGCTCTGCATAGCAGTCGCTCTTGAGGAAAGCTTTCTTACAACAATTCTTCAGGAAAGCTTTCTTACAGCAGTTCTTCAGGAAAGTCTCCTTGTTTTATAATGGCAGACAGTAGCACACGCGGAAGGACTAGATTCACTGATGAAGCCACCCGCATCATAGTGGAGAATGTGGAAAGGCGGATCGACGAGATTCAGCAGACCATGGAAACCAGGCTAAACTCGATGGAGCAAAGAATGGAAAGCAACCACCAAAGAATGGAAAGCAACTAGACAGAAATGATGGAGACAATTCGACACCTCATCCGTGAGCGCGATGAAGCCATTTAAAATGAACCCGCTGGACCTAGAGGTAATCTTGGGGGGAGCCCAGTTACTACGGTAGGTTTTGGACAGTCCCGTCCAATTACCGGAATTCCCTCCTCAACTCCTGCAACTGCTGAAACTACGTCAACTGTTGGAACTCCCTCATCAACTCCCTCAAGATCATCTAGCGAGGTGAAACCAATGGCTATTGACTCATCCTGAGAGAACCACGCGGCCCACCCACCACGGTCTCATGTTATTTTACTGAAAACTTTAATAATTTAGGTTTACTTTACTGTTAGTTTAGTTGAGGGATTTTTTCCAAGGCCTTTTTGTTCAGTTTGTATCGGCAGCTATTTTAGGTTTTACTTTTGTGTTGGTTCAGGGGAGGGCTTTTGTCCTCGGCCCTACAATTTGAAAAATTTAAACTCTGTGATATGTCCAGATCCTCCTTGAATGAAATGTATGCAATTTTTTGAATATTAATTTTAATTAATTTTATAATTCTTTGGTATTCTCTAAATTCTTAACCTCTCTTATTTGTCGATTATTATTTATCGACTATGTTTATATTTATCTACTCTTTTTCAATTTAGATAAAGTTTTTAATTTCTTTTGAATGATAGGTTAAATAACGGAAAACAAAAAATCCAGGCCATCAATTCGACATAGTGATTATTTACTCGAGAAAAATCCTTTGAATGTAGAACTCCACGAGACAAATTAACAAACAATATTTTATTTCGTTTTTCAGATTGAGCGATGCATCATATTTATCTTGGAAGTGCATTTTAGCTATTTTCCAAGTACTAATGTTTGTAAATTACCTTACTTTACTTTGCATAATGTTTGTTGGTTAATATCTAAATATGGCTTAAATTTCATGTTTGAAAACAATAATTTTTAATAAAACATTATCAAGAGGATTATTATAAAAAGAGTATTATCGAAGTTCATGTATCTCTTGATTTTTCGCTCAATGTTTCTGCTCTTGCATTGGAATTACTATAAGTTAAATCCATAAATATTCTAAGGTTTATATTGAAATGGTACCTTTAAGATCCGTAATATTCTTTTAAACAATAGCAAAAGTACTGTAAAAACCAAATGGTACCTTTAAGATCCGTAATATTCTTTTAAACTATAACAAAAGTACTTAAAAAATCAAATATGCCATGTGTCACAATCTGAGCATTCCACGTGTCACAAAATTTATAGAAAGATTCCTCGAAAGAGTTTGATGGCAAGCTCAAACTTGTGTTTAGTGAAAGGGTGTTGGAATTAGATGCTGAGGAGAAAGAGCGGCTGCTCCTTTTTCCATAGATGTTTTGTAGCAGTGCTGAAAGTAGAGATCAACACTCTAAACAAAAATTTCAATTCTCAGAGAAAGAGCGGCCGCTCTTTCTCCAAGTTGTCTATTTTTAAAAATCCTTCATAAAGGAAGGGGTGGCCGACCCTTGTTCTTCCCATAACTCTATTCATATGAGTTTTAAGAATGCAAGAAGATCCTTCTTGTGTTCACCATTCTGGATATAGGTGAATTGATGGATATGGGTGATCACAATTATCTACTAATCGAAGTGGTGGATCCCTACTATTTACAGTAGAAATTGAAAAGAAAGAGAATTCTGAGACTAGCGTATATTAAATTTGTTTACAGTAGTCTCGTAAATGACGGGTCGGCCGAACCCTTGTTGTGGTAAGCATTATGGATATAAATGAATAATTTACATTTTTTAGTATTCTCTGAGAAATAGCGGCCGCTCTTTCCCTTTCTCGAAGTTGTCTATTTTTACAAATCCCTCGTAAAGGAAGGGGCTGCCGACCTTTCTTTTGTCCATAACCATTCATAAAAGTTCTAGGATGCAAGAAGGCTCGGTCGATCCTTATTTTGGTAAGTATTCTACCAGTGCTCACCATTTTGGATATAAATGAAGTGATGGTATAGCCTTCCTAGGTTGAATAAGTTTACATTGCTTTGAACAATTTGCTTGAAAATGGAAATATTCTCAAAGAAAGAGCGACCGCTCTTTCTCCAAGTTGTATATTTTTACAAATCCTTCATAACGGATAACAGAAGGGGCAACCAACCCTTTTTTTTCTCATAACTCTATTCATAATAGTTCTAGGATGCAAGGGTGGGTTGATCCTTCTTGTGTTGGCCAATATGGATATAGGTTAATTGTTGAGCTCACCGGTTTGGATATAAATGAATTGATGGTTTAGACTTTGTAGGTTGAATAATTTTACATTGCTTTGCACAAATTGCTTGGAAATGGAAATATTCTCAAAGAAAGAGCGGCGCTCTTTCTCCAAGTTGTCTATTTTTACAAATCCCTCATAACGGAAGGGGCAGCCAACCCTTCTTCTCTATTCATAATAGTTCTAGGATGCAAGAAGGGTTGGTTGATCCTTCTTGTGTTGGCCAATCTGGATATAGGTGAATTGCTGAATAAGGCTGTTAAAAATTATCCACTAAACGAATGGGCGGATCACAAATATTTACAGCGGGAGCTGGAAGTCTAGAATTCTCAGCCTAGCCTTCGAAGATTAAATATGTTTACACTTCCTTTTTAGTGCTCACTGTTTTGGATATAAATGAATTGACGGTCTATACTACGTACGTTGAATAAATTTACATTGCTTCGAACAGTTTGTCTTTTGTCTTTAAGTGGAAATATTCTCAGAGAAAGAGCCCCTTTGTCTTCTTTCTCCAAGTTGTCTTTTATCCCGACTGTGGATGGCAGAAACATTAAACTGCTCAAGTTTAAATTGTTACATCCCCAATTCCGTAGCCAAATTAATAATTTCCCTTTCAAAATTAATAGATTTTTGTGTGTTGCGGAAAACATAGATTTTCTCCCCGCAATCGTCTCACAATGAGGGTTGTAGATTTCTTAGTCATTTGGATTTGATATTTTTTTTATTCCCCAACCTGCAATCCACAATTCGGAAGCTTGGTTAGTTGTATTTGAAAGTTTTTTCTTTCCGCAACCCATCATCCTGATGTGGGCGAGCTGTTGGATTTGGAAGTTTACCCTTTGTAGCTACAATCATACTATTTGCACATGTTTTTGCCTAGACGATTTGAGGGGTTCAGGTCCATAAAATGAGGGGTAAGGCCTCGGTTGTTGAATCAGAAGACCTATGGGAAGACTAATGGGATCTCTGGATATGAATTTGCAGTGCCCGAATAAAATAATCAAAGATCCTAAGCTTTAACATTGCTGATGGGGTATAATTTTTTTTTTTGTAAAGATGCGGATTTATATTAAGCTAATAAAAATACAGTAGAGATTACAGTCAACGGTGGTCTTATCCAGAGGTGCTAGCCATAGATATCAGTAGTAGTCATGGCCATAGTATTGAAACTATACAAACAAACCCTACCATGGGTGAATATCAGTAGTAGTCATGGCCATAGAGGCAAACAAAAAATTGGCATTCATAGGCAGAACCAAAACAGACAAAAAGTAAGAGAGAGACATCAGAAGAACCTCCTCAACCAGTTGTAGAGGGGCCAGAGGGGCCTTTTGCATCTGAAGGTGTCTCCTCCAGATTTGGGTAACTGTAGTAATTTGTGTCCTTCCAATTGCTTGCAGGTGTTGGAGCAGCATTCCCAGGTGTCGAAGCAACAATCCCAGGTGTCAATGTATCTCTCACGAGAGGCAAAGTAGTTTTCACAGAAGGACGAGTGGCTTGATCAGGGAGCTTGACCGGAAAGGGTGTCGTCTTCCAGGGCATGAAAGAAACGAAACCAGTCGGCTCACCGCATGTACGCTTGGCCAGGATTGGGCCCAAGGTGGAGGGGATGGGGTCCTTGCTGCGTGTCAAAATCGACATGCTACCCCCCGGGTTAGACTTATCCATGCCAAGAGGAGTGGCCAGAGTTCGAAGGGTGGCTTCAGGTCTGACTGCACACGTGGTGGAACCAGGTGTATTGTTCCCAGGATGACTGTCGGGGCCGAAGGGACAAGTGAGGGCATAGGAGTCCCAACTGAGCGTGTGTTCTAGGGTGGCGAGGGTGGCCACCATGTTTGGCAGAGTATCCCGCAGAGTTTGGGTGGCATGGCGAGCAGAGGTCTAATTAGTTTGCATGTCGTCCATAAGATAGCCTAACATGTTCTTAATAATCCAATAGGGGTCCCAGGTCTGCTCCTGATTCCTGTTAGCCATAATGTCCACAATTATCCTAGCCTCCAGGTTATCAATCAGTAAACAGACTGGAATTGAGACTTCAGCACCATAGCCCTGCCTGGTATGACCCTTTGTCCTGCCCATAGTAGCCAATGAGAAGAAGTTACAGGTGCAGGTAACCGAGAGCGTGAGGAGAACTGGAGTGCGAGGAGCCTGGAGCAGAACCAAGTGAGTGCAAATGCGCAGCGCAGAGGGCCATGACAGAACATAGTGAACCTGGCTTCCTGATCTTTGCACATTTCCAGGCAGGATGAGGCGACGTCGGGGATAGGGGAATTAAAGATCCCAGATACTTGACGTCACATGGCTGACCCCATAATTAAAACATTAATACCAAATTTGTAGCGTGCAAATGAAATAATAAAATATCCTAAGCTTTAACATTGGTGATGCCCTGGAGAAATTATAAAGGCCCGCTTAAGGAATAGATGAAGGGTGTAGATATTTGGTGACGAAAATCGATGGCCATAAGTGCCTTACTATGAATATTTGTATAAATGAGTATCTCCTTCACTAGTACATAACATTGATCAGAAAATAAAGTTAAGGATTGTGAATACCTTGTGTAATAGAATATATTCTTGAGTAAATATAAACATGGTTCTTATTGACTAAATGAATTTAACGTGTGGATGAAGTTAGTATTTGGATATCACATAGAGTGAAATAGGTGGAGATACTAGAGCTACTTTTTATTAACCGAAAGTTATAATTAATTTGTTAAACAAATTAATGAGAAGTTAGAATTAATTTGTTATATGTTTAGAATTTATGTACATATAAAATCAGGTGTTCTCATTTACTTCTCAAGTTTAACATCCTTGGGAAAACATTAATTGGTTATGGAATGAATTTTGAAAATGATGACCCTAGAAATAAAGTTTTAATTAAGAAATAATTGTTCAAATATGAAGCGAGAAGGGTGAAACACATTTGAAAGATTTTGGTGAGTGTTATATATATCAAATTTGGAATTCACCTTATGCACTTTCTGCTTTTCTAACCCCTAGACTATTTACACTGGAATTCATCAGGCATAAGCTTTTCCAACCATTAAAGGTATGATTCCAGACACAGGGCTTCAAACCAACATTGCTATAAACTATGACCCCCACCATATAATCTCAGACAGAAGAAAAGAAAGAAATAGAAATAATTTTGAACATTTTGAGCTTGCAGGTCTTGCTGAGGGTGCAAATTGGTCAGAATATCATGGCAAAGAGAAGATGGAGGTAGATGTACAGGATGACTCCACCTCCATGGTACCAAAATCCACTTCTCCACTACCTACCTCCTCCATCGTGGTCCCAGTGGTTGAAGAAACTATACCCCTTGCGAGTGGCTTTGGGGAAATGAGCAAGTTGGAAAATATTGATGTCATGGATATAGATGATGACACAGAAAGAGCTCCCAAAAGGCAGATAGTGCAAAAACCTAAGCAGCAGATTGTACAGGTGTCAATGGGTCAAGGAAAAAAGAAACAGGTTAAGATTAAACCTGAGCAGCAGATTGTACATGTGTCAATGGGTCAAGGAAAAAAGATACAGGTTTAGATTAAGCTGCCTGCTTTCGAGGTCAAAGAATATGTATTCAGCCAAACATCCACTGAACCTGATGCACCCAGCAAGAGTAGAGCAGAGCTACTGGGTGAGTACAAAGAGAGCCCAAAAGCAGCCTCAGAGGAGTCTAAGTATATGAAGAGGTGAGGCAGATTTCAAATAAAGATATGTCTTTGGTAGCTAGCAGGAGCTATGCCCAGAACACCTTGAACTTGGCCTCGGCTACCAAAACCAGAGCCACTGAAATGAAAGTGAACTTGGAAGATATTCTTGTTCCTGATATGATCAATTTGCACAAGGAGACTGGGAGGTTATTGTTAAATTTTGAGCATTAATTCAATATACTCTAGGATCTTTACTGAGAGAACAACATGTACAGTATATCAATGCATTATCAATCATAACAAGCATGTCAATCATCACAAGAAGCAAAAGCATAAGAGACAATGGACACACAGAGTTTCCGTGGGGAAAACCCTGAGGTGAAAAACCCCACAACTTCCTCAGAGATAGATAGAGCAATAGCTTAACCAAAGTACAAGAGATAGACTCCTCTTAGCAGCTAATCCTCTTCCTCACATGTGCGCCACTTTCCGAGTGAAGGAAGTGTGAGTTCTGATGTGATACAAATAGAGATCTCCTAATCTCTATTTATACTTGTCCTGTTTTACCAATAACCTTATGGGACCAACTTGTCTAGCTAGGTACAATAACTTCATATTACATTATATCGGGCCGACCCCTTACAAGGTTGTCTAATAAACCATCGGCAAGTTAACACATTTGCAACACTTGTCAATACAAATGATGACACTTCCGTATAGAGAAATAATACATATCTATAGGGGTACAATAAATATATAGATGAAATACATTCCGAAGTTACATATACATCAAAACTCCCTCTTAACTAGGAAGGTATTTCTCGACACAGATCATCTAACACAAGTCTTCTTCTCTGGATCATTGTCATCGATGCATCGTCCTCGAATCATCGTCATCGTCAATGCTGCTGCTATCTCAATAAATATCTGAATCTACTCGTCATAGGAAGTTCTACAGAGCCAGCCCTTTTTCATGCTGGATGTAGGCCCACCACCTACAGGTCTTCATCATCAATGGCCATACTGTGGATCCGAGGACTGATTACGTGTGTCAACAAAACCTAGCATAGACTATAGGTTATTTTACATGTTGACCTTCACAAAACCTACTCAGAGCATCCCAGGATGTTACGAGAAAACCGCTCTACCTGTCTGGATCTCAATAGAGCATCCCAAGCTGTTACGAGCACACCCCTCTACCTGTCTGGATTTTAAAGGATCTTTTCTATGTGAACTTTCGCAAAACCTACTTAGAGCATCCCAAGATGTTACAAGCACACCGCTTTACCTGTCTAGATCTCGATAGAGCATCCCAGGATGTTACCAGCACACCGCTCTACCTGTCCAGATTTTAAAGGATATTTTCTATGCGAAACTGTAGCAAAACCTACTCAGAGCATCCCAGGATGTTATGAGCACACCGCTCTACCTGTCTGTATCTCGATAGAGCAACCCATGATGTTACAAGCACACCGCTCTACCTGTCTGGTTTTTAAAGGATCTTTTCTATGCTACCCATAGAAAAACCTACTCAGAGAATCCCAGGATGTTACGAGAACACCGCTCTACCTGTCTGGATCTCGATAAAGCAACCCAGGATGTTATGATCAGACTGCTCTACCTGTCTGGTTTTTAAAGGATCTTTTCTATGCTACCTGCACAACTTGTCTACGGCCATAGAGTATCAAATTGATACTCAGCATACATCATCCTGATGTACATCATCGCATGATCAACCTGATCATCATCATACCATCAACCTAGTGCGTATCATCTGGAGCAACATCCTGAAGCTCGTCATCTATGATCATCCTGATCATATCCATCTGATGCATACAAAGTATCTACCTGATACATATCATCATACATGATCTACCCGATCATACAAGTATCCACCTGATACATATACAAATACATGATCTACCTGATCATACAACTATCCACCTGATACATATACAAATACATGATCTACCTGATCATATCCAGCATCCAACATGATGCGTACATACATACATATAAATGATCCAACTGATCATATCTAGCATCCAACATGATGCATACATACATAAATATAAATGATCCAACTGATCATATCCAACATCCAACATGATGCATACATACATACATATAAATGATCCAACTGATCATATCCAGCATCCAACATGATGCATATACAAATACATGATCACACTGATCAAAGCATCCAACATGATGCATATATAGAGCAGTAACTGGAGCATCGTCCTGATGCTCATCATCCAACACTTAAATCCATAGCCATGTGAAGGATCCTCCTTCCAACATGCTTGGAATGGCTTCAGTAAATGTGTCCATCACTTCTTCCTTGAAGTGTCATTGATCTGAAGAACACCAAGCCTCTCTTTGAAGTACTTGAACTTCACTCTGGCTAGTGGCTTCGTTAGTACAACTGCAATATGCTCATCCGTCGCAACATAAAGGAGCTTCACTGCTCCTCTCTGCACCATATCGCTAATATAGTGATATTTGATCTCAATGTGCTTCGACCTGTCATGGAACACTAGCTTCTCAGACGGCTTCACACAACTCTGGTTCTCACAAAAGATACCAGTAGTCTCCAGTGGGAGATCAAATAACTCTGACAGTAGATTCCGAAGCCATACTGCCTCACAACTAGCCGAACAGGTTGCAACATACTCTACCTCAGCTGTACTCAGTGCTACGCAGGACTACTTCCCCGCTAAACCAAGAGATCACACTTGATCCCATACTGAAGCAGCACCCAGATGTGCTCTTCCTATCTGCAGCACTTCCTGCCCAATCTGAATCAACATAACCCTGCAGGTTAAACTTTTGATTCGCTTCATACTTGAGCCCATAATCAACTGTACCCTTCAGGTACCTCAGAATATGCTTTACAACAACTAGGAGAATACTCCTTGGATCCGTCAGGAACTAGCTCAATGTGTTCACTGCAAAGCAAATATCTGATCTCGTGTTCGTGAGGTACATCAAGGACCCACTCAGATGAAGCATCACATAGAAGCTTTAGGTTCGATTCCATAGGTG
Organism: Larix kaempferi; assembly: GCA_027924585.1. Taxonomy (NCBI): domain Eukaryota; kingdom Viridiplantae; phylum Streptophyta; class Pinopsida; order Pinales; family Pinaceae; genus Larix; species Larix kaempferi. Next base: position 1,778,799 of record BSBM01000852.1, on the reverse strand, counting down.
TGGCCATGTCCTTGTAATCCATCATCCCGAACCTCTTCAGGATATCTACTGTATACTTCCCTTGTCTAAGGTAGATTCCATCTGCACTCTACTACACCTCCATACCTAGAAAATAGTGCATCATCCCAAAGTCCTTCATATCGAACTCGACAACAAGCTTCCTCTTTGTATCGACAACCAGTCTATCATCTCCTGTTACAAATAGGTCATCCACATATAGGAGTAGTATCATAGGATTTCCTTCCTCAACCTTGTAGTAAAGGTTGGAATCCGGTTTACTCTTGCTAAAGCCCAAACTAGATAGGAAACTGTCCATCCTACCATACAAAGTTTTGGGAGCTTGCTTCAAGCCATACAAGGCTTTCTTCAATCTACACACATATGACTCCCTGTCATGTGTTTCAAAACCAAGTGGCTACTCCACATACACTTCCTCTTCAACTACACCATTCAAGAAGGTAGTCTTGACATCCATTTGGTGTATCTTCCATTTCATCGCTGCAGCCAGGGAAAGTACTGATCTGATGGAGCTCTACCTAGCTACAGGAGAAAAAGTTTCTTCATAATCTATTCCCTCTTTCTGAGAGAAGTCACGAGCTACGAATCTTCCCTTGTATTTCTCTATGCTGCCATCTGCAGCATGCTTGATCTTGTAGATGCACTTGGAAGTCACAACAGACTTCCCTTCAGGTATTGGTACAACATCCCAAACATCATTCTTCATTATTGATTGGTACTCTTCGACCATGGCATCCTTCCATTCTTTCTTTTCCGCTGCTTCTTCATAACTGGAAGGTTCTTTGTTCATGATATCACAGAGTAATGAAACATAGCTGGTATGTGATCTAGTTCTCTTCTTTGCTCTTTGTTCTTCTTCTGGAATGCCAAATCTTTCTACATATTGAATGAGCTCTCTAGCCCATGCATGTTTTCTCTTGTGAGAGTTATTCCCACGGGGTGGATCTACAGGTTGTTGCGGATCTTCAATTTCACGATCAACATCTGGAGTTGCTTCAGTCATCGTAGTGTCTTGAAATCTAGTTTCCTTAGGTTCTTCATAATCTTCAACAAATGTCTTTCTTGATTTGATGAATGCTGAGTTTTCATCAAATGTCACATCCCTGCTGACATCAATCTTCTTGAACCTTGGAAAGTATATTCTATAAGCCTTCGAGCTTTCACTGTAACCCACAAAGATACCTTTCTTTCCTGAAGGATCTAGCTTGGTCCAGTTTTCCTTTGGGACATGAGTGTATACTGGAAAACCAAATATTCTGAGATGGTTGACTTCAGGTTTCTTACCAGAGAAGGCCTCTTCTGGTGTCTTGTTGTCCAATATCTTGTGGGGTGTTCTGTTCTACACATATACAACTGTTCTAGCTACTTCTGCCCATAGATGCATAGGTAGATCCTGGTCATGCAACATTGCCCTTGCTGCTTCCATGATTGTTCTATTCTTTCTTTCTACAACTCCATTCTGTTGTGGATTGTATGGAGCAGTCAACTTCCTCTTAATCCCTGAATCACTACATAGTTTCTTGAAGTCACCTAAAGTGAATTCTCCACCATTGTCGGATCTGAATGCTTTGATCTTCTTATTAGTTTGATTCTCCATCAAGTTTTTGAATTCCTTGAACTTATCAAACACTTCATCTTTGTTCTTCAAGAAGTAAACCCAAGTCTTTCTAGAGAAGTCATCTATGAAAGAGACATAGTAAACATACCCACTCAGAGAACTGGATGACATTGGACCACATACATCGGAGTGGATTATTTCCAAGATACCTTTTCCTTGCTTTCATTGCTTGGAAATACCTTCTTAATGTTCTTTCCTTCTCGACATCCTTTGCAAACACCTTCATACTTGGTCTTAATTTCAGGAAGACCTTCTACAGCCTTACTTGCAATTGGTAATGCTCTATAGTGCATATGTGCAAGTCTTCTATGCCAAAGTTCACTTGGCTCCATGGAATCATGTACCAGGGCATGTTCAGGTTGTCCCTTCAATTTATACAATCCTCCCTCTTGCTTTCCAATCACCACTGCATCATCCATAGTTTTACCCTTTTGCCACATTAGGACTTGGCCATCTACAAATGCAACCCTCATGCCTTTTGAGTCCAATGCAAAGATGGAGAGAACATTCTTCTTGAGCCCAGGTACATAAAGCACTTCTTTCATCTTCAAAGAATTTCTAGAATCTAGGTTGTAGGAGGCTTCACCACTTCCTTTGATAGGGTATTGATAATCATCCCCAAGTTTCACCTTATGAGGTGATTCATGTTCAGATAGGTTTACAAAAGATTCTTTAAACCTAGTCATGTGTTTGGAAGCCCCACTGTCAATTAACGAATCATTACAACCATGAGAGATAGTACCTGTGAGAGCAGATATTAGAACATACTCTTCTTCGCTTGATGAATCATCATCATCACTTTCTGCCCTAACCTTCTTCTTTGGAGGTTCATCATCTTCAACAGCATGAGCATGATACCTTCTTTTGATGCCCTTTTTCTGTTAAATTTTGAGCATTAATTTACAATACTCTAGGATCTTTACTGAAAGAATAACATATACAGTATATCAATGCATGACAATCACAATAAGCATCACAAGCATCACAAGAATCAAAAGCATGATAGACAAGAGACACAGAGTTTCCATGGGGAAAACCCTAAGGTGAAAAACCCCACAAATTCCTCAGAGATAGAGAGAGCAATGGCTCAACCAAAGTACAACCAAAATACATTGAGATAGTCTTTTAGTAGTAGGTGATCCTCCTCCTCACTAGTGCGCCACTTTCTGAGTGAGAGTGAGATACTTTTCCGAGTGATCTAAATAGAGATCACCTGATCTCTATTTATACTAATCTGTTTTCCCAGTGACCTTATGGGGCCGACTTGTCTAGCTAGGTACATCCATATTATAATATATATATTTCAGGGCTGACCCCACACATGGTGGCTTAATAACCCATCAGCAAGTACACACACTTGCGACACTTGTCAATCCACATGATGACACTTCCTTATAGAGGAATGACACATCTCTAATAAGGGTACAATAAATATATATATAAAACATATATAGATGAAATACATTCCGAAGTTACATATACATCAACACTCCCTCTTAAATAGGAAGGTATTTCTCGACACAGATCTGCTAGACAAGACTTCTTCTCGGGATCATCGTCATCATCATCATCACTACTGCTGCTATCTCAACCAATCTCTGACTCTACTTGTCATAAGAAGTTCTATAGAGGCAGTCCTTTTACATACTGGATGTAGGCCCGCCATCTGCAGGTCTTCATCAACACTGGCCATACTGTGGAAATCTCAGGACTTATTACGTGCGTCACAAAACCTTAAAAGAGTCTCTTGACTAGCAAAAACCCTAAAGAGCATCTGAGGCCTTTTTCATCCTGTCTAGATCTCCAGGACTTATTACATGTGACCCCACCACAAAACCTCGAAAGAGAATCCCAGGACTGATTACGAGCACAAGGCTCAACCTATCGGATCTCCCAGGGCACAAATTACATGTGGTCACCACAAAACCTCAAAAGAGCATCCCAAGACTGATTACGAGCACAAGGCTCAACCTATCGGATCTCCCAGGGCACAAATTACATGTGGTCATGGAAAAACCTTGAAAGAGCATCCAAGGACTGATTACGAGCACACAGCTCAACCTATCGGATCTCCCAGGGCACAAATTACATGCCATAGGACAAAACCTCAAAAGAGCATCTGCTAGATATCCCAGGGCACAAATTACATGCCATAGGAAAAACCTCGAAAGGCTATCTGTAGATATCCTAGGGCACAAATTATATGTCCTCCCAAGCAAAACCTCGAAAGAGCATTTGCCAGATGTCCTAGGGTACGAATTACATGCCATAGGCAAAATCTTGAAAGACCATCTGCAAATATCCCAGGGCACAAATTACATGCTTCTCTGCACAACCTGTTCCACGGCCACAGAGTATCCACCTAATACTCACCATACATCATCCTGATGTACACATGATCATCCTGATCATCATCACTGCAACATCCTGCTGCATGTCATCTGGAGCAACATCCTGAAGATTGCCATTCATGATCATCCTGATCATACACTGAATCCACCTGATGCACACCAAGTATCTACCTAATACATATCATCATACATGATCCACTTGATCATTTAGTGTATCCACCTGATACAAATACAAATACATGATACATATCATCTTACATGATCCACCAGATCATACAATGTATCCACCTGATACATATACAGATACATGCTCCAAGCATCCAACATGATTCATATACAAAATACATACAAATGATCCTACTGATCATATCCAGCATCCAACATGATGCATACATACATATAAATGATCCAACTGATCATATCCAGCATCCAACATGATGCATACATACATACATAAAAATGATCCAACTGATCATATCCAGCATCCAACATGATGCATACATACATAAAAATGATCCAACTAATCAATGCATCTACCAGAACATCAACCTGATGCTCATCATCCAACGCTTACATCCACAACCATGTGAAGGATCCTCCTTCCAACATGCTTGGAATGGCTTTAGCAAATGTGTCCATCACTTCTTCCTCAAAGTGTCATCAATCTAAAGAACACCAAGCTTCTCTCTGAAGTACTCGAACTTCACCCTGGCTAGTGGCTTCGTCAGCACATCTGCAATCTGCTCGTCTATCGCAGCATACAGGAGCTTCACAGCTCCTCACTGCACCATATCCCTGATATAGTGATATTTGATCTCTATATGTTTTGACCTGTCATGAAACACTGGGTTCTCGGACAGCTTCACACAACTCTGGTTATCACAGAAGATACCAGTAGCATCCAACGGGAGATCAAATAATTCATATAGTAGCTTCTGTAACCATAATGCCTCACAACTAGCTGAATAGGCTACAACATACTTTGCCTCAGCTGTACTCAGTGCTACGTAGGACTGCTTCCTACTAAACCAAGAGATCACACCTGATCCCATACTGAAGCAGCACCCATATGTGCTCTTCCTATCTGCAGCACTTCCAGCCCAATCTGAATCAACATAACCCTGCAGGTTAAACTTTTGATTCGCCTCATACTTGAGCCCATAATCCACTGTACCCTTCAGGTACCTTAGAACATGCTTTACAGCAACCAGATTAACACTCCTTGGATCTGTCAGGAACTGACTCAATGTGTTCACCGCAAAGCAAATATCTAGTCTCATGTTCGTCAGGTACATCAAGGACCCAATCATCTGACGATACATAGAGACATCAACCGGTTCAGATGAAGCATCACATAGAAGCTTCGGATTCGATGCCATACGTGTGGCCATGGCCTTGCAATCCATCATCCCGAATCTCTTCAGGATATCAACTGTGTACTTCCCTTGACCAAGGAAGATCCCTCCTGCACTCTGCCACACCTCCATACCTAGGAAATAATGCATCATTCCCAAATCTTTCATATCGAACTCAGCAGCAAGCTTCCTCTTTGTATCTGCAATCAGTTTGTCATCTCCTGTTACAAATAAGTCATCCACATACAGGAGTAGAATCACAGGATTCCCTTCCTCAACCTTGTAGTAGAGGTTGGAATCCGGTTTACTCTTGGTAAAGCCCAAACTAGATAGAAAACTGTCCATCCTACCATACCAGGTTATGGGAGCTTGTTTCAAGCCATACAAGGATTTCTTCAATCTGCACACATATGACTCCCTGTCATGTATTTCAAAACCGAGTGGCTTCTCTACATATACTTCCTCTTCAACTACACCATTCAAGAAGGCAGTCTTGACATCCATCTGGTGTATTTTCCATTTCATCGCTGCAACCAGGGCAAGTACTATTCTTATGGAAGTATACCTGGCTACAGGTGCAAAAGTTTCTTCATAATCTATTCCCTCTTTCTGAGAGAAGCCACGAGCTACGAATCTTGCTTTGTATTTCTCTACACTGCCATCTGCATCATGCTTGATTTTGTAGATCCATTTAGAAGTCACAACAGACTTCTCTTTAGGTCTTGGTACAACATCCCAAACATCATTCTTCATTATTGATTGGTATTCCTCAACCATGGCATCCTTCCATTCTTTCTTTTCCGCTGCTTCTTCATAACTGGAAGGCTCTTTGTTCATAATGTCACAGAGTAAAGCAACATAGCTGGTATGTGATCTGGTTCTCTTCTTTTCTCTGTGTTCTTCTTCTGAAATGCCAAATATTTCTGCATCTTGAATGAGCTCTCTAGCCCATGTAGGTTTCCTCTTATGAGAGTTATCCTCACGGGGTGGATCTACAGGTTCTTGTGGATCTTCAAATTCACGAACAACTTCTGGAACTGCTTCAGTCATGGTAGTGTCTTGAAATCTAGTTTCCTTAGGTTCTTCATAAACTTCGATAGGTGCCTTCCTTGATTTGATGAATGATGAGTTTTCATCAAATGTTACATCCCTGCTAACATCAATCTTCTTGAACCCTGGAAAGTATATTCTGTAAGCCTTCGAGCTTTCACTGTAACCCACAAAGATACCCTTCTTTCCTGAAGGATCTAGTTTAGTCCTCTTTTCCTTTGGAACATGAGTGTATACTGGACAACCAAATATTCTGAGATGACTGACTTCAGGTTTCTTACCATAAAAGACCTCTTCTGGTGTCTTGTTGTCCAATATCTTGTGGGGTGTTCTGTTCTGCACATATACAACTGTTCTAGTTGCTTCTGCCCATAGATGCATAGGTAGATCCTGGTTATGCAGCATTGCCCTTGCTACTTCCATGATAGTTCTGTTCTTCCTTTCTGGAACTCCATTCTGTTGAGGATTATAAGGAGCAGTCAACTCCCTCTTAATCCCTGAATCACTACAAAGCTTCTTGAAGTCACCTGAGGTGAATTCTCCACCATTGTCGGATCTGAATGTTTTGATCTTCTTGTCAGTTTGATTCTCCATCATGGTTTTGAATTCCTTGAATTTATCAAACACTTGTTCTTTGTTCTTCAAGAAGTATACCCAAGTCTTCCTGGAGAAGTCATCAATAAATGAGACATAGTAAACATACCCACTCAGAGAACTGGATGACATAGGACCACATACATCTGAGTGGATGATTTCTAGGATGTCTTTTTCCTTGCTTTCACTGCTTGGGAAAGCCTTCTTAATGTTCTTACTATTGGCTGCTTTCTGGATAGACCCGGGTTTTCAGGATGCGCAGCAACAAACACCCCTTTGGCGCACTGGCCCTCTCAGCAACGAGCTGTGCAGTAGCCCGAAGTCTCACCCGAAGTGGCTATGGGGGGGGCTAAGGAATCAGGTTTCCTTAACCTAGGTGGTGCGGAGTCTGTAGTATTCTCTCTTCCCTCTTGGAGGTAACCCCTGAACAGAGTGTCATACTCTTTCACAGGTCTCACAGCGCCACAGCGCTGGAACTCACTCTTCTCAGCCGAGCTGCGCGGTAGCTCCGCACCTGCGCATGAGTCTTTTACATGCTACCTACGATAGACTATGTATCGTCTCTGCCCTTGCGCCACAGCACAGTAACACACTCCTTTAGCGCTGCGGCGACGATGTTCTTACAAACTCCTTCGACAATGCACAAGTACAACTTCTAAGGGAGCTTCAAGGATTTACTTGGAATAATCATTCATAAAGATAGCGAAACATTCATAGCAACATAGACAGTAAAGCAAAGAAATGCAATCACATAAAGCATCACCACAACAACAAGAATTACGTGGTTCACTTCCAGGAGGGAAGCTACGTCCACCAGAACTGTGTTTTATATTATCTTGAGATGGGGATAACACAGTTCCGCTGTGCACACATCTGCAGCCTTAGATCTTTCTGGGAAACTCCACGCACATAGCTGGGAGCCCTTCTCTTAGATCTATTCTCTTCTTCTACAGATATTACCATGACAAAGACATACAATTACATTCCCCTCTCAGTCCTCTTGCGATTGTTCGATACATGCAATGGCCCTTACGCCAAGTGGTCTTCCTACGAGATCGTGGCCTTCTTACATGCACAAAAATGATCATTAACAGCTTAAAAGATGCAGCAATACAAATGACTCAGACATCAACTTAGACTGTCTATCTAAATTAGTAGCTATCTACTATCTAACCCTTTTCCCTTTACAATTACACATATATATAGGTGGCCCTGAGGGTCGCACATTTACAAAACTGTGGGCCTTTCCCAACAGTGATCCCCAAAAACCCTAACTGCTGACACGGCTAGGCGTACTGTAGGCGCCTCTTGTAGTCATGTCGCAGCTTCTTGCAGACTCCGTGATTTCCGGCGCAGATCGCGGGTATGGGCATCGCTTCATCGTTCTTTGCTCCTTGTCCTTCACCTTCAATGCTTCGGCCTGTTGCTCTTCCTTGGTCCGAGCAACCATAACTCCTGTACTTTTCCTTCAATGCTTCGGCTTGTTGCTTCTTCCTTGGTCCGAGCAACCATAAATCCTGTACTTTGCCTTAATGAGGGTAGCTGAGCCCTCTATTCTGCTGCTTCATTTATTGTGGTGGTTGAGCTTTCTACTCGGCCACCTTATTTACTTCTTTCCTTTGACTTGTACGCGCGAGCTCCGCGATTTCTGGCCCGCAATCTGCGGTGAGCTCATCCATCTGGCGCCGTACCGCGCACTGTTCATTTCTACCCAAAAATGGTGCTTTTCCTCAAAATTAGCACGTTTCCTTCAAAACTTTGTTCTTTTTCCTCAAAACTTGGCAGCTTTACCATAGCTGCGGCCTATGCTCCAACACTTACCTTTTGCACATCCTTTGCAAACACCTTCATGTTTGGCCTTGATTTCAGGAAGACCCTCTACAGCCTTGCTTACAATTGGAAGTGCTCTATAGTGCATATGAGCAAGTCTTCTATGCCAAAGTTCACTTGGATCCATGGATTCATGTACCATGGCATGTTCAGGTTGTCCCTTCAATTTATACAAACCTCCCTCTTGCTCTCCAATCACTACTGCATCATCTATGTTCTTTCCCTTTTGCCACATTAGGACTTGGCCATCCACAAATGCAACCCTCATACCTTTTGCATCCAATGCAAAGATGGAGAGTAAGTTCTTCTTGAGCCCAGGTACATAAAGGACTTCTTTCATCTTCAAAGATTTTCCAGAATCTAGGTTGTAGGAGGCTTCACCACTTCCTTTGATTGGGTATTGATAATCATCCCCAAGTTTCACCTTATGGGGTGATTCATGTTCAGATAGGTTCACAAAAGATTCTTTAAACCCAGTCATGTGTTTGGAAGCTCCACTATCAATCAACCAATCATTACAACCATGGGAGATAGTACCTGTGAGAGTAGAAATTAGAACATATTCTTCTTCACTTGATGAGTCATCATCACTATCACTTTCTTCCCTAGCCTTCTTCTTTGGGGGTTCATCATCATCAGCAGCATGAGCATGATATCTTCTTTTGTTATTCTTCTTCTTCTTATTGAAGTTGTTGTTGTTGTCTTTCTTCTTCTTGGGACAATCTTAAGCAAAGTGTCCCTTCTCATTGCAATTGAAGCATCTGAGATCTTTCTTATCTTTATGATAATGGTGGTGTGAGGATCTTCTGTTATGAGATGATTCCTTCTTGGACTTTCCTTTCCTGGCATGTGCTGTGAGAGCTTAATCTTCATTTCCCATGTTTTCTTCTTGGGCCACAAGCCTAGCTTCTTCTTGAGAGCATTCTTCCCGCAATCTGTTGAAGGAGATCAACTTCTTCCTTGCACAAATTCCTTGAATAAAGGAATCCCATGACCTGGGTAGGCCATTTAGAGTGGTCATCACCACTTCACCATTCTCCACCATTTCATCCACTGCTTCTAGTTGTTCCTTGATCTGGGAGACCCTTGAAAAATAAGATTGAATGCTTTCTCCATTCTGAAACTTTACTCCTTTCAATTGGTTCTGCAGGGTCATCTTCCGATTTAGGTTCTTCCCTTCAAATAGCTTGGTCAAAGAGTCAAACATCTCCTTGGGTGTCTTTAGAGAAGACACATGGGGTATGATATGGTCTTTAATGGAATCAACAATGATTCTCTTTGCCTTGACCAAGTTCTTCTTATGCAATACCTTGGCCTCTTCATCCTCTGGGATAGGGATGTCTTATTTTACATATGAGTCCAACTCATTCTCTTCCAGGATTAACCCAATCCTATACTTCCAAGCTCGGAAGTTATCAGATCCTTCAAGCTTATCCTCAAGCTTGGTGTGGTGAGACATCTTAAAGAGTACTTCAAATGGAAATAGAAAAGATTTAGGTCTTACCACTTGAAATGCTGAAAACTGGATCTGGTCCCGGATTAGGGTTTGTTAGAAAAACCCTAAAAATTCAAAATGTGAATTTCAATTTTCTGAAAGGATAGAAATATGCGCCTTGATGAGCTAATCGGCCTGGTGTATTTAGAATTTGAATCAGCAAAGATTTGCCCTTTAGATTTGCCCTTTTGTCGTCCTGGGTTCACTAGGGAGAGCCCTGAATTAGGGTTTGAGTTTCCCAGAGATCTACTCAACCAAAAATCTCGATCCAAAGCTCTAAACTTCGATTTTTGCAAGGAGCTTCCAGCTATGTCTTCAGATTTCAGAAATTCCTATTTTTGTGGAAACCCTAATGTTTAGGGCCAAATCTGAAAATGCTCGGAATTGAATTCTGATTGGACAGATAGATACGCCTTGATGAGTTGAGTCAATCTACTATACTGCGTTTCCAAAATCTATGGAGAGAAACCCAATAAACAAGGAACTCAAGTTTTCGTCACTGCAAAATGTCTTCTTCTCAGGTTAGCTCTAATACCATGTTAAATTTTGAGCATTAATTCACAATACTCTAGGATATTTACTGAGAGAATAACATATACATTATATCAATGCATGACAATCACAATAAGCATGAAAAGCATCACAAGAATCAAAAGCATGAGAGACAAGAGACACAGAGTTTCTGTGGGGAAAACCCTAAGGTGAAAAACCCCACAACTTCCTCAGAGATAGAGAGAGCAATGGCTCAACCAAAGTACAACCAAAATACACTGAGATAGTCTCCTAGTAGTAGATGATCCTCCTCCTCACTAGTGCGCCACTTTCTGAGTGAGAGTGAGATACTTTTCCGAGTGATCTAAATAGAGATCACCTGATCTCTATTTATACTAATTTGTTTTCCTAGTGACCTTATGGGGATGACTTGTCTAGCTAGGTACATCCATATTATAATATATATATTTCAGGGCCGACCCCACACATGGTGGTCTAATAACCCATCGGCAAGTACACACACTTGCAACACTTGTCAATCCACATGACGACACTTCCTTATAGAGGAATGACACATCTCTAATAAGGGTACAATAAATATATATAAAAAATACATAGATGAAATACATTCCGAAGTTACATATACATCAACATCTTCTTCTTGTTGAAGTTGTTGTTCTTTTTGTTTCCCTTTTTGTTCTTGGGACATTCTGAAGCAAAGTGTCCCTTCTCATTACATGCGAAACATCGAACATGAGATAGATCTTTCTTCTTGTGATAAGAGTTAGAATGTTTCTTGTTATGAAATTTCTCCCTCTTAACCTTGCTTCCCTTGGTGTGAGCTGTGAGAGCTTGATCTTCATTCCCCATCTTTTCTTCTTGTGCCACAAGCCTAGCTTCTTCTTGAGAGCATTCCTCCCACAGTCTACTGAAATAGATCAATTTCTTTCTTGCACAGATTCCTTGAGTAAAGGAGTCCCATGACCTAGGTAGGCCATTCAAAGTGGTCATAACAACTTCACTATTGTCCACTACTTCATCCACAGCTTCAAGTTGTTCCTTGATCTGAGATACCTTGGAGAAGTAAAATTGAATGGTCTCTCCATTCAACATCTTGACCCCTTTCAATTGATTCCGTAGAGTCATCTTCCAATTTATGTTCTTCCCTTCAAATAACTTGGTCAGGGAGTCAAACATCTCCTTGGGTGTCTTTAGGGATGACACATGTGGTATGAGATGGTCTTTGATAAAATCAGCAATGATTCTCTTTGCCTTGACCAAGTTCTTCTTATGCAATACTTTAGCCTCTTCATCCTCTGGGATAGGGACCTCAGAGCTGATGTAGGAGTCCAATTCATTTTCTTCTAGGATTAACCCAATCCTATACTTCCAGGCTAAAAAGTTATCAGCCCCTTCAAGCTTATCCTCAAACTTGGTGTGGTGAGACATCTTTAAAAAGTACTTCAAATGGAAATAGAAAAGATTTAGATCTTACCACTTGTTTTGCTGAAAAACTGGATCTCGTCCGAGATTAGGGTTTGTCGAAAAAAACCTAAAAATTCAAAATGTGAATTTCAACTTTCTGAAAGGATAGTAAGATGCGCCTTGATGAGCTGATTATCTTGGTGTATTCAGAATTTGAGATCTGCAAATCTTCACCCTTCAGAAATGCCTTTTAGTCTTCCCAGGTTCATTAGGGAGGACCTTGAATTAGGGTTTGAGTTTCTTGGATATTTATCCAACCAAAAATCTCAATCCAAAGCTCTACACTTCGCGTTTTCCAAGGAGCTTCCAGCTATGTCTTCAGATTTCAGAAATTCCTATTTTTGTGGAAACCCTAATTTTTAGGGCTGATTCTGAAAATGCTCAGAATTGAATTCTGATTGGACAAATACATTCTCCTTGATGAGTAGAGTAAATCTTCTCTACTACTTTTCCAAAATACGTGGAGAGAAACCCAATAAACAAGAAACCCTAGTTTTCATCACTGCACAATGTCTTCTTCTTAGGTTAGCTCTAATGCCATGTTAAATTTTGAGAATTAATTCAATATACTCTAGGATCTTTACTAAGAGAACAACATGTACAATATATCAATGCATATCAATCATAACAAGCATGTCAATCATCACAAGAAGCAAAATCATGAGAGACAATGGACACGCAGAGTTTCCGTGGGGAAAACCCTAAGGTGAAAAACCCCACAACTTCCTCAAAGATAGATAGAGCAATAGCTCAACCAAAGTACAACCAAAGTACAAGAGATAGACTCCTCTTAGCAGCTGATCCTCCTCGTCACATGTGCGCCACTTTCCGAGTTAACGAAGTGTGAAAACAGTCAAGGAAAAGTTGAACAAGAAGCCCATGGAGTGTGTAGAAAAGGCCATAGAATTTCTGAATAGGATGAAAGAGGATCAGGTGAAAAGAACTAGCATAGAGGATAGAGTGTCTACTATTATTTGGGGAAGGTGGTGAATAAGTATCACCAGATGAACACAATTCAGGAAAGGATAGACATTTTAGCACATCAAGTAAAAATCTACAAAGAAATGTTTGATCCATTATTCAAGAAGGGACTTCCTCTCTTTTGGGAGGAGGATGGCACCATGATTCATTGTAATTTTTTGCATATTTAATGAAATTCAGTCGGTTTTTCTTGGCCATCTTTTTTTGATTTATTAATTAATTAATTGATTAATGCATCGATCTGTAGGTTGGATTTCTATTAATATATGATTCATGTGTTATTATGTCTTAAATGAATTTCTTCGTTTAACTCATTTTATCTATTAATTTTTTGCAACTGATAGACAGCCAGACATTTATATTTATGCTAAGTGGAAAAGTGCTCTTACAAAGCCAGTTGCTTGGATCTGCATTGGATAAAGATAAGTTGTGTAGCATGCGAACTGCTCCCGGCTTTTAAGAAACTCGTTCTTGAAGTTCTGATGTTCCAGGGAACTTGGGAACTTGTAGGAAACTTGCCAAATCCGATGGGAACTATTCTGGATGGTTGGGAACTTATTGGGAACTTCTACCCTCTAAAATTGGGAACTTTGGGACTTTTTCTTGTGCGTTCCCTTCACCGGGCGCTTACACGCATTCATGATTGCCATGTGGGTTGTTAACGAAATTCCTATTGCCTTGCATCCATACATATACATGGTTGACTAAAAAAAAAATCTATAGAAATCTAAGCTGCAGTAAAAGTCTATTTCGTGCTACCTTGTTGAGTTGGTGCACTAATCTCTATCTACCACCCATTCTAGAGTATTCACTTGTCCCTACGTTGAATTGCAATTACCGTAAACAATAATAAATGAAAATCTATTTTGACTTTTATATATTAAATAAAAGAAAGTAAATTTATATATTTTACTATTTACTTTATGAATAAAAAAATAAACTTTTAACTAATTGGAAATAGTTTTAAATCTTACTTTAAAACTAAATTCATATATTACATTTAAATAACAATTATCTTGATTTTTATTTTATAACAATTTAAATTTAATTATTTATACACCTTTGCATATACCCTAGCATAGAATGTCTTGTAAACATATAATATTCTAATACATTTTAATCATAGTTGGCACGAAACTGAAAACTCTATACATATAGTCACAACTATAGGGACTATAATATTCTAATACGTTTTAGTCATAGTTGGCATGAAACTGAAAACTTTATACATATAGCCACAACTATAGGGACTATAAATTCTAAAAGGCTCCACTTTAGAAAGAGTCCACCTTATACATATAGATACAACTGTAATATAAGGGACCGGCTACATCATATCCACACGTTCCAGCGACCATGAAGGATGGGCGAAGGTGGTTTCGCAAATGGAGGAAGGTGGTTTTCCTCACCGCCCTTCCAACTTGCGAAATCATGTGGTGCTTCCACGTGGAGAGCGGTTTCAAATTCCACAACCACCCATCCCTTTGTTGTAGCGCGCATGTTGGGGATGTGGAAATGATGTGGGACCCTTGATCTTTCGCTGCCCGATTGATCTTTTCCGCCATTTAAAATGGTTTGTACGGTGGAGGTGATATTTTCCGCCATTTAAAATCATTTGTACGTTGGCGGAGGTGATATTTTCCACCATTTAAAATGGTTTGTATGTTGGCATGGAGGTGATCTTTTCCACCGTTTAAAATGGTTTGTACAACGCTAATGGTAAATGATGGACTGTATCACTCGTGTGAATAATATCATCACATTTACGATGGATTGTGTTTATGTGTCACGACGTACAGATGATATCTCGCCACACTCTGGAAATTAATGTCACCAACTTTTCTGCATTGATACTGTGTGATGATATCCCGCCACAGAACATTGAAACTTAAAGTTCAAACTCTCTGTGGTTGCGAGTTTGGAGCTCTGTTTTCTCTGAGGACCGAGGTTTTCTTTTGCTGAGGTGGAATCGAGAAGAGTGTTGGGAAGGCAAAGCAATAAGGTTGGTTTGAAGAATCGACTACTAGTTTTTCAATTGGTAGGTATTTATATTATTCAAACCATAAATCTAAATCTATAACACAACATGCTTATTTATCCTCCGGGCTAAAAATGCATATCTTCCATGGTTGTCAAAAATCAATGCAATGACAGTTTCAAGTTCACAGTAATTTAAAGTCGTTGAACGTTTTAGATTCTTCAGATTTCCTTCCACCCTTGTCTGTCTTCTTCAGATTTCCAGAATTTATTTCCTTCAATTTTGGGTAGTTATCTTCTTACAGTCCACTAATATGAATTCACATCGTTATATTTGCAAAATCGTGCGTTACAGGATTCTCGCCAGCTTGCATACATTTTCTGTCTAGTGGTGTAGCGTATTATTTTCATATATTCCATATTGTTTTCTACAAATCCTCTAGCATTTGGCTAGGTTTGTTGGAAAAAGATAACGACAAATGAACTTGGAAAATTGAAACATTTTTTTTCTTTTTAATATCATTTTGCAGTTAATATTCACTATAGAAAAGTCCCATGTATTGGGTAGTTGGACGTGGTTTATGACTCAAATTGTTGGATGCAATGAGAACAAATTTGAGTCTTGCATACGATACCAAGGCATTTAGTTGAAGAGATAAAGTTGATAAAAATGTTCTTAAAATTAAGTGAATTTTAGTAGAAAATTCATGAAAATTGGTGAATATCCCTTTTTGTCATAGTTTGCAGGTTGATAATGAAGAAAATAAAACGGTCCATTAATATTGGGCATTGGACATAAATGAATCCAATATCAATTTTAGCAGAAAATTGGTGAATACTTAGATGCGGTAAACTAGAGCATAAACATATGAATTCTGATTTAAGATTACTTTCATTGAGGAAGGAAGGCAATTTATAGAATTCATATGAATAATATTGTTAACACAATGGAAAAGATTAATTTTACTGGAAATAACAATTAATAGAGAAAGGAAGGAAATTTACAGACTCTCATTACTGGAAATAACAATTAACAGAGAAAGGAAGGAAATTTACAGACTGTCATTAATGAATAATCAAAGCCACGTGGCACAATATGAGCATTCCACGTGTCACCATGGAGACTAGATTTTGACATTTGAACGAAAAAATTTACATAAGTTTTGCTACAAAGAGTTTGCTATCAAGTCGAAAGTTTGTCAGAGAAAGCGAGGTCGCTCTTTCGTTAGGTTGATCCATTTCGGGGTGTTGGAAGTAGATGCTGAGGAGAAAGAGCGTCCGCTCCTTCTTCTAGGGATAAGTTTTTTGGAGTGGTTAAAGTAGATATCCACACTCCAAACACATATTTCATAGGAACATTGCTTCGCAAATTTTGCTGGAAAGTGGAAATATCCACAAAGAAAGATCAACTGCTCTTTCTCCAAGTTCTATTTTTTACAATTCATAGAGAAAGATCGGCTGTTCTTTCTCCAAGTTCTATTTTTACAATTCCGACGTAAAAGAAAGGGAGGATGATCCTTCTTCTTCCAAATATTCTTTTCATTATAGCTTGAGACTGCAAGAAGGGTCGGTCGATCCTTCTTCGTCTTCAGGATTCTGGATATCGTTCAATTTCTAGATAAAGGTTTTCACAATTATCTACTAAACGATCCTTCTTCTCGAAAAACAAAAGTCTATGCAAACAATTTTATATGTTATAACTTAGCCATGCTCAGTATTATTCATATGTTTAATCCAGTTCCAAGGTGGCATCATCCTGGCGGTTGGAAGGTAAATTGGAAGACGTGTCATCTTTATTTTCTCAGGGTTTGGCGAATTCTTTCTCCCATGTCAAATGAAGTAGCAATAAATTAGCTGATGTGCTAGAAGGAATATGGCTTGGCATGTTAGCCTATACGAGCGCATAGTAGCCCTTTACTGGATGATGAATAACCTTGTTGGTTTAGCCATCCATGATAGACAAACCCCTGGAGAGGAAGCGGCACTGCCACTTATGGTGCAGCGTAACCTGGAGGAGACTCGTGCGTTGAACTGAAAGCTAGATTTTCTTCTCCAAGCAATGGAGCTGCGGCCTCCCCTGTATCTATCTTCGTCTTCCAGCTTCCCCCATCCAGGGACCTCTCCTGATTCTCCTTACATTATCCGTTGACGCTTGATCTTTATTCGTTTTTCCAAACTGCAAGTCTTTTTATTAAGGGAGGGTCGGTTGTTAAGCTAGATTGTCTTTTCTTAAATGTATATCTTGTCTAACGGATAGGTAGTGATTTTTTTTGTTCCAAAGCTTCTGAGGATATAGGGATAGTCAGTTGAATGAAAGCATGTTATCTATTTTGGTGATAATGTTGATGTATGCGTAACTTCGGAATGTATTTCAACTATGTATTTCATATATATTTATTGTACCCTTATAAGAGATGTGGTATTCCTCTATAAGGAAGTGTCGTCATGTGTATTGACAAGTGTCGCAAGTGTGTGTACTTGTCGATGGGTTATTAGACCACCATGTGTGGGTTCGGCCCTAAAATATATATTATATTGTGGATGTACCTAGCTAGACAAGTTGGCCCCATAGTGTAACTGGGCAAACAGGTTAAGTATAAATAGAGATCAGGAGATTTCTATTTGATCACTCGGAAACTCACACTTCTCTCACTCAGAAAGTGGCGCACTAGTGAGGAGGAGGATCATCTACTACTAGGAGACTATCTCAATGT
Source organism: Larix kaempferi (assembly GCA_027924585.1). Classification (NCBI taxonomy): domain Eukaryota; kingdom Viridiplantae; phylum Streptophyta; class Pinopsida; order Pinales; family Pinaceae; genus Larix; species Larix kaempferi. The sequence continues at coordinate 1,760,839 of BSBM01000852.1, read as the reverse complement.
ATTTTGGTTGTACGTTGGTTGAGCCATTGCTCTCTTTATCTCTGAGGAAGTTGTGGGGTTTTTCACCTTAGGGTTTTCCCCACGGAAACTCTGTGTCTCTTGTCTCTCATGCTTTTGATTCTTGTGATGCTTGTGATGATTATTATGATTGTTATGCATTGATATACTGTACATGTTATTCTCTTAGTAAAGATCCTAGAGTATTGTGAATTAATGCTCAAAATTAGCATGGTATCAGAGCTAACTTGAGAAGAAGACATTGTGCAGTGACAGAAACTTGGGTTTCTTGTTTATTGAGTTTCTCTCCACAGATTTTGGAAAAGCAGTATAGTAGATTGACTCTACTCATCAAGGAGAATCTATCTGTCCAATCAGAATTCAATTCTGAGCATTTTCAGATTTGGACCTAAAAATTAGGGTTTCCTCAAAAATAGGAATTTCTAGAATCTGAAGACATAGCTGGAAGCTCCTTGCAAATATCGAAGGTTAGAGCCTTGGATCGAGGTTTTTGGTTGGGTAGATCTCCGTGAAATTCAAACCCTAATTCTGGGTCCTCCTCAATAAATCTAGGGAGACAGAAAGGAAGCTTTGAAGGGTGTAGCTTTGTAGATCTCAAATTCTGAATACAACAGGTTGATCAGCTCATCAAGGCGCATCTTTCTATCCTTTCAAAAATTTGAAATTCACATTTTGAATTTTTAGAGTTTTTCTGACAAACCCTAATTCAGGACTAGATCCAGTTTTCAGCAACTCAAGTGGTAAGACCTAAATCTTTTCTATTTCCATTTGAAGTACTCTTTAAAGATGTCTCACCACACCAAGCTTGAGGATAAGCTTGAAGGGGATGATAACTTCCGAGCCTGGAAGTATAGGATTGGGTTAATCCTGGAAGAGAATGAGTTGGACTCATATATAAAAGAAGACATCCCTATCCTAGAGGATGAAGAGGCTAAGATATTGCATAAGAAGAACTTGGTCAAGGCAAAGAGAATCATTGCTGACTCTATCAAAGACAATATCATCCCTCATGTGTCATCTCTGAAGACACCCAAAGAGATGTTTGACTCCCTGACCAAGTTATTTGAAGGGAAGAACATAAATCAGAAGATGACTCTGCAGAATCAATTGAAGGGGGTCAAGATGTTGAATGGAGAAACCATTCAATCTTACTTCTCCAAGGTATCTCAGATCAAGGAACAACTTGAAGCTGTGGATGAAGTAGTGGACAATGGTGAAGTTGTTATGACCACTTTGAATGGCCTACCTAGGTCATGGGACTCCTTTATTCAAGGAATCTATGCAAGAAAGAAATTGATCTCTTTTAGTAAACTGTGGGAGGAATGCTCTCAAGAAGAAGCTAGACTGTAGCTCGTGAAGAAAATATGGGAGGTGAAGATCAAGCTCTCACAACTCACACCAAAAGAAGCAATCCCAAGAAGGAGCACTCTCGCTACAAGAGATCCTATCAAAATAATTAGAAGGATCTAAGATGCTTCACATGCAATGAGAAGGGTCACTTTGCTTTAGATTGTCCCAAGAACAAAAGGGATAACAACAACAACTCCAGCAAGAAGAAGAAGGTAGCAAAAGAAAGTTCCATGCTCATGCTGCCGAGGATGATGAACCTCCAAAGAAGAAGGCTAGGGCAGAAAGTGACGATAGTGATGATGACTCATCAAGTGAAGAAGAGTATGTTCTAATCTCTTCTCTCACAGGTACTATCTCCCATGGTTGTAATGATTGGTTAATTGACAGTGGGGCTTCCAAACACATGACTGGGTTTAAGGAATATTTTCTAAACCTATCTGAACATGAATCACCCCATAAGTTGAAACTTGGGGATGATTATCAATACCCAATCAAAGGAAGTGGTGAAGCCTCCTACAACCTATATTCTGGAAAATCTTTGAAGATGAAAGAAGTCCCTTATGTACCTGGGCTCAAGAAGAATATTCTCTCCATCTCTGCATTGGATGCAAAAGGCATGAGGGTTGCATTTGTAGATGGCCAAGTCCTAATGTGGCCAAAGGGTAAAACAATCGATGATGCAGTAGTGATTGGAGAGCAAGAGGGAGGATTGTATAAATTGAAGGGTCAACCTGAACATGCCATGGTACATGACTCCATGGAGCCAAGTGAACTTTGGTATAGAAGACTTGCTCATATGCACTATAGGGCACTTCCAATTGCAAGCAAGGCTACAGAAGGTCTTCCTGAAATCAAGACCAAACATGAAGGTGTTTGCAAAGGATGTGCAAAAGGTAAGAACATCAAGAAGGCTTTCCCATGTAGTGAAAGCAAGGCAAACGGTATCCTAGAAATCATCCACTCAGATGTATGTGGTCCTATGTCATCCAACTCTCTGAGTGGGTATGTTTACTATGTCTCTTTCGATGATGACTTCTCCAGGAAGACTTGGGTCTACTTCTTGAAAAACAAAGATGAGGTGTTCGATAAGTTCAAGGAATTCAAAAACTTGATGGAAAATCAAACTGATAAGAAGATCAAAACATTCAGATCCGACAATGGTGGAGAATTCACCTCAGGTGACTTCAAGAAGCTTTGCAGTGATTTAGGGATTAAGAGGGAGTTGACTGTTCCTTACAATCCACAAAAAAATGGAGTTGCAGAAAGAAAGAACAGAACAATCATGGAAGTTGAAAGGGCAATGCTGCATGACCAGGATATACCTATGCATCTATGGGCAGAAGCATCTAGAACAGCTGTATATGTACAGAACAGAACACCCCACAAGATATTGGACAAAAAGACACTAGAAGAGGTCTTTTCTGGTAAGAAACCTGAAGTCATCCATCTCAGAATATTTGGTTGTCCAGTATACACACATGTCCCAAAGGAAAGGAGGACCAAACTAGATCCTTCAGGAAAGAAGGGTATCTTTGTGGGTTACAGTGAAAGCTCAAAGGCTTCTAGAATATACTTTCCAGGGTTCAATAAGATTGATTTCAACAGGGATGTAACATTTGATGAAAACTCAGCATTCATCAAATCAAGGAAGGAACCTATCGAAGTTTATGAAGAACCTAAGGAAACTAGATTTCAAGACACTACCATGACTGAAGCAGTTCCAGAAGTTGTTCGTGAATTTGAAGATCCGCAAGAACCTGTAGATCCACCTCGTGAGGATAAATCTCACAAGAGGAAACCTGCATGGGCTAGAGAGCTCATTCAAGATGCAGAAATATTTGGCATTTCAGAAGAAGAACACAGAGAAAAGAAGAGAACCAGATCACATACCAGCTATGTTGCTTTACTCTGTGACATTATGAACAAAGAGCCTTCCAGTTATGACGAAGCAGCGGAAAAGAAAGAATGGAAGGATGCCATGGTTGAGGAATACCAATCAATAATTAAGAATGATGTTTGGGATGTTGTACCAAGACCTAAAGAGAAGTCTGTTGTGACTTCTAAATGAATCTACAAAATCAAGCATGCTGCAGATGGCAGTGTAGAGAAATACAAAGCAAGATTCGTAGCTCGTGGCTTCTCTCAGAAAGAGGGAATAGATTATGAAGAAAATTTTGCACCTGTAGCCAGGTATACTTCCATAAGAATAGTACTTGCCCTGGTTGCAGCGATGAAATGGAAAATACACGAGATGGATGTCAAGATTGCCTTCTTGAATGGTGTAGTTGAAGAGCAAGAATATGTGGAGCAGCCACTTAGTTTCGAAACACATGACAGGGAGTCATATGTGTGCAAATTGAAGAAATTCTTGTATGGCTTGAAGCAAGCTCCCAGAACTTGGTATGGTAGGATGGACAGTTTCCTATCTAGTTTGGGCTTTACTAAAAGTAAAGCGGATTGCAAACTTTACTATAAGGTTGAGGAAGGGAATCCTGTGGTTCTTCTCCTATATGTGGATGACTTATTTGTAACAGGAGATGACAGATTGATTGTAGATACAAAGAGGAAGCTTGTTGCCGAATTCGATATGAAGGACTTAGGGATGATGCACTATTTCCTAGGTATGGAGGTGTGGCAGAGTACAGATGGGATCTTCCTTGGACAAGGGAAGTACACTGTAGATATCCTGAAGAGGTTCGGGATGATGGATTGCAAGGCCATGGCCACACCTATGGCATCGAATCTGAAGCTTCTATGTGATGCTTCATCTGAGCCGGTTGATGTCTCTATGTATCGTCAGATGATTGGGTCCTTGATGTAATTAACGAATATGAGACCAGATATTTGCTTTGCGGTGAACACATTGAGCCATTTCCTGACGGATCTGAGGAGTGTTCACCTGGTTGCCGTAAAGCATATTCTAAGGTACCTGAAGGGTACAGTTGATTATGGGCTCAAGTATGAAGCGAATCAAAAGTTTAACCTGTAGGGTTATGGTGATTCAGATTGGGCAAGCAGTGCTGCAGATAGGAAGAACACATATGGTTGCTGCTTCAGTATGGGATTAGGTGTGATCTCTTGGTTTAGCAGGAAGCAGTCCTGCATAGAACTGAGTACAGCTGAGGGAGAGTATGTTGCAGCCTGTTCAGCTAGCTGTGAGGAGTATGGCTTCGGAAGCTACTGGCTAAGTTATTTGATCTCCCGTTGGATGCTACTGGTATCTTCTGTGATAACCAGAGTTGTGTGAAGTTGTCTGAGAACCCAGTGTTTCACGATAGGTCGAAACACATAGAGATCAAATATCACTATATCAGGGATATGGTGCAGAGAGGAGCAGTGAAGCTCCTGTATGTTGTGACAGACGAGCAGATTGCAGATGTGTTGACGAAACCACTAGCCAGAGTGAAGTTCGAGTACTTTAGAGAGAGGCTTGGTGTTCTTCATATTGATGACACTTCGAGGAAGAAGTGATGGACACATTTGTAGAAGCCATTCCAAGCATGTTGGAAGGAGGATCCTTCACATGGCTAAGGATGTAAGCGCTGGATGATGAGCATCAGGACGATGCTCCAGTTATTGCTCTGTATATGCATCAGGAGGATGCTGGATATGATCAGTTGGATCATTTATATGTATATGTACGCATCATGTTGGATGCTAGATATGATCGGTTGGATCATTTATATGTATATGTATGTACGCATCATATTGGATGTTGGATATGATCAGTTGGATCATTTATATGTATATGTATGTATGCATCATGTTGGATGCTGGATATGATTAGTTGGATCATTTATATGTATATGTATGTACGCATCATGTTGGATGTTGGATATGATCGGTTGGATCATTTGTATGTATCTTGTATATGCATCATGTTGGATGCTTGGACCATGTATCCGTATTTGTATCAGGTGGATACAATGTATGATCAGGTAGATCATGTATGTTGATATGTATCAGGTATGATAAGATGGATCATGTATTTGTTTCTATCAGGTGGATACATTGTATGATCAGGTGGATCATGTATGATGATATGTATCAGGTAGATACTTGGTATGCATCAGGTGTATGCAGTGTATGGTTAGGATGATCATGGATGACGAGCTTCAAGATGTTGCTCCAGATGACATGCAACAGGATGTTGCAGTGATGATGATCAGGATGATCATGTGTACATCAGGATGATGTATGGTGAGTATCAGGTTGATACTTTATGGCCGTGGAACAGGTTGTGCATGTGAGCATATAATTTGGCCCTAGAAGATTTGCAGATTATCTTGTGAGGTTTTGCCTATGGCATGTAATCTGGCGCTGGGATATTTGGAAAATGCTCTTTCGAGGTTTTTCTCTTGGAGGACATATAATTTGGCCCTGGGAGATTTGTAGATAGTCTTTCAAGATTTTTCCTATGGCATATAATCTGGCCCTCGGATATCTGGCAGATGCTCTTTCGAGGTTTTGTCCTATGGCATATAATCTGTCCCTGGGAGGATCGATAGGTTGGGCTGTGTGCCCGTAATAAGTCCTAGGATGCTCTTGCGAGGTTTTTCCATGACCACATGTAATATGTCCCTGGGAGATCCTATAGGTAGAGCTATGTCCTCGTAACAGCCTGGGATGCTCTTGCAAGGTTTTGTGGTGACCAAATGTAATCTGTCCCTGGGAGATCCTATAGGTAGAGCTGTGTTCTCGTAATAGCCTGGGATGCTCTTGAGAGGTTTTGTGGTGAGGTCACATATAATATGGCCCTGGGAGATCCTACAGGTCGGAGTTGTGTACCCGTAACATCCTGGGATGCTCTTTCGAGGTTTTGTGACACACGTAATAAGTCCTTAGGATTCCATAGTATGGCCAGTGATGAAGACCTGTAGGTAGTGGGCCTACATCCAGTATGAAAAAGGACTGGCTCTATAGAACTTCCTATGACGAGTAGATTCAGAGATTGGTTGAGATAGTAGCAGTAGTGATGGTGATGATGACGATGATCCCGAGAAGAAGACTTGTCTAGTAGATCTGTGTCGAGAAATACCTTCCTAGTTAAGAGGGAGTGTTGATGTATATATAACTTCGGAATGTATTTCATCTATGTATTTCATATATATTTATTGTACCCTTATAAGAGATGTGTTATTCCTCTATAAGGAAGTGTCGTCATGTGTATTGACAAGTGTCGCAAGTGTGTGTACTTGCCGATGGGTTATTAGACCACCATGTGTGGGGTCAGCCCTGAAATATATATTATATTGTGGATGTACCTAGCTAGACAAGTCGGCCCCATAGTGTAACTGGGAAAACAGGTTAAGTATAAATAGAGATCGGGAGATCTCTATTTGATCACTCGAAAACTCACACTTCTCTCACTCAAAAAGTGGCACACTAATGAGGAGCAAGATCATCTGCTACTAGGAGACTATCTCAGTGTATTTTGGTTGTACTTTGGTTGAGCCATTGCTCTCTCTATCTCTGAGGAAGTTGTGGGGTTTTTCAGCTTAGGGTTTTCCCCACGGAAACTCTATGTCTCTTGTCTCTCATGCTTTTGATTCTTGTGATGATTTTCATGCTTATTATGATTGTTATGCATTGATATAATGTACATGTTATTCTCTCAGTAAAGATAATAGAGTATTGTGAATTAATGCTCAAAATTTAAGAGATAATTGTCTACCGCAAGGTTAATGATGCTGGAGTCTATTTGTTAGTAGTTAGATGGTCTGTTTTGATGAAGAAGTCTGACTCTCGGACAACTTGTTCCTTCTGTACCTCCTCTTTGATTTAATACAAAAAATTCTTACATACGAAAAAAAAGAAGGGGCGGCTGACCCTTCTTCTGCCCAGTATTGTATTCATAATAGTTCTAGAATGCAAGAAGGGTCAGTCAATCCATTTTTCTTTCGCCATTCTGGTTATCGGTGACTTGCTAGATATAGTTGTTCACAATTATCTCCTAAACGAAGGGGCAGCCGATCCTTCTCTTTGGAAAATGGAGGTCGGGACAAACATTTTTATATGTTAGAACTTAGATGATGTTTGGGTCGACTCCCTACTATTTACTGCGGAAGTTGCAAGTCGGGAATTGTCGACATAGCCTTCGTAGATTAAATATATTTAAATTTATATCGTAAATGAAGGGTCGGTCGACTCTTGTTGTGCTCAGTATTCTTCCCTTGTTCACAATTTTGGAAATACATGTATTGACAGCCTAGCATTCGTAGATTAAATATATTTAAATTTAAATTGTAAATGAAGGGTCGGCCGACCCTTGTTGTTCTCTGTATTCTTACCTTGTTAACAATTTTCGAAATACATGAATTGGCGGCCTAGCATTCCTAGGTTGAATATTTTTAATATTTCGTGATAAATGAATGGGTGGGAAAAGCTTCTTCTACCCAGTATTCTTTTCGTAATCTTTCACAACTGCAAGAAGGGTCTTTTGATCTGTCTTATGTTCACTTCTTCTACAAGAAGGGGCGACCAATCCTACCATTTGGAAAATTGCAAGTCCGGACAGACATTTTTTTATATATTATAATTTATGTTATATCTTTGTTTAAAATAAATATGATTGTTAATGTGCTGCTGTTATTTTATATTTCATAAACGCTTCTTGATTGGATTTTGGTTCTGAACAATATGTCCTATTATTTTATATTTCAGATATCGTTTATGAAATGGATTTTGGTACTCAACAATGTGTGGACCTAATTTTGAATGGATTGAAAGTTGCTGAAGGAATCTCTTTTCCAGAAAGAAAATTTTTGCATAATATCAAAATTAAGGACGGATGTATCATTGTAAATGTTACCAAGTCTTTAAATGCAAGTCTCCCATTTCCCTATCGATCAGAAGGTGCAGATACATTGTCAGAGGCAGTTGGTGGTTATATTCAATGGCCTGTATCTAAGATCGTTAATAAGATTGGGTCTGCTCTTCGAGAGAATGAGGTGAATGATATACCAACTTCTACTTCGACAAGTGTAGCACATATCATAACAACTGAGAATGAGGGCAATGATATGCCAGCTTCTACCTCGACAAGTGTAGCACATATCATAACAACTGAGAATAAATATTCTTTTATTATGAGAAAATTTAAGTTGTTACATAAGTGTTCATAAAGAAAGGATTGCATTTCCATAGGTGTTGTAACAAATGTGACTGGGAGTGATTTTGTTGGGGGAACATTTTTGGGTGACTTCAACTTTGGTATTGTGGTGGAAGAAGTTGTGTTTTCTTGTATGGAATGTTGTCCAGGGTTTGAGCAGTGGAGATTTTGTTGTATGGCCAATTAAGAGAATCATCGATTTTAATACAGAAACATTGCTTTCTTTTGCAAAAACTTTCAACAATAATCAATCTGAATCTACTTTGAAAGTATTAAGAGAAAATCACAATGAAAGGTTGTTGGGACGGATAGTTAATTTGATACATCAATGTTCTTTAAAGCCATAGTATGTTGCTCGGGGAATAGTGTCAAATGTTTTTGAGGGAGACATTGTACAATTCAAAGCACTAGATGTTGGTGAGTTTGGTATTTTAGTTATTAAAGTCTTCTGCAATTGCGAGGATTGTGGTGTATTTGAAGGATCCCTTATAAGATGGCTTGCAAACAATTTGCTTGACCTTGATAATGATCCTTTGGATGTTATATTAAAAATAAAGCAGGCGAAGAAATGGTCAACTTTTGGAATGTTTTTGAAGAATGTCCTTTATATATGGTCCTTCCATGTACTCCTTGTTGTGAATATACATATGTTAAAGGTAATGAAACAAGGCCATACAATTCCGTAAAGTGGCAAGCTGGAACTAAAATTTCCGAAATAAATTCAAGATTGGTACCTTACAGGCCTACAATAAATCTAGGTGCATTCCTTTCAAACATTGGAACCAAACATTGTTGCTCAAATCTTTGTATATCAAAAATTCCACATGTATCGATAGTTGAATGTGCGAAGAAATTTGATAATATGAATGGAAATTCAAAAAGATAGTTTGTTATGAATTCTTTGGGATCAAATGCTCCTATGGCCAAAGAAGGAGATGACAGAAAAAGAAGCTTGTTTACAATGAGATTAGACACAGTAGACGTCTGTCAAAATGCATGGTATAAATGCCATCAGATAAAAAAAAACACTTTCTTCAATTATAAAAGAATGTTCATGAATGGTGATTTGAGAGCTGTGCATGGTAATAGTGGCTTGGAAAAATCCAGGGCGAACACTACTGCATTGGTAGCTACTATTAATAAAATTTTAGTAGAAATTCAGACAAATATCCACATCTTACATGAATAATTAGTAAAGATGGAACAAGGACAACCTTGAAATTATTGCCCGCTAATATGTCCCATGGTTTACTGCGAAAAATGGCTAATAATGAAATCACAGGAATCGGTTTGCCTCCAGTATCACAATCCTCCTTTAGCAAGGTGATGAGAGGAGATTTTCCAGATGTTAAAATTTCTAAATCAAACAACTTTGCAAGGTGTAATGAGTGCATTACAATACATGATAGGCTTAAGGGGACCACTGATGCAGCTGAGGTGGAAAAGTTGCGAGCAACTCAGGATGCTCATAATAAATACGTCTCAAGTTGTCGCCGATCTACTATGCTCACAGGTCGGCTTCCCAGTAAAATTTGAATACTTGTCTCAGTATTATTCATGACAAAATGGATAAGTCAAAGACTTCCATTCCAAGGATGGGTAAGAAGGAAAAAGCTTTTAGTAATGTTATGAATCTTCCCATATCATTGACTGGAATGTTGACCCATGGGCACTAGACTAGGGGTTTCGGTCATTTCAGCCTCTCATTTTTAGAGATGGGATCGAATTTCACTGTGACATCCCTGGCTAAATGCTTGAAGTGTCTTGAAGAACCAGTCGGTGATAAGTATGGCGATTTTCTCTACAAAGGTGGAACATATAAGCACCAATTGCATGATGCTCTATTGCAATTAGACTCATATGAAAAGTGTCCGATATACAGACAGGATGTAATGCAAGATGATCTAATGTGTGTTGATGGTACTAATCAATGCATGCCAAATAGAAAACTACCACGCATATTGTTGTTGCAAATGGATAATTGTTCAGGCGATAACAAAAACCGCTTTGTATTTGCATTTTTATCTCTTTTAACATCGAGGAGAGTGTTCAAGAAAGTTGAAGTTGGATTCCTCCCGGTTGGACACACCCATGAAGACATAGATGGAACTTTTGGTAGGTTATCAGCAAAGCTAATGCACAAGAATATATTTTCTCTCCCGAAAATTATGGATACGTATAGGACATGTGAAGATCAAAATTCCTTTGTCCCTTATCTAATTGATGAAATTTACGATTTTAAGAGTTTTCTGATACCGCACCTTTTGGATGGAAATACCAAGATCATCGGTATCAAAAAATGCTAGTTTTTTAAATTTCAGCTCATAGATGACATTCCAGTCATGCAATGGAAGGCATCACTTCAGGATGAATATTGATCGTCTCCTCTTAAACTCTGGCGGTCATTGCCAGATGGTAGAGCAGACTTGCCGGTGGGACAGCCTAGGTTATTAAATATGCAATAAAAAAGTCCTTCGGACATTGACGAAATCAAAAAAGGACTAGAAACATATATTTCATTTTGGAATGGAGGTATTGAGAAGGGAGGTGAACAATTTTGGCGTCCCAAGTTAAATTATTGGGAGGCTGTACTTAAAGCTTTGGACAGCCCCTTCGAGAGTGTTGATCAGTCATCAACTAACTTTTGGCCATCGACAAGCCATGATATTCATAGTGAACCTACAAGATCTGAACATGAAATTATGGATGCCTATTTGAAGGAAAATGTTCCTGCTTTGCAGGATTGCTATGTTGGATCGCTACGCAACAAGCCTAGAGATGAATTCATTTCAAGAGTGGATGTTGTAAAGGGACAAATGGTCATTGTGCAATCACTAGACCTAGATTGTGCAATCTGGTTGGGTAAGGCGATTGGTGATGTTTATCAGGAGTCAGATGCTAGTACTGTTGGGTCTTACAAAGTATAAGTGCAATGGTGGAAGCCAACAGGAGTATCAAACGATCTGAAGGTCTTGTACAGAAAATGCTTAGATAGACAAAAACAATGGGTTGTAGGTGCAAAAAAATATATGAATATTGATGTAAATAACATCATATGGGCATGGTCAGCAAGGTAAGGATGCGCAGGAGAAATAATTAGAATAAACGAGAAGGGCCTTGCAGCAATCAAGGCACAAGGAGTAAACATGGGGAATAGTGTTCAGAATGATGGATGTTCTCAAGGGTTGATAGTAGACAAAATTGGTTTCTAAATTTCCCTATGTGGCAGTTTTAAGCAACGAAATTGTTGTGTTTATAAATTTCCACTTGGTCAACAAAAAGTTGTATTTTTTCATTTTCATCAATAAAAGTTTTATAAAAGGAAAGATACAACTTATAGCCATTGGGATTGATAATGGATGGTTATTTTTTACAAAATTGAATTTGTGATAAGTGTAGTCATTTGCGCACTAACTATCGTTAAGTGTTCTAATTAACACCTTAAATACTAGTTAATCATGCTTAAGAATAATTAGCCTTTAGAAGTGGTTTATTTGCCGCACTTAAAATCAAGTAATTATCCTTAGAGTAACTACCGAAATACTAAAATATGATCCAATATACTCAAACTGCCAAATTCAGCTGTGCTCATAGGATAAAATATTCTATACGAGCCAATATTATAATTAAACTATATTTCTAATACTCAATGTATCAAATCAAATATGCCACGTGTCACAATATGATCATTCCACGTGTCACCCTGGGATACTAGATATCAACATTTAAACAACAAAATTTATAGACATCTTGCTTCAAAGACTATGCTGGCAAGTGGAAGTATTCTGAGAGATAGAGCAGCCGCTCTTTCCCAAAGGTGTTCTATTGTTACGAGTCCCTCGTAGATGAAGGGTTGACCGACCCTTCTTATGTTAGGAACCCATGTCTTTACTTTGTTAGTATGTTGTTGTTGGATGCATATGCTTTGTAAGTCGTCCCGTAGTATTTGTTGATCAATAGTTTGTGTTGTTGTTGGCGCATATGCTTTATAAGTCGCCCGTAGTATTGTTGATCCATAGTTTGTAACGGCCCATGGTTTCGACCCATAGTCTGGGCGCCTAGAATTAGTATATAAGTGTGTGTTGAGACCTATGAAGTCACCGTGAAGTTATTTGTATTGAGCTTGCTCATAGGAGGTTGCCCCCTTGAAGTGGCCTGTGATCAATATAAAAGTGATTCTGAGTTCTGTCATTTCTGCTATTTTGCATATTCGTATTAATTAATTGTTGCAGGTGCCTCACATCTGGTATCAGAGCACTTTCTTGGGCTCGCTAGGTGAAACTTCTGCCAAATTTTTTTTTCGCATCTGTTGCAGGTGTTGGTCCTCTATTTTGCCCATTCAGTATACTGTTTTCTAGCATTAAAAGTCTTAATGGAATCCAATAATAATCAGTTTTGTGTGTCTTTTTGGAGGTCAACACTGCTAAAGCTATGGTAAGTGATTTTAATTATTTGTTTGTTGTATTTTCTTGTTTTATGCATATGTTTTGGGTTTTAGGTTTCATTAAATGATATGCTAATAATAAGATTGGTTTCTCTTCCATACAGGGTTCGTTTGGCCCAGCGTTCAAAGGAGGTTTATGCAGAGATCGGGGATTCGATCTACAATGAGGGAGTTTTTCCTGGATCCATATCGTCTTTCAGATGCTTTTGAGGATTACTCCACTGCTATTTTAGGTATGATCTTTGATCGAGGGTTGTTGTTATTTTCTCTTTAACAATATGTGTATATTTGGGGATCTGAGATTCCATCTTTTGGCTCAGAATTGCTAAGATATCTGAGGGTTGTTATTCATATCGACCCTTGTTTCCAGGGCGATTTCACTCTGCATAATTCAATATAAAAGCGACTGTGGAAACCCTAAGTAGGGAGGATTGTACAAACTTCATTTTATCAATACGATTCAGTGCGTGTTTTCATCAAATCTGTGATTTAAGTATGTGAGGCGTTGAGGGCAGGGCCCACCTTCAACACCAAATTGTGATATTCCAGTAGTGTGTGGTTTGCAGTAGTATATTGGCGTTTTTATCATTTCACATTTCTTTTCAGAACATTAATGGTTTGCTCATTACTGGATTGAAATAGAATGCGTGACTGTCAGTAGCATTTATTAGTTGATGATAGTGGATTTAGTTCGTTAACAGTTTGAATTTAAGACTTCCTCTGGTTTTTAATTGTTGTTTAAAACTAGGGTATGCGTGAATCATGTGATGAACTTCATGTAGGACATGGTAGACTCGGTTTTATGAATGATTACGAATAGATTGAGTGTTATATTTCTATTTGACCAGCATACAGTATTATAATCATAGCTACAGGAATGGTTTTGAACTTGTCTTATTCACGGGACTGTAAAATGAATTAAGGAATGGTTTGGATTTAAATCTTTCCTTTAATTTCCAGTGTGTGGCGTTGGTACATGAATCATGAGTTTGACTCTAAATATTAAAACCTTTGTGTTGCAGCATGAGGGTAGCTTATAAATAGCCTGTCTTTTTACTGTCGAATTTTCAAGATTTGAGCATCATTTGCAAAAGAGTCGAGGGCTTGAAAGCTGTGATCATAGAGCATTTAAGGTTTATCTCTTTTTGGATGAAGGATTGAATAAAAACTGAAGTTGTATTTGAATGAGTTTTGGGAAGGAGTCTTTGTCTATAACCTTGTTACCTTGAATCAGTTTCACAATCTAAACCAGAACCAGTGAATGTCTATTACACAGTTCTAACATCTATTGATGAGTAGAATCTGAATAGTTTTGGTGTTTCTTTATGTGCATTTATATGCACAAATCATAAACAGAGTATATTGGAATTTCACTAAACAGTCAAGCTCTCCTTTGATAGACTGTGTGTATTGACAACTTAAAGCTAAAAGGCCATAGGTTTAGTTCAGATTTGGAAATATTTGTGTGGATTTAAACATTAAATTTGGAGTTCAGCTAGGGAACAAGATCAATTAAGTATATGCATTTGGTGGATAACAGGTTGATTATCTTTATATGGATTGTAGTTACAATAACTTAGATTGCTGTAGAGATTATTAGTTGCTGTAGCCTAAGATTGTGTTTATTTTTCTAGCAAGTTGTTTTGTTTTAAAAATCATAGAACTGCAATTTGGAAATTCCTTATTGGTTATTTTTGAGTTCAATAGTGAGATAGGAATTAGTAAATTAGTTTTCTTTTCTATAGTACAGATCTAGTGATACTTGGTATTGGTCATTTAAGTGTTAGCTTCATTCTTGTTGTAAGTAGATTAGGGTTTCTTGAGGAATGAGCATTGAGACTACTTTACCCGCACATATAGTGTAGCAGCTCAAAGTCCACGATTCTCCGGTTGATAAATTAAATTGAGGTGAATTAAATATCAATAATTTTAACCAACATTTTGGCGCCGTTGCCGGGGAGTTGCTCCAAGGTAAGCTGGTATTTTGATGATTTTTTTGAATTGATTAGATAGGATCTTTTTACAATACACAACAAGGTGGAGGGGAAACATTAAGACGCAAAGACGAATTCACTTTGGGATTCCCATGGTGTAACAGCCTGTCGCAGCCACTTTAGTGGGTTACCCCAAATTTTTGTTGTGTCCTGCTGGTAAGTGTGATTGTTTTTTTTCACAAGTTTGACTTATTACAAGAAGTGTGTTTATCTTTCCTGTAAAAAGTGTTTACAAGTGTGGCTATCCTTTTGTAAGTGAGGTGTGTCTAATTCCAGAAATCTAATTTTACAGCAATTGTTAGGTGTGACTAGTTGTGGCAGATTGGAGGAGGAGGATTGGTAAGGCAAACTTGCGCATTTCATAACAGGTTCCTTCAAACCCAACTGTGGCACAGGTATTTCAATTTATTTTGATTAAAAGTCTTGTTATTTTTAGAAATTGTTTTGATGAGACCTAGAGATAGTAAGGGTAGATTCATTAAGGTTCATTCTGATCTTTTTGTAAACAACAAAACCCCCTCCTTCACTAACCCTAGGGATAGGGATACCGGCAACGAAACTGAAAACAACAACATTCAGAATTCAGCAGAATTTGGGACCCAACCAGTAGGAACTGAGGTTATACTCAGTGAACAGTTACATTCAGAAGAAATCCCACAGATCCAACAAGATTCACCTTTAAAGGAAGATCCTAATTTGGTTGACACAGTGAACATAGAAAAAGTGAACTTCCTTCTTGAACATAACCAGAATCCGGTGGTTTCTCAATTAGAATCCACTACAGATTTACCTTTCAATTTTCAAACTTGGCCTAGGCCAGACCATTGGGATTTTATTCTATCCCCAAGAAGAGACAGGTTAGGTGTCAACTGGTTTAGAAACCCTCTAGTCATGAGTGATCAGGAAACTGGACACCAGATGGAAGGAGAAGGAGAACATGAGGGACGAACTGAAACAACTTTTGGCTTCCCCATTCTGGATCTTACACGGGATGTCAGTATGAAAAATATCCCAGCATCTTCATTACCTACCTTCTATGGGAAAAGTACTGAAGATCCGGATACCTTTCTATTTGAGTTTGACATCTTATGTAGGAGTTATAATTATCTACAGGATGCTCAAAAGTTAAAACTATTTCCAGCCACCCTTAAGGATTCTGCACTTAGATGGTTTATGAGCTTGGGGGAATCCACCATCCGAACTTGGGAACAAATGAAGAGTGCTTTCCTCAGAAAATACCGAGACTACTGTGGGCCTCGAGACTCCCAAAATGATATCTTTAAAATGCAACAGCATGAAGAAGAGAGTCTGGAGGACTTCTTAGAACGATTCTGTTGTGTATTGCAGAAGTCTAAGTATAATACCTTACAGGAGGATGCAGTCAGAACTCTTTTTCTAAAAGGGATCCTGGATGAATATGTGGAAATCCTCAACTTGATGGCATCAGGTGATGTATCTCATAAATCCTTTGAGGAGATTACTGAACTATGCAGAAAGTATTCGAGGAGTAGAGCCAAGGCAGGAAAAAGCACAAGGGAAGGTCCTTCCCGTATTTCTAGAACAACAGGAACTAGTGGGGTCACAAGAGTTGAATTGGGAAACCTGTTAGAAAATTTCAAAACTGACATTTTAGGCAACTTAAGCTCCCAATTTGATGCATTGAAGACAAAGAAACGGCAAGAGGAGGAGGACATAGCAGCATTACACATATTCTGCCCCAAATGCAGAAAAAACATCCTTTGAAAGAGTGCCCTTTAAATACCATTTCAGTTTGTGCTCTTTGCTCTGCTCAACACCCAACTGACAATTGCCCGTCTTTACCAGAACTACAAGCTTTTTACAAGCTTAATGCTGAACCTACCGATGCATCAAGAAGGCCTTGGCAGCCTAGACCTCAAAACATGTACCCAGAACCTGTTTTCCAGAACCCTTCATATTATTATCCCATGCAGCAATCTCAGCAGCCATGGAATCCACAAATGTGGCAGAATTGGCCCTCTCAACCTACTCAAACCCAGCCTTGGCAGCAAGGCTGGCGGGGACAGTCATATGGAGGACCACAAGGACAACCCTATGGAGGAACACAATCAGCCACCCCTCCTAGTTACTGTCCAATGCCACCAAATATACAGCAGCTATTACCAGGCTTTACACCACCTGCCCTTCCTCCTATACCCCCAGTTCCACAACAATATCAAAATC
Organism: Larix kaempferi; assembly: GCA_027924585.1. Lineage (NCBI taxonomy): Eukaryota > Viridiplantae > Streptophyta > Pinopsida > Pinales > Pinaceae > Larix > Larix kaempferi. The sequence goes on along the minus strand of BSBM01000852.1, from coordinate 1,743,720 downwards.
CAAATCCACCTAGACCCACGTTGTTGCCAGCCCAACCTATCCCAAACCCTAATAACCGACCTCCCCAGCCTCTTAATAATGCTGAAATTCAGATGGCTCCAACTTATGTAATTCATTCAGCTCCTTTACAGGAAATACAATTAAGGTCTGGGAAAACATTAAATAAAACCCCTCCAATAGTGATTATTCATGAAGAGACTGGAGAAGAAAGTGATGAAAAAGAGATTACAGAGGAAGAAGAAGTGCAGATTGCCTCAGAAAATACTCAAGCACTGGGAACTCATTTCCAACCACCTGCTCATCCACAGGTAAATAACAACCCCCCTTACCCGGAGAGGTTATTAATAGAGAAGCCTGTGATGCGTCCACAGTTTGATTTGGAGAGTGAGTTGAGAAATGTTTGCATCAAAATTCCATTACTTCAGGCTATTAGGGATGTCCCTATTTATGCAAAGTTGGTAAGGGAACTGTGCTTAAAGAAACCTGGTCGAAAACAGAAAGATCCACCCAAGATAAATGTTTTAGGCCAGCTGTCTAATTATATTTCAGACTGCCCCTTACCCCCAAAATTTGCAAATCCTGGGAATCCAGTGGTGACCATTTACATCAATGAGGTTCCAATAGGAAACACTCTAGTTGACCTGGGGTCTGCCATCAATGTCATGTCTATGACCACCATGCAGAGACTTCAGTTGCATAATCTCCTCAGATCTACTCCTACTATTTTGGAGTTGGCTGATAGGAGCACAGTCAAACCTGTGGGGGCCTTAGATGACATTACTGTCACAGTAGATTCTTGGGAGTATCCAGTGGATTTTCTGGTACTCCAAACCAAACACCCAATGGGGGAACATCCTGTTATATTAGGCAGGCCTTGGTTAGCCACTGCCAATGCCTTTATAGGATGCAGAGAAGGTATTTTAACTATATCAAATGGCACTTCTCTACAAAACCTAATTATTTATCCTCCAGCACAGCCTGTATCGGAAAACATGTTATGGTTAGAGAATCCTTATGGGGATGAGGATGTGGGACAACCCTTACTGTCCATCAGTCAAACTAGGGGGATGGAACACCAGACTGAGGATGATATCCTAGATCAATTTATTTCAGCCACCACTAGTATTGAGTACCCTCAGTCCTTCTCTGACTTAGACAATGTTTTCACAGAAGATTTTCAGGAACACTATTACCCTTCAGCCACCTCATCATCAGTAGTTTTATTCATAGATGAGAAGGTTGAAGCTGCAACTATACCAATGGAGATTAGTCCAGGGAGATCTTTGTTTATTAATGGGAATCTGTCTCAAAGCCAGCAAAATCAGGTAGTTAATTTACTCAAAGCACAGTCTGGGGCATTTGCTTGGGTTTATACAGACATGAAAGGCATTCACCCTAACACATGCATGCATCACATCTATACGCAGGAAAATATTAGACCAGTAAGGCAGCCACAGAGAAGAATGAATCATGCACTTAAAGACATTGTGAAGGAGGAATTACAAAAATTGTTGGATGCAGATTTCATCTATCCCATTTCTGATAGCAAATGGGTATCTCTGTTGGTGATTGTTCCAAAGAAGGGAGGTAAGTGGAGAATATGTGTTGATTTTCGTGAGTTAAATAAAGCAACTCTCAGAGATTACTTCCCTCTTCCTTTCATAGACCCGGCTTTAGATACATTGTCTGGAAAGAAATATTTTTCTTTTCTGGATGGATACAGTGGATATAACCAGATAAGAATAGCCCCAGAGGATCAAGAAAAAACCACTTTTACCTGCCCATGGGGAACTTATGCTTACAAGGTGCTACCATTTGGGCTGTGTAACGCTCCTGCCACTTTCCGGAGGGCAGTGTTAGGTATTTTGGCTGATTTGGTCCATGACTGTGTGGAAATATATATGGATTATTTTACAGTCTATGGTAATGATTTCAAGGAAGCCTTGGATAATCTGGAGAAAGTTCTAATTAGGTGCCAAGAAACAAATCTTGCTTTAAGCCATGAAAAGTGTAAGATGATGTTAACTGAGGGTATTGTTTTAGGGCACCATGTTTCATCAGAAGGAATTAAGGTTGACCCAGCAAAAATTGAAATCATTACTAGTCTATCTTCACCAACTACACAAAAAGAAGTCAGAAGTTTTCTGGAACACGCAGGGTACTATCGTAGGTTTATTGCTAATTTTAGAAAGATATCAGCCCCACTGTTCAAATTGTTGGCCAAAGACAGTGGTTTTGATTGGGATCAACACTGTCAAACAGCCTTTGACACATTAAAGTCAGAATTGTCTTCAACACCAGTTCTGCGGGGGCCAAATTGGTCTTTGCCCTTCCATATACAAACTGATGCTTCAGACACTGCCTTGGGGGGAGTGCTCGGACAGAAAGAAAATCAGTCCTCCTATGCTATTTATTTCATCAGTAAAAATTTAACACCTGCAGAACTGAATTATACAGTGACTGAAAAAGAGTTTCTAGCAGTAGTTCATGCCATCAATAAATTCCGGCATTATATTACAGGTTACGAGGTATTTGTTCACACCGACCATTCTGCTATTAAATTTTTATTGAATAAGCCAATCACTAGTGGCAGAATTACTAGATGGTTACTTTTGTTACAGGAATTTAACATTACCATAGTTGACAAACCAGGGAAGGAAAATCTGGTTGCAGATTTCCTCTCCAGATTGACTCATGCTGATGATAATGTTCCTGTAGATGATACATTCCCTGATGAACACTTGTTTGTTGTTTCTATTAAAACACCCTGGTTTGCAGATGTAGCCAACTATTTGGTTACAGGGAAACTACCTGCTCATTTGTCATCTTACGAAAAACGAAGAATCATACAGCAAAGTGATAATTATTCATGGGTGGGTAATGACCTCTTTCGAACCGGTCCAGATCTGATTATCAGGAGGTGTGTGAGGGAGGATGAGATGTGTGACATCCTCCAAGCCTGTCATGATGGACCCTGTGGAGGCCATTTTTCAGACAAGCGGACAACATATAAGGTGTTACATCAAGGGTATTACTGGCCTACCCTTTTTAAAGATGCTAAGAAGTATGTACAGGGCTGTGACAGCTGTCAAAGAATGGGGAGACCCACTGCTGCTGATCAAATGCCTTTACAAGCCCAGGTACAAATTGAACCTTTTGAAAAATGGGGATTGGATTTTGTTGGCCCAATCTCACCAATGTCAAGAAAAAAGAGATATATTTTAGTATGCACTGACTATGTGACTAAGTGGGTTGAGGCAAAAGCTCTATTGAGGGCCACTCAGAAATCAGTCATAGAATTTATTTACGAAGAGATTTTTACTCGTTTTGGCATTCCTCGTGAAATTGTGATTGACAATGGGGCACAGTTTGTCTCTAAATCAATGAAAGCACTTACAAAACAATATGGAATTAAGCACTATAAATCTTCTCCTTACCACCCCCCAAGCAAATGGTCAGGTGGAATCAACCAATAAAGTGCTAGAATCCATCTTAACTAAGACTGTGCAGCTACATCACAAGGACTGGGCAGACAGGCTACCCGAGGCATTGTGGGCTTACAGAACTACGTGGAGAAATACCACAGGGTATACCCCATATCAGCTTGTTTATGGTAAACAGGTCCTGCTTCCTATAGAATTTTAGGTGAAAACTTTTCGTACTGCTGCGCAACTGAGCCTGAATTTAGATGAAGCCCAGGAGCAGAGGCTGATGCAATTAAATGAACTTGATGAAATCAGACAAGATGCTGTCCAACAAACTGTGTTGATACAAAATCAGCGGACTAAGTGGCATGATAAATTTTTGAAGAAGAAGACTTTTGAAGAAGGTGATTGGGCTCTGTTATTTGACTCACGATTCAAACATTTCAAAGGTAAGCTTACCACTAGATGGATGGGGCCATATGAAATTGTGACTGTTTTTGATAATGGTTCTGTCAAAATAAAAACAATAGATGAAGAACAAACTGCCTTTGTAGTGAATGGACATCGGTTAAAGGTATATCATAAACCTCTCTCTAAGCAAGAGTTCATCCATAACATGAGTCAGCAGTCTGAACTAGAACTGGTAGGTGAGGAAAAGACTTCTTCATCTCCTACTCTCTCTCAGTAATCTTCAATGGAATTGTTTTTTGTACATATGTACAGGGATTTGTTTTTTTTTTCTCTTTTTGAAAGGGTGCAGATATTCTTTTCAGTAAGACTCAGAATGTTTTGAAACCTAAGGGAGGTGTTTTATCACTACTCTATCTCAGCATTCTGATTATTTTTGCAAAGCATTTTTAAGGACTGTGTAAATTTGGGTCAATTTCTGAGTTTCACTGATTTATTGGAATTTCTGCATTTGTGTGTCAGATTTTTCAGAACTGTTTTGGCTATTCATAAGAGTACTTGCCCACCAGGAATTGCCTACATTAATGCTTTAAGCTTCCCAAATATTTTCTGCTTATGAACCTATGGGCTGCTAGGACCATTTGATTTGGTTTCACACTAGATAAAGAGTGGGAATTGATGTTAGTTACAGCTATGGGCATGAAGTTATTTTTAAGTTAGGCATCATGTTAAAAAAAGGTGTTCAAGATCGGGCAGTTTGGGGGTTATTATCTCTTGGCTGTTATAATATTAAACATATATATATATATACTGTCTTTAGCCACTTTATGACTTTCACTTTCTACAGTTACGAAGGTTAGTTGTTCATATGGGAAAATCTTTACAGGCATATACAAAGAATACTCTTCCAATTCTGGTACCATCCCACTCCTAGAAGGTTTTCAGAGCAGCTCCCCCACTCATATATGCTTGAGCAAATCATAAATTTTATCTTTAAAGATGAAATTGGGACAAGAGCCTCTGATAGAAAAAAGGGTGTAAGAGGTTAACCCGCCGGGATACTGAACAGGTCTGCTGGCAGCGGGTACCGACCTGTGGTATGAACAGGCAAACCCATCAGGGTTCTGAACAGGCCTGTTGGCAATGGGGCATCTGTCTGGGGAAGAAGCTTCTTAATATGTTATAGTTACCCCACCGGAGTACTGACCAGGCTTGCTGGCAGTGGGTTCTGACTTTAATATCTTCTTTAATAGCCTCATCTATACTTGTCTATATGAACAACGTACCTATGTGAAGGTAAAAGAGAAGCCATAAGGATGGTTAATTAAAATTTATTAAATTCATTAAAAAATAAAATGATAGCCAGTTGATAATCATCTCCAACTGTTCTGTATTTTGGATTACCTGATTCTAAAAAAGAAGGTTTATGTTTGATGCCTAAAACATAGCTGAGAAATTTAGTACTATTTGTTCCACTACTCAAATTATCCTGTGTGAAGCTGAGTCAAAATGGACCAGTACCCCATTAGCTTCTGTTGCTATTTTCCTTGTCCTCTGGCATATGTCCTGGTGGAAAAAGTTCTATATGGATGACAAGGATGAAGTCTGAATTGTTGATTGTTTGAGTTATGAGTGGTTGATGAAGCTTGCATTTCTGATTGTTGAGTTAGGAGTGATTGATTGAAGTTTGCATTCCTGATTGTATTTGTATTTTCAATAAAAGGTGGCTTCATAGCACAATTAAGTTTCCTGTGTGGTTAGATGGAGCAGCAACCTTACATTAAGGAAATCATGCCACAAAACTGTTGAGGGTCCAACAAATCTTTTAAACCAGTCTATTTGCTTATGAATTCATCTAAGTGATGTCTATTTGAGAGATTAATGGTTTTACATCATTATTCATAGCCTAGCAGCTGCTCCAGATGTTGGTACTTACTGGTAAATTATTGTGCATCGTTATCAACCTAAAAGCACTGCTGTGTTGTTAAAGTGCCGGATTGAGTGCCGTAAGAAGTGCTGGAAGATATATTTGGGAAATTGGCATGTATATGGTAATGGACGTTGATGGAGGTAAGGAAAGGTGTACGATTGGCTAAATCTTAATTATTAATAAGGATTATAATTAAATATTTTTGCCATTATATGAAATTCGATGAGTTATGAACTACCTTAAATACCTTTGATAATATTTCATCCTCTATTATTGGCAACCTTTGATAAAATGAATTATAACCTTGTTCTATTATCATTGGGGTTCTTACGTGTTATGAGATTAAGTTTAGTTTAAAACGTGTTACATCATGGTTATCATTCCCTGCGAAGTGGGCAGTATGTGCCACCGCTTGTAATTATTTTCTCTTGTCACGATTATTGTCTTCTTTACCTTCACTTCCTCTCATTATCATTTTTACCATGTTCATTCGGGTTTTTACAGTCTCTATCGTTACCATTGTCATTGCCTGCGATTGCCTGTCCGAATTCTTTGATAATTCTCTGCTAATTCGCCAATCTTCGTGTCTCCACCATGCTCAATCGGCATGAACCCTCTGCATATGAACAGTTGTTAGCCATCCCTGAATTCGTTGCATGCAAGGATATGTTTACTCGGGCTGGATGGCATGCATTTTTAACTAATTTACAGGGCCACGATGACGCTGTTTCTTTACAATTCGCCCTGAGTTTCGATGGGCACACCGCTAGAGTGGGGGCTCTGGAGTTTGAAGTGACAGAGGAGTCCATTTCAGTTGCCACGGGACTTCCACGCACCGGTGATAGATGGTTTAAGAATTTTCGGTTGCCACGAAAGGAATATGACTGTGTTTTCAAACCAGAATATTTGGCTGTGAAGGGTGAGAAGGGTTTCTCCAAGCTGTGGGTTAGAGAAGAATTTCATAATTCCTTGATGATCATCACCAAGCTAATTACCTGTGAAGGTCGCTTCTCCACTTACAAATCCTGTCATTTTCGCCTGCTAGCTCACTTCGAGTTTGGTAAGCTTCTGAACTTTCCATTTTATTTTTGGAAAAGTTTGAGTAAAATGGCTTCACAAGTAAGGAAGAACTTAGAGCATCCAACTCATATTCTTTACCATCATGGGCTTATTAAAATGCTCGTTTTAGCTGATTTAAAGAAGCAAGGTCGGGGATGGGAACAGTTTGTGTATGAACTCTCTAACCCTCATCTTCAGTCACCCTTGAGGAATGAATCAGGTGAGCCTGGTATTCCTGATCTAATGGAGAAAGCTTCCTCTACAAATAATTATGTTCCTCAAAATGATTGCCCTCAGGAACCCGCTGTTAACAGTTGCAAGAAAACTGCTCCATTATATGCTAAGAAGTCCCCAATCTCTAAGAGACAGTGTGTTAGCTCTCGGTCTGGGGGAGATAAGGAGCAGGAGAATTTGTTTGTTTTGTCAAATAGACGATTTACTCGCAGCATGGCCGCTAAAGAGGGGAGAAAGGGATCTAAGGGTAAAGAACCTGTTCAAGTTGAGTTGTCATCATCTGGTGCTTCCTCTACCCATGCCAACTCTGATTCTCCTGGTTCTCCTCATTATTCTGCATCGTTGAGTCTTGTCAGTGAACCTTTGCTGCCAGTATTCCCTTCAAAATCGAGTCTGAAATCTACCAAAGGATCCCCTTCAAAGTCAAGTTTGAAATCTGTCAAAGTATCCTCTTCCAAATCGAGTTTAAAATCTGTCAGGGCATCACTTTCCAGATCTGGTTCAGAGGCTTCAGCACAGGGGATTGACTATTTTAGGCAAAAGAATATTAAATTGACAAAGAAGCTGCAAGAATATGTAAGGTTGGATCAGGTTATCAAACAAGAAAATGCCATTTTAAAGGCTAGAATAGTATCTTTGCAAACCCTGGTTGATGAAGTTAAAGGGACAAATCACAGCCTTCGAAAATAGTTAAAGAAGAAAGACAAATAGTTTGAACAGTTGGTTAGCCTACAGCAACACTCTGCCCCCTCTCCTCCTCAGGTGCAAGTCCTGTTTAATACCTCAGCTTCAGTCTCTGGAGTTGGATCCAAGGATTGATAATGGCACTGTGGGGATTTAAAATTTTGTCTCTCTGAAATTCCCTTGCATTGGGACATGCAAGACCTTCAGTCTGGGGGAGATGTTGGTCCTCTATTTTGCCCATTCAGTATACTGTTTTCTAGCATTAAAAGTCTTAATGGAATCCAATAATAATCAGTTTTGTGTGTCTTTTTGGAGGTCAACACTGCTAAAGCTATGGTAAGTGATTTTAATTATTTGTTTGTTGTATTTTCTTGTTTTATGCATATGTTTTGGGTTTTAGGTTTCATTAAATGATATGCTAATAATAAGATTGGTTTCTCTTCCATACAGGGTTCGTTTGGCCCAGCGTCCAAAGGAGGTTTATGCAGAGATCGGGGATTCGATCTACAATGAGGGCGTTTTTCCTGGATCCATATCGTCTTTCAGATGCTTTTGAGGATTACTCCACTGCTATTTTAGGCATGATCTTTGATCGAGGGTTGTTGTTATTTTCTCTTTAACAATATGTGTATATTTGGGGATCTGAGATTCCATCTTTTGGCTCAGAATTGCTAAGATATCTGAGGGTTGTTATTCATATCGACCCTTGTTTCCAGGGCGATTTCACTCTGCATAATTCAATATAAAAGCGACTGTGGAAACCCTAAGTAGGGAGGATTGTACAAACTTCATTTTATCAATACGATTCAGTGCGTGTTTTCATCAAATCTGTGATTTAAGTGTGTGAGGCGTTGAGGGCAGGGCCCACCTTCAACACCAAATTGTGATATTCCAGTAGTGTGTGGTTTGCAGTAGTATATTGGCGTTTTTATCATTTCACATTTCTTTTCAGAACATTAATGGTTTGCTCATTACTGGATTGAAATAGAATGCGTGACTGTTAGTAGCATTTATTAGTTGATGATAGTGGATTTAGTTCGTTAACAGTTTGAATTTAAGACTTCCTCTGGTTTTTAATTGTTGTTTAAAACTAGGGTATGCGTGAATCATGTGATGAACTTGATGTAGGTCATGGTAGACTCGGTTTTATGAATGATTACGAATAGATTGAGTGTTATATTTCTATTTGACCAGCATACAGTATTATAATCATAGCTACAGGAATGGTTTTGAACTTGTCTTATTCACGGGACTGTAAAATGAATTAAGGAATGGTTTGGATTTAAATCTTTCCTTTAATTTCCAGTGTGTGGCGTTGGTACATGAATCATGAGTTTGACTCTAAATATTAAAACCTTTGTGTTGCAGCATGAGGGTAGCTTATAAATAGCCTGTCTTTTTACTGTCGAATTTTCAAGATTTGAGCATCATTTGCAAAAGAGTCGAGGGCTTGAAAGCTGTGATCATAGAGCATTTAAGGTTTATCTCTTTTTGGATGAAGGATTGAATAAAAACTGAAGTTGTATTTGAATGAGTTTTGGGAAGGAGTCTTTGTCTATAACCTTGTTACCTTGAATCAGTTTCACAATCTAAACCAGAACCAATGAATGTCTATTACACAGTTCTAACATCTATTGATGAGTAGAATCTGAATAGTTTTGGTGTTTCTTTATGTGCATTTATATGCACAAATCATAAACAGAGTATATTGGAATTTCACTAAACAGTCAAGCTCTCCTTCGATAGACTGTGCGTATTGACAACTTAAAGCTAAAAGGCCATAGGTTTAGTTCAGATTTGGAAATATTTGTGTGGATTTAAACATTAAATTTGGAGTTCAGCTAGGGAACAAGATCAATTAAGTATATGCATTTGGTGGATAACAGGTTGATTATCTTTATATGGATTGTAGTTACAATAACTTAGATTGCTGTAGAGATTATTAGTTGCTGTAGCCTAAGATTGTGTTTATTTTTCTAGCAAGTTGTTTTGTTTTAAAAATCATAGAACTGCAATTTGGAAATTCCTTATTGGTTATTTTTGAGTTCAATAGTGAGATAGGAATTAGTAAATTAGTTTTCTTTTCTATAGTACAGATCTAGTGATACTTGGTATTGGTCATTTAAGTGTTAGCTTCATTCTTGTTGTAAGTAGATTAGGGTTTCTTGAGGAATGAGCATTGAGACTACTTTACCCGCACATATAGTGTAGCAGCTCAAAGTCCACGATTCTCCGGTTGATAAATTAAATTGAGGTGAATTAAATATCAATAATTTTAACCAACAGCAGGTTCGGATTTGGGAATAATCCCTATCCGCTTAATTGTGGGAAGTACTTGGGCATAAGCCCTAAAACTCATTGTGAGGAGTACCACAGGAACCCCGAAGTAGTTGGCCCGTTGAGAGGACCTTCCAGCGAAAAGGGCAACGACCCCTACCTGATTGACTAGTTCCCACCCGTGAGGTAAACCAAGAGCTGTCGTTTGTGGCAAAGCGGTTATCAGTTTTACCTGAGACGTGGAGTGAGGGGTACTGCCCCAATACGCAAGCCGTCAGACAGCATTGGTGGCCGAGTGAAAACCCTGAACTGTTAGGAAGCCGCACATACCTGGGGTCCATATCTAATTTCAGTTGAACTGTTGTCGATCGGTGCTGCGCCATTTTACATCCAGTCATTCAGATCCATTTTGCAAGTTGTTCCAGATCCAGCCATTTTCAATCCATTCGGCGCCGTTTCAGATCCCTTTCGAGCCGTAGCCGCTCCAGTCTGAACTGAAAAATATATATATATATATATATATATATATATATATATATATATATAAAATAAAAAAAATAAAAAAAATAAAATTAGTTTTTTCTCCATATCTCCCTTGTTTTCACTATGTTTCCCTTGAAATTTTCGGGGAACCCCTGTCACCCCATTTTGCATATTTCATTCCTGAGCACCCTATCCACAATTTCCCTTCCCAAAGCCCGAAATCCCACATTTGTCTATTTTTAGGGTTTGCCATAACTTCCTCATATTTCACCCAATCACCCTCAAATTTTACCACAGAGTTCATTTTTGAATTCTGCTTCTTTGTTTCCCTCTGCCAAATTTTCCCATTCTTTCACCCCGCTTTTGGAATCCTCATTTTTGTTTCCCTGTCCATTCAACAGTGTCCAAAACCTAGTCAAACCCCAATTACCCTTCATATTTTTTCCCTAGTCCAGATTTTCCCTTATTGAAGTAGTTTCTGTTTTTGTTTTCCTACCCGGTCAACCGAAAAAAAAATAAAAAATAAAAAAATCCTGGTTATGGTTGTCACCCGTGCAGGAGCAAAAACCATGGAGGAAGCACTTGCAGCCATCCAAGCCAAACTCCAGGATCTGGATGAAACATTTCTCGGCCTCCATCTTGAACATTCAGCTGTGAACAACAAACGGTAGTCTGAGTCTTCATCAGACAATGGGTTCTCCTCTTCCAGCAATTTCCGTGGTCCGAAGCTTGATTTTCCTCGCTTCAATGGTACTGATCCAACTGGATGGATATATCGTGCAGAACAGTATTTCAGTCTGCATAATACTTTTGATGTCAACAAAGTTCCGTTGGTATCCTTTCACTTGGAACATGAAGCTCTTCAATGGTACCGTTGGTACATCAAGGCTCATCCAGAGCCCAAATGGCCAGAATTTTGCCAGCTCCTTTTGCAACGATTTGGTCCTAGTGTTTTTGATGACTTCACAAGAGCCCTCACTAAACTTCTCCAAATTGGCACAGTGAGAGAGTATCAAACTGAATTTGAGAATCTAGCCAACTATACCGAAGGATTGTCTGATGACTTTTACCGGAGTTGTTTTATCAGTGGTCTAAAGGATGTCATCCGCTATGAGGTCAAAATGTTCTATCCCAACACAATGATGGAAGCCCTAGGGTTGGCTAAGTTGGCAGAACAACATCAGTGGGAACAACAACATCAGTGGGAAAAGTGGCTCCCTCTTGCTGAATGGTGGTACAATACCTCTTACCACAATGCCTCTAAAATGACCCCATATGAAGCAGTCTATGGTCAGGCACCTCCAGCTCTTCTTCCATACACCCCCACCAGTTCACTAGTTCAGGAAGTTGACAAGGTCCTTCGAAACCGTGATCAGATTCTTTGCATTTTGCGGGACAATCTTCACATGGCAAGAAATTGCATGAAGCAACAAGCTGATCAACACCGTTCAGAGCGCACTTTTCAAGTCGGTGATATGGTTTTTCTTCGTCTCCAGCCGTACAAACAATCCTCCTTGAAACTCAAAGGGAGTCATAAGCTCGCTCCAAAGTTCTATGGGCCATATCGGATTCTTCAGAAGATTGGGTCCGTTGCTTATAAATTGGAACTTCCTCCTTCTTCCCGCATTCATCCAGTCTTTCATGTCTCTTGTCTGAAGAAAGTTCTTGGCACCAACATCAGCGGACAAACGATTTTACCCGAACTGGATAAGGAAGGATCCATCCTTTTGGATCCAGAGGCCATCCTCAATCGGCGCACGCTTCAGCTTCGCTCTCGCTCGATCATAGAGTTCTTAATTCAGTGGCACGGCATGCAACCAGAGGATGCTACATGGGAACCACTCCTTCAGATTCAACAACAATTTCCACATCTAAAGCTTTGAGGACAAAGCTTTTTTTAAGGGGGAGGGGATGTTAGGAACCCATGTCTTTACTTTGTTAGTATGTTGTTGTTGGACGCATATGCTTTGTAAGTCGTCCCGTAGTATTTGTTGATCAATAGTTTGTGTTATTGTTGTTGGCGCATATGCTTTGTAAGTCGCCCGTAGTATTGTTGATCCATAGTTTGTAACGGCCCATGGTTTCGACCCATAGTATGGGCGCCTAGAATTAGTATATAAGTGTGTGTTGAGACCTATGAAGTCATCGTGAAGTTATTTGTATTTAGCTTGCTCATAGGAGGTTTCCCCCTCGAAGTGGCTTGTGATCAATATAAAAGTGATTCTGAGTTCTGTCATTTCTGCTATTTCGCATATTTGTATTAATTAATTGTTGCAGGTGCCTCACATCTTATTCCAAATATTATTTTCATAATAGTTTGACACTGCAAGAAGGCTCGGTCGATCCTTCTTGTGTTCTCTATTATGGATATAGTCGAATTGTTGGATAAAGGTTTTCACAATTAACTATGAAAAGAAGGGGCGCCCGATCCTTCTTGTCGGAAAACGGAAGTCAAGAGAAACCATTTTTATATGTTCAAACTTCCAAGGTGTTGTATTTTTAAAATTGTCTTGTAATTGAAAGGTCGGTCGATCCTTCGTATCCCTAATATTATTTTCATAATAGTTCGACACTGCAAGAAGGGTAGCTCGAACCTTCTTACTCCAAATATTCTTTTCATAATAGTTCACCACTGCAAGAAGGGTCGGTCGATCCTTCTTGTGTTCTCCATTATGGATATGGCCGAATTGTTGGATAAATGTTTTCACAAATAGCTGCAAAAAGAAGGGGCGGGTGATCCATCTTGTCAGGAAATGGAAGTAGGGAGAAACCATTTTTATATATTAAAAATTCCAAGGTGTTCTATTTTTAAAATTGCCTCGTATTTGAGAGGTCGGCCGACCCTTCTTATTCTCAATATTATTTTCATAATAGTTGGACACTGCAAGAAGGGTCACTTGACCCTTCTTATTCCAAATATTATTTTCCTAATAGTTCGCCACTGAAGTTTGGCTTTCCCGTTTAGCTTGTCAGTGTTAGCACTAGTGTTGTCCTGGATAAAACTGGGAGGTTCAATTTCTAAAAAGAATGGAGAATCATCTAGGTAGGTATTCACGGCCTCAAGGGTGAAATGGTCTAAATGCCAAGCCCTAAACTTTGCTAGGAGAATTAAATTGCAGAGGTCCGCCTCCAGTTACATGTCTGCACAAATAAACGGTATAGATCTTCAGTGGTGAAGATCTACAGTCATGAGCAGGATTCACGAAAAAAGGGTAAGGTGTTTTAGATGGAGGGGGGTGTTTAGCCAATGAGCATCTGAAGTAGTAGATCAATGGCCAATGGAGGAGATCGATGGTCGGGAACTACTTCTCCGATACGACATGCGCGGAGCAAACAAATTTTTGGATCCATGAACTTTTGGTAGAGGCCGACTAGGTTTGGACAGTGCAGATCTAGGAGGCTGATATCTATCGCAGAGGTTTTTTTCGCAGATCTAACTTGCACAAAACATCAATGGAAGCCAAATTTGCGAATTTGTTATAAGTCGCACCGTTTGACGGCCAGGATTCATGCAAGATCCAGATCAACGGTGGGTGAATTCTCGTGGTTTTAACTGGCAGAAAAGGAGACATGTGGTGGGATTCGAGGCCACCAGGGATCATAGAGATAGAAACCAGTGGCGAACCATGGCCCAGAATGGATCAAGAAAATAGATGGCCAGGGAAGCTTCCACGCCGCAGAAGATGCAGGGGTGATAGCAAAGGATAAATAATATAAAAAAATCGCCTGCATGGAGAGATGGATCCCATCTTTCCTATTTTGCATCCGAAAGCAATAGGAGCAAGCTGTGAAGAGACAGATAGGTCAACCAGGGGCCCAAACCAACCTTAAAAAAAACAGGTAGGTTCTCTTCTCTACAGTGAACTATTAAATGGCTGAATTGAGTGATAGAGATCCATCGATCGAGATTTGAAAAAGGAAAATGATCAGATGGTAGACGTAAAGAAGTTATCACTCAGATGATTTGTCCAAGGAAGTGAGGAATAGCACAGCCAAATTACTGAAACTCACTGGAAAAGAAGCTAGCTGGGAGAAGGAAAAAATGAGCCTAAGAAATCAAATTGATGATTTGAAAAATAAATTATCAAATCTGAGTCAGCAGCAAACAAGTATAAGTCAGGATGAAGATGGAAATGACGCTGATAGTCTTCTACAGGCTATATCCCAAGTAAGTTTAAAAGATGTTGAAATTAAGGAGTTAAGAGAAGAGGCTCAGAGGTTGAAAGAAGAAAATGAGAAGAAAGATGAAGAAACGAAATCTTGGCAAGACAAATATAAATAATTTATTGAAACCAACTTGAAAGTAGCCGTTGGGTTCTACATCAAATGAGGATTTTGAAGTATTTTTATTCAAAAGAAATTTGTAATATTGTTTGTGGCTTTGACTCAAATGACATTTGGCATGTTTAATTAAGTTATTTTAGTTTTTAGTTAAAAGACATTTTGTATAAAAGACATTATGAATTACTTTGAAAGGGTTGGAAACTTTTTGGAGAGACAAGAATTTTGAATCGAGTTGATATATTTGAATATAAAGAGCCACACGGGAAATAACTCACCTTTACAGAATCAGAGATTCATGTGTTGATCTTGTTTACAGTCGACTGTATTTTTCTCTTCTTAAAATTGATAATGTATTCATCTGTAACTTTGTGCCCATTATTGATGGAATGTCTATGTTTCTTTCTAAATCACCTACAAAAAGATTTGACTATAATCTGACAACTACCTTGCCTCTGTGAAAATCTTTATGGTGGTTTATCTGTTGGTATATAAATTGTTTAGTTTTCGACTCCATGCCTAATGATTCTTACTTGAAATTTCAACCAGTCTGTTTACTTCTTCTCTTATGTGAATATTTCTCACTGTTTAATTCATACTATTATGCTTTTTCATGGCTTGATAAGTGTTGTATCGAGACAAAATTCATAAATATTATGCTTTGTTGCTTTGCAAAGCACTGTCATGTTTAATCATATTTGTAATCAATAATCCATACATTGATCTACAATTTGGATTTGTCTTTACTCATGATCTGTGTGTCTTTTATATTTTAAGTGAATTTAATAATTAAAACATTTATCTATTTATGCAAATGATTAATGTAAATTAATAAATTCATGTTAATTTTTCAATTAGCATTCCTGCTACAGGGTGATTGTGTTGTGGTTAAACTCGCATTAGTAACCTCACTATACTCAATGTGCCAAATCAAATAAAAATAGTAACTTCCCTATACTCAAAGTGCAAAATCAAATATGCCACGTGTCGCAATATGATCATTCCACATGTCACCCTAGGATACTAGATATCAACATTTTAACAACAAAATTTATAGACGTTTTGCTTTAAAGACATGGTTGGCAAGTGGAAATATTCTCATTTATCCAAGGTGTTCTATTGTTACAATTCCCTCCTAAAAGAAGGGTTGGCCGACCCTTCTTATTCCTAATACTCTTTTCATAATAGTTCGATAGTGCAAGAAGGATCGGTTGATCCTTCCTGTATTATCCATTATGGCTATATCTGAATTGATGGATAAAGGTTTTGACAATTAACTACGAAAAGAAGGGGCAACCGATCCTTCTTGTCGTAAAATGGAAGTAGGGACAAACCATTTTTATATGATATAACTTCCAAGGTGTTCTATTTTTACAATTCCCTCATAATTGAAGGGTCGGCCGACCCTTCTTATTCCCTATATTATTTTTATAATAGTTCGACACTACAAGAATGGGTCACTCGATCCTTCTTATTACCAATATTCTTTTCATAATATTTCGACATTGCAAGAAGGGTCGGTCGATCCTTCTTGTGTTCTCCATTATGGATATAGATGAATTGTTGGATAAAGGTTTTCATAGTTAACTTCGAAAATAAGGGGCGGTTGATCCTTCTTTTCGTAAAATGGAATTTGGAACAAACTATTTTTATATGTTATAACTTCCAAGGTGTTCTATTTTTATAATTCGCTCAAAATTGAAGGGTCGACCGACTGTTCTTATTCCCAATATTATTTTCATAATAGTTTAACACTGCAAGAAGGGTCGGTCGATCCTTCTTGTGTTCTCCATTATGGATATAGCTAATTTGCTGGATAAATGTTTTCACAATTAACTACGAAAAGAACGGGTGGCTGATCCTTCATGTCGGAAAACATAAGTACAATTGACTTGATATTCAAACAATGATTGAATATTTTAGACATTGATTTTTTATTTTATAACATAGCCGATTGACTTGATATTCAAACAATGACTGAATATCTTAGACATTGATTTTTTCACTTTAAAATTTTGAACATTTACAAATGAAAACTGAAATCTTCAAATATACAATTGCATTTGTTTATTGGAAATTCACTTTTCAAATCAGAAATTGCATTTTTTGATTTTAAATTCAACTTCACAATAATTTAAAGTCGCTGAACGTTTTAGATTCTCCTTATGCTTAATCAAATCATCTACTTCGAAGGAGTAATAAAAGACTAAACTTTTATTGGAGCTTCGACTTGTAGAATTAGAAGCACTAGACTCATTCCAGACATGAAGGACTGTACTAAAACAACATTCGATGACTGCTGCAAGTGTCTTTGAAAGAATGAAACCAAATCATTCATTGAATACATCATACCTCCTGCACAAGGTGGTAGTATAAGTTAAACTTCAAAAAGTGTTGAAAATCACATAGTCATCCAAGGATTCCAATTTCAATCCCATTAACTTGGACTAGTTACTCGTGGATGCAGGCTGGAGAAACTTTAGAAAGCCTCCTACCCTGATGATTTTCCCAACTTCAGCTACAAAGGGAATATTCTTGCAAAGGATGGTAAGATCTCCGGGCCAGATGTAGTTATTTGTTGATGAATAGTGCAAAAAATGTGCGATGGTGATAACAAGTTTACTGTATGTTAAGTCTGATACTACATCATCCGAGAGTCGCTCAACAAACTTTGAGATAGAATGATGATTCAACCATTTCGCACAGTTAGAAGAAGCTGACATCATGCTTTGGAGGCACATACATTCGAATATTAGCAAGCGGATAGCCTAGACACGTCAGTATTGCATCTCTCTTGAATACCTGCACAATCCTACCTTCTACTTCAGCTGCTTCTTCTCCCTATTTTCCCTCCTCGTTGCATAGCAATCAGTTATTGAAAGAAGAGTGATGGAAAGAAGATGGACGAAAATGTGATTGGTGCCAAGGAACATAATGAGAAATCCATGTATTGGGACTTCCAGAGTGCTCAAAATGCCCATATATCATGGTGTATTGGGACTTCAAGAGTGCTGGAAGCCTTCTATTTGGCGCAGTTAGAAGAAGCTAACGGCATGGTATGGTACTAAAAGAACATTCGAAGACTACTGATGGGATTTCCCTCCCATCATATCCCTCCATTTATACTTTTATCACCCGAAGATTAGCAAGCGGATAGCCTAGACATGGCGGTATTGCATCTCTCTCAAATACCTGCATAGCAAACAAATAACTGTTTATAAAAAGAAACCATTTCCAAGAAATGCAAAAATAATCATTTTATTGCAGTCAACGTGTGAGCACACATATCATCATGCACAATAAAAACAGAGAAACTATTCCTAAATTTCCAAGTGCACCATAACAGGGGATGGCCAGACAGTTGGTCTGGGCATCCCACTTGGACGAGTTCGCTCTTGCTCCTAACACCGTAGTCAGTGTGTCACGTCCCCATTTTGACCCCCTTTTTGTAAATGATGTAAATACTGATAATTCATCATGGTGAGGAGCTCAAGGCCAAGGCCCCACCATTGATTTAGCGTTTATATATATCGGCAATTAAAATAGATGCCTATGGTTCTGGTGCGAGATGGGCACAATGTATATAAGACATCATGTAATTACGAATTTTTAATGAAAACCCACAACCGGCTATGCAATGCAACAAAAGAGATGGGGCATGACTCTACAAGGAAAAGGGAGGGAAACTATTCAAACCCTTGAGCCAATGATATTAATCCATGTGTCAATGGGGAAACCCATAAACCACCAACTACCCATTTTGTCTCATGTACCCAATCATTTAATTTTTTCAAGAAATTGGTTAAGGCAGTTAATGCCTTGGGAATGAAAGAGTATGGGCAAGCCATTTTCGTGCATGGGCAAGCCATCAACTTGGAAAATCGTGTTTTTGCTTGTAGGGCAAGAAACCACCCACGAAATGGTGCCCAAAGCCATGGGGAATGGGCAGTCTTCATTCATTCACGCAGTAGGAGCTATCTGGGTCTTTCCCTTCACGTTTTTCAGCAAAATCCTGCATTTTTCCATGCCTGGAAGTTCGTTTTTGTATATATAGCAGCCTGGGAGAGAAGGGCCACATTTTGGGGACTATATGGAAGTCGTTTTTCCCCTGAATGCCCAAGGACGTTTTTCTAAAAACGGATTTGGCTTCCCTGGGTTGTTTCCCAACTTCCCATTTCGTTTTTGTGGGTTCCCACGTTTTCCTGAGTCAGCTGAAACCCCATCTCATGCCTCTCTCTATAAAAACGTTTTATCTAGCCCCATAATTGGGTTCTGCTGTTGTGTGCATCCTCATTTTGGTTTGAACCTGTGAATTGAAGTTTTGGAGTGGTAGTGGACAGAAGTAGCTTGATAAACCTAGTGGGGGAGACAACCTCTCAAGAAGATCAAGAGGGCTTTGGTTACTCTTCTATGCATACCCTGAGAGCACTAGATAGGGAAGGTATGGCTTGAGGGACTGTATAGCAGAGAAAAGAATACTTCCTTGTGCTGGGTGTGTAGGTATTGTGGGTGCCAAGCTAGATAGATCTTGCAAGGTTATCCCTGGCTCTGTGCTGGAGCTCACTAGCTTAGCAACTCTTCCCTTCCATGTCCTAGCAGCCTGATAAACCCAATTGCAGATTGGCTTGGCTCATCTTGGTGTATGCTTGGCTATGTGTGAGTCTGCTGTTCCCTGGTTCCTTGTAGAGATCATGCCCAGCTCGGGGGGTGGCAGTGGTGTTAAGAGATTGAGGAGCACACTGGCCTACGGTTGGGTGGAACGTTGCAGTTGCATAGCCAGTTGCGTGGGACTACTTTTATATAAGATAAGTATTCTCTTGTGTTAAATTGCAATTACTTATTTGATGAACATCTTAAATGTATGATGGATGTGAAATTCTTAATATTCCGCTGTGATTTTCTTAAAACCATACAGTTCCATCTATCTCTGTTATATTATGTTCATGCTTATGGTTAGACGTTTCATAGGGCTAGACACCCAGTTTAATATCACATCTGTTATGCATATGTATATGTGTATATTCTTTTTCATTTGAATTTGAATGCTTGTTTAATGAATGGATATGGGGGCTAGATGCCCGGTTTAACCGTCACGATCCTCTCCATCTAGCTGGTTGGATGGGGGGGGACGTGACACAGTGTAAGCAAAGGCATTCAAGCAATGAAATATACTTTGCAAATGATAAGCAAACACTTAAATTAGACGTGTGTATAATAATGACTACAAAATTTCTTTCTTACCGAGAAAAACCTTTTGTGGATATGTAGTCTTTCAAGGTTAGGAAGTTGCTCCAATAAGTTGAGAAGAGCAAGAGGCTTCGGAATATGGATATCAAGATTCTTCAATGATTTCAAGCTACCTAGTATTATCACAAATTTCTCTGCAGGAAAATGGTGCATTAGATCCATTATATGAGAACGTTTATTTTCATAGCTATAAGATTATGGCACTTCACAGTTAAAGCCTCTATTTTAGCAGCCCATTACACATATTAAGTGTGCAATGTTGGGAGAGGAAATAATAGGATTCCACAGTCCATGACAATAGATTAGCTCAAGCTTCTGAAGAAGAGGGAAATGAGAAATAAAGTGAGCTAAAGATTCATCTGTCAAAGCGAGCTAGCAGCACCCCATTGACTCTTAGACCATTTTCATGAATTGAAACAAGAGTAAGAGGAAGATGATAGCATGGTCTGGTACTAAAACAACATTCGACAACTGCTACAAGTGTTAACGACCGCAACAGTGCATGTTGTCTTAGAGAAGAAAGCCAGGAACATAATGACGAGTCCATGTATTGGGACTTCGATAGTGCTAATCTCCCTATGTACCGTCCTCATTGCAAGAACTTAATGACAAATCCATACATACCCAGGGATTTTCAAGGTAGCCGACTTTGATATGCTCATATATCATGAGAAGAACTGGGGAGCGATCATAAGACTCAAGGCGAACAAACTAAAAAATTCCATGGTGAACAAACTGAAAAATTCCATTTCAGTTTGCTGTGAGTGGCCACTGTGTTGATGGATTAGCCTATATATAGTGAGTGGCCACTGTGTTAATGGATTGAATGGGATGGGAGTATGGGATGGATGGGGAATGGTAATTATGACAATATGGAGGGATCATGGTGGTCAAAGATATCATCTGTAGCGACTACAGATTTTGCTGGAGTAATCGTACACGTATCACTCCAATCGATTCCTTGAAAATCCAACGGCCAACATGCCTACTGCCAACGCATTAAATGGCCTACTTGTGTGAATAATCTCATCATGCTTTTAGTCCACATAATTTTTATGTCTTGTCACCAAAACAATCTCTCAATGGGGTCAATGGTAATTATCACAGTATGGCAGGATCATAGATATCATCTGTAACGACTACAGATTTTGCTGGAGCAATAATACACTTATTACTCCAATCGATTCCTTGAAAATCCTACGGCCAACATTCCTAGTACCATTAATATCCTTAATATTCGTTTAAAAAATCTTTGAAATAATTTTAAAATCAAATATGCCACGTGTCACAATATAAGAGTTCCACATGTCTCAAATTTATAGAATTTTTGCTTCAAAGACTTTGCTGGCAAGTAGAAATACTCTCAGAGAAAGAGCGGCTGCTCTTTCTCTAAGGCATTCTATTTTTACCATTCCCGCTAGATGAAAGGTCGACCGACCCTTTTTATTCCCAATATGATTTTAATAATAGTTTGACACTGCAAGAAGGGTCGGTCGATCCTTCTTGAGTTCTCCATTATGGATATAGCTGAATTTATCGATAAAGGTTTTCACAAATAACTGCGAAAAGAAGGGGCGACCGATCCTTCTTGTCGACAAACAAGGATCGAAAACAAAATTACTCAGAAACCATTTTTATATGTTATAACTTACAAGGTGTTCTATTTTTAAAATTCCCTCATAATTGAAGGGTCGGCCGACCCATCTTATTCCCAATATTATTTTTATAATAGTTTGACACTACAAAAGGGTCGAGCAAACCTTCTTATTCCTAATACTATTTTCATAATAGTTCGACACTGCAAGAAGGGTCAGTTGATCCTTCTTGTGTTCTCCCTTTTATGATATTTCATTCTATTTAAAAAAAGAAAAAAAGAAATAATACTTTGATTTAAAAATAACAAAAAGAAAGAATGTTTCTATTTAAAATAAAACAAAAAGAAATAATGTTTCTATTAAAAACGAAATAAGAATGATTCTATTTAAAAAAATAGAATAGTTTTCGTATAATGCTACTATAATGATACTAATGTAGATGTGTAAAATTACTTTTTTACAATTACTTGAAAAATTAAACTTCAGTTCGATGAGCATTATGGACCACCAAGAAGCAGGAGGAGAATATAACCTGTGGTCATCGTAGAGTCTCTCGTGCTCATAAGAGGTTTGGTGGATTAAACAATTGAAACTATGGTCGGCCCCATGTCTGACCTCTTCTCTCAGTTCAATGGCGGGCCTTGCTGACGAAATGATGTTCCTAAGGTCTAGTGTGGAAGACTTCAAAAAACGCATGCTAAAGGTTTATGACCTAGTCTGCTTGGTCATCAAAGCACACAGAGAGTCAGCCGACAACATGCGGTATATCTCTCAGCAATTAACATGTTACGACTCCAAAATTGATGATCTAGAATGCAATCAGATTGAACTTATGGGGACAGTGGATTTTATAAAAGATAACATTTTGAAGATGGCCAGGATGTCACAGTGCAGCCACTTCCAGGAATCCCCCTCTGCGGATAGGAGAATTGCTAAGTCTACCTCAGTTCGTGGCATAATTTTTTGTAGAAGAGATCCCTACTTGGATTAGTTTTTACATCAATTTTGGAATTTGTTTTGCATCGGCTTGTTAAATTTACAGAGCCATACTGGGAAAGCTATTCATGCTCCCAAGATCTCCTTTTTGTAATGAAGGGCTGTGCACAGCCTTCTGAATAAATCCATCTATATGCTTCAATATAATTATAGAGAAGTATTTTATAGATAAATATGGCCAAATGATGAATATATCTTTCTGAATATAACTCATTGTATTTTACATATTAAGAACAAATACATTTTACATATTAAGAACAAAAGTATTTTATGTATAAAGAACAAACATTTACAACCGAAAAATCACCAATTATTGGAAAACATTTACAACCGAAAACCAGAATGGTCAAATAATGGAAAAATAATAAGGCTAGGCCATCATTTCATGTATAACCATAATGGAAAATAATCGAAAAATACTAAGAACAAGAAGGGTTGACCAACCCTTCGTTTAGTAGATAATTGAGAACATCGGTATCTAGCAATTCACTTGTATCCAGAATGGTAAGCACAAGAAGGATCGAACGACCATTCTTCCAGTCTAGAACTAGTATGGAAATAATATTGGGCAAAGCGCATGAATGGGGGGGACCATCAAAGGAGAGAACTGGAGACACTCTGTACTTGGATACTAGTAATGTTTTACAATCTTTACAGAATTTTAGTTAGTTTCTATTTTACTTTCTTTTGTTATGTGTATCAAGATTCCTTGATTCATTTTGGTTTTTCATACATACATCTAATAACTCTATTTTGTATGGTTAAATCATAAAACATATAAATCTGTGTGCTTGATTTATCATTCATTTGATTTTTATGCAGGTTATGCAACACTCAATTTCTTTACTTGATTCATATAGTTTCACATTCTGCAATAACAGTGCAGTCATTATCGTCATAATTTAATTTGATAATTAGCTCATCATTGACAGGATAGTCACATTCTTTTTAATCCTTTGAATAAAATAACACGGGAATCTTTACTCTTGAAAATATGCATCAACTCTACTCGGGAATATTTATTCAAAATTGAAGGGCTCAATACAAAATGAGTATCTCTTCACGGGTTCCAACACTCAATAGATTGCTAAAAATGAACATCTAATCCTTTGAATAAAATAACACTGGAAGCTTTATACATTGTAAAACCTCTCGAGGTAAAACCCTTACTACTTCATAACTAAAAACAGAAAATTATAAACTAACTATTACATTCCATTTCGGTCAAAATTTATATAATTTCCAAAATTTCTCAGAGTATAACATTTGATGTCTTTCTATTGGTTGTAGCTGCTGACAGGGCTTGTTTCTAGAACAATAGTCTTCAAGTGTGCAAGGTGTACTTCATTTTCCCATATCTCTCCACTGTCTTCCATTTCTCTATAGAAGGTACCTCATAACTAGTCATCTCCTCGACCATAACTTTCATCTCTATGTGCTCTACAATGGAAGTTGGAGGAATCTTTTCAGCTATTATGGCCAACTGGTTTAGAATTTCAAAATCAAGGAGAGTTTCTTCAGTAGAATTTTCCCTGTTAGAACATGAGTCAAACATTGAAATTGCTCATGGTTACTCCTGATGTTATATAGTAAATCCTTATAATTGTCCTGGGAAATTAACTCATTATTTTCATCCCAAAAAGAAGGCAGTCCCTTTTGCATTACCTTCTCAAATCCCTTTTTGGATGCTTCAACCTGTTCCTTCATTTGTTCTACACTAGACTGAAAATTCTCAATGTGAGAATGTTTTCTATTGACTCTCTTAGTCCAAGTTATGATTGTTACCCTGTTTTCGATAGCCATTGATTTCAGATCACCTTCTGTCAAAGTATTTAAGAAACTTATGGTACCCTGGGCTGTATCTTTTGGTATCTTATCAAAATAAGGCTTCAATTTTGTAGCCTCATCGATGATTGAATCCCAAATCAAACGCTTTGCACCTTGCAATGCTAGTTGTCCTGTCACTTGGCCTATCATCCTCTGATTTATGCCTACCAAATCTTTATTGGTTTTTGTCAACTCTTTTATTTCATTTTTCTTTTTCAGATTTTCCTCTTCTAGTCTTTGTTTTTCTTCTTTTAGTTCTATGATCTCCACCTCTTTCAAGCTAACTTGGGACATAGCTTGAACTATATCATCTGTGCTTGCTTCTTTGTTGCCCTGATCTGTTCCTTGCATCTCCTGTGTTGTATTTTCCAATTTCACCTTTAGATCTTCAATTCTAGTCTTAAGGCTCGATCTATCTTTCTCCCAAATTTCCTTTTTTTCCTCAAACTCAAGCAATTTAGCAAGACAGTCATCCAATTCTCGAGATAAAGTTTCCTTTTCTCGTTCCAACACAGTTAATTCAGAGGCTTGAATTATCCGTGTTGCTGAAATTCTAACCTTTTGCCGAAGTAATTGGATATTCTTTTCTTTCTCAGCTAAAAGATTTTTAATTGCCTCCCCTCTATTTGGTTCATCATTGCTCTTTACCAGGTCATCTTGCAATCTTCTTATTTGTAGCTGATGAGCTTTGTTCTCTGTTTTCTCTTAGCTCAACTGGATTTGTAGCCTGTTCACTGTTTTCTCTAATTTTTCCATTGTTAAAGTAGCTTTCATCATATTAGCATAAATCACCTCTCCAGTCTATCTGTGTAGGTGAATTTTATCAGGGACTGTTATCTTCTGCAAATTCAATTTCATTTCTGTGACCTTATCATCAGACGATACAGCCAAATTCAAAGTATTTTTGTCTAGATCTCTGCTAGTCATCAGAGTAATTTCTGAATCAACAACATTCCTGACTTCTGGAAACAACTTATGCATTGCTTCTGTTGTTGTTTGTCTATCTTTACCATATTTTACACATATTTCATCTCTTGAATGAAATTTGCTAGAATCACCTGCAGCTCTTGCCTCATCAAATTCGTATTCCTGTACTTGAATACCTGGCGTTTGGTATTTTTCTTTCTTCATTCCCTTTTCTTTGTTAGATACAACTACTTCATATTGCTGGCTTGATTTTAATCTTTTGGCTTCTCTTTCTTCCTCCACCTGCATATCAGTACTTTCATAAAAACTTATTTTACTTGTTGCTTCAACCTTTCCTAGGGTAGGTACCATCTCAGGTACCAACACATCTGAAAATTTATCCAAGGTAGAAGGATTAGTGTGTGAACTTCCCGAAACTTCCATGTCTAATTCATATTGTAGTAAATTTGCCATCTTCGCCAATCCTTCAACCTCTTGGTGATCAAAGGCTTTATTTTTGTTCTCTTTCCTTCTGTCAGAAATAACATGACAAGGATCATAATTAATAGTTGTTGCTTTCCTAAAACTCATTCCTTCTAAATGTTTTTGTAGAAAATGGAGAGCATTCTTGTTCTTGATGATAAAAGGGCCAATTTTTAAAGGGAACTTTATATCTGTAACTTTATTGAAAAGTAGAAAATGGTCATTTTCTACTGTCAATTTTTGTATGATAAACTCCAAAGAAAAAACTCTCGGAGTCAAAAAGGCTGGTAGAATAAAGGGCTCCTTAACAAATCCATAAAGTCTGATTATTGTATCTTGCTCCGTAAAAACCAGTCTCCAATTGCGTTTTTTGGGCTTAATTGCATCAGGGTCTTCATCTCTGATAATACTCGGGGAAAATTTTCTCCAAACATCAATCTGTATACTTTTGATAAAATAAAATTCATAAAATTAAACATATTGTTTTCCACTGTTTCTGAAAACACAGACTGTGGGAAATGTAAATCTTTTCGACTGCTAAACAGGAATCTGAAATGTCTCGAAGTGTGGAAATTCACTAACTGAGAGTGGATGTTCCGAGCCAAGAATTCAGCAAATTTAAGGTAGGGTACTTGACTGTAATCCATTTCTGGTTTATTAACGCTTAATCTAAAAAGAAAACTTAACTAGACCTCTGTGACCATGGAATCATCATCAAACCCTAAAAACTGTGAAATGAGTGACAAAACTAACTGTGAATTTTCATCAAAGAAATTACTGTCAAGTGGATAGGGGGTGTTATCAATGGCAAGGCCAGGTTTTAGATAACTGGTCATGAAGGTTTGTTTGGTCTTAGGGGATGACTCTCTGTACTGGATAACTAGGGCTTCTTCGGCAAAATATTCCTAGTCATGGGAGGAAAACGGGGGTACTCCTAGAGCTTTCCTAATGGTAGAGGCATTTACACGACAAAGAATTTTCTTTCGTGATGAATTCATAATGACTCTTGACGCTGAGAATAATTTACTACACACCACGAAACGAATTTCGGAAACCCTGAAGGATGTTCGGGACAGAAATGGATAAAACGAGACTTATAAACATTGTGCACATCCAAATTTTGTTTATATAAACCCTCCAACTTGCTTTTGATTTATGAAACTGAGAATTTAACCATTATGGGGTCACGAATGTCACTATCTCTATCCACTAGGGTTTCTCCTATCCTCATAGTTTCAACGTTCTGACAGACGGTTTGACTACTTCCTTCCATTATGTAAACAATTCTACTTACTTTCACGAGTTAAGAATGTGAAATTGCCCACATAAGATCCAAAGAGATGATGTAAACTTCACATTCAAAGAATTTAGGAATAATAGAATAAGAGACAAGCAATAGAACTTAGATCAAAAGAAACTCTGATTGAGGCAGAATAATTACACATGTTACTATTAACGGAATAATGAACTGGTAAATATAAAATGCTGAGTTTGAGGATTCGAATTCAATAGGTTGAATTCGAATTGGCCTTCATGCACAGATCCATAATCAGTGGAGAGTCATCAATGCCTAACTAGGAGTCCACCTTCTCATCAGTGAAGTCATCAATGCATAAGTAATTGTAAAATTAGTCATAGTATATCTAATGAACAAGTAAATCAGTCACAACAGATGAACATAGAAAATATGGTGTAAAATTGTGTAAAACATGCACTGTGCTCAATATCCCAATAAGGGTGAATAATTACAATACAATAATCTGACAATGTGAGCGAGTAATTCGAATTGACTAAGAAGGTCATTCGAATTACTGAATGGAGTAGCTTGACTCCAACTAGGAGTCCTCATCATCAATCAGTGGTGGTAATCAATGCACAAGAACCAGTCATCCAGGTGTCAAGCTGAGTCTAACTGAGTGTGTCATGTGTAACTGAAGTGTATAGCACTGATATAGGGAAGTAGACTCAGTGGAGGGCACATGGGAGGCTTAACTGAAGTCAAAACAAGTCATCTAGTCGATCTGGAGGTCCAACGGAGTGAAACAGTCAGTCGAGAGTGAAACTAGCCTCAAATCAAGGAGAATTGGAGCTAACTAAGTGTAACTGAAGTGGAACTACAATGGTAGGTGAAGAAGTGCGCCCTTCTCTGGCAGTAGGTGAGAAGTGGGAACCTTCCTGACTAGGAGGGATAAAAATATGATGTAAGTGGCTCCCGGGTGTTAGAATAAGGTGGGTAAGGTGCTGGAGGCATCAACCTGGTGACTGGGATGCATGCAAACCCTAATTGCATGCAAGGTCCTAAAAGTGATGATGAGGATATCTGAACACCCCCCCTCAAGATAGACTATGATGTACAAAAAATAATGTGGGGCCCTGGTAACTAAGACCAAAGGTCACCCCAATACAATAATCCAAAAAATGCTAAAAATAAACTAAGTGAGGAAAGAGGGGAAACCCATTGGGAAGAAAGCCCCCCTCAAGTTAAAGCATAATAATGGATCAATATGTCTCCACCATGATGGAACTCACCCCCAATAGTGAACGGAGGTAAGTGAACTTCTTCTCAGTGAAGCTCTTGGTGAAGATGTTTGCAATTTGCTCACCAGTAGGGCAATATTGTAGAATGATGGTGCGATCATGCACCAACTGTCAAATGTAGTGCATATGAATCTCAATGTGTTTGGTCCTCTACCGCTGAACTAGATCTATGGAGATCTTGATAGCACTTTGATTGTCACAAAAGAGGATAGTTGAAGTAGTGCCACCAAAACCAAACTCGGAAAGAATACCCTACAACCAAACTGCCTGAATGCAGGCATTGACTGCCCCTCGATACTCTGCCTCTGCTGAAGAAAGTGCAATGGTTGTCTACTTTTTGCTGGACCAACAAATAGTGCCATGACCAATCATGAAAACATAACCAGAAGTGGACTTTCGATCAATGCTATCACCTGCCCAATCTGAATCAGTAAAACCAATGAAATCAAGCTCAGAATCTGCAGCATAATGTATGCCAAAATGTTTCGTACCTTGCACATATTGCAAGATCCGCTTGGCTGCTCGGCAATGAAGCTCATGGGGATGCTACATATACCTTGACACGGAACTCACGGCATATGAAATATCAGGCCTTGAGTGTGTTAAATAAAGTAGTGAACCAATCAACTGTCGATACATACTGCAATCTGCAAGCGGTGTAGAATCTCCCTCCTCAAGATTGATTCCTGAGAGGAATGGGAATGGGGATGCCTTACATTCAGCCATATTAAACTTCAATAACAGGTTAGAAGCATATTTTAATGAGATATAGTGATCCCATCAAAATTTTGAGCTATCTCCAAGCCCAAAAAGTTACTCAGCAAGCCCAAATCGCTCATGTCAAAAGCTAGATTTAAGGCAGTTTTTAGCTTGTTTATTGAAGTAAGAGTGCTACCAGTAATGAGAATATCATCAAAATAAAGTAAAATAACCAACAAATTACCTTTAACTCACTGAAGATACACATTTGTATCAGATTTGCATCTTTGGAAATTCTGAGAAAGAAGGAAGGAGTCCATCTTTGCCTACCAAGCTCTTGGGGCCTGTTTTAACCCATACAAAGATTTCTTCAATCTGCAAACTAATGATGGATCTGATGTGTAGCCTTCTGGCTGCTGCATATATACCTCTTCAGCAATATCTCCATGTATAAATGCACTCTTCACATCCATGTGGTGCACTTCCTAGTGCTTGGATGCGGAAACTGACAAAACAAGGCGGATGGAATCCATCTCTGCAACCGGTGCAAAGGTCTCAGTGTAGTCCACTCCTTAGACTTGGGAGAAACATTTTGCCACCAACCTTGCTTTGTATTTTCTAATAGAGCCATCAGCAGCAAATTTCGTGCGGTAGACCCATTTACACTTCACTAATTTTCTTCTAGGTGGAAGAGAAACTAGTTCCCATGTATTGTTCTTTTGAAGAGAACTATACTCTTCATCCATGGCACTTTGCCATCTCGGATCTCGGTGGGCATGGTAGTATGTTTGGGAATCTGAACCAGTCATCAAATAACAAATATCAGGAAGTAATGGATAAGAAATAGAAAGAGTCATACCTACTCTTTGAAAGTCTGCTCTTGTTCGTCTCGGATCAGCAGGATTTCCAAGGTTCGAACCGGTAGATTGAAGAGTGTTTTGGGCCCACTTTGGTAACTGAGGAGGATCATAATAGTCGGATTTCGAACCTGATATGTCATGATCATCATGTGCTGATAAAATATCAGAAATATCAGAACTCATACCTTCATTATCGTTGCACAGATCTTCTTCTGGTGAAGGCGGTGAAACGGTAGTTTTTTCCTCGACTAGTTGCAATTCTTGAAGCGGTTCTTCAAATTGCACACTGCGCTCTATGAATATATTTTTAGATCTGATATCCATGATTTTATATGCTTTTTATTCTTCCCCATATCCTATCATTATGCACTCAATACTTTGTGGATCCAAAGCTCATCTCTTATTGGAAGGAATTCTAGCCCATGTAGTAGAGCAAAAAACTCTCAAATTTGACACATCCGGTTTGTGACCAAAGAATGCTTCGAAAGGAGTCATACCTTTCACGGATGAATGTGGAACACGATTCTATATATATGCAGCAACATTGATTGCTTCAGACCAAAGATTTGCAGCCAAACCTTTTGATTCAATCATGCATGTAGCCATCTCTTTTAGTGACCGATTTTTCCTTTCCGCTACACCGTTCTGCTGGGGTGTGTAGGGAACTGTATGTTGGATCTGAATTCCGCTTTTGGCACAAATTTGCAGCAACTCGGACTTGATATATTCTCCACCATTATCATATCTAAGAGCTTTGATCTTGCTCTCAGTGGCGGTCTCAACAGAAGCCTTAAAATCCTTTAATTTTCCAAGCACTTCTGACTTGTTTTTCAGAAAAAATACCCATGTAAAGCGGGAAAAATCATCAATAAATGTCAAAACATACCTTGAACCATTTAATAACATATGGGGCAGTGGACCACTGATATCAGAATGTATCAGCCCCAAAACTATAGAAGCTCTGCTAGCTTTTCTGCGGTCGAATCTGTGCTCGGGGTGCTTCCCAATAATGCAACTAGTGCATATTCCCTTCGAGGAACGGAGTTGTGGAAGACCATCTACCATGGAATTGTTTGATAATAGCAGCAAATACTTATAATTAAGATGTCCAAATATTTCATGCCAAATCCTACTAACCTCATTACCATGTGTGCGAAGAGTAGTGGGCTTTGCAAGCAAAATAAAGTGTGAAAACTCATAGCATTTTGCAGTGTGGTTTGCCTTTCCGACTGCAACAAGTCTTCCACTTTTGATATCAGAAATTTCAACTATATTAGGGTTGAATGTAACTTGCTTCGGTTCACCAGTGTGTTTCATTTGATACACAGAAAGAATATTTGAAGCTAAGGAAGGCACATAGAGAACATTATGAAAGCTTCCATGATCTACATGAATCGTACCTTTGCCCTTTGAAGAAATTTTTGAGTCATCTCCCAAATGGATGGGGATGGAGCTGTTTGGATCAAATGAATAAAAATAATCAATATTTGCATCCATATGATTCGATGCACCCGAATCTATCAAGAGAGTAGTGGGCTTCGAAACAGTTGCCATGAGTGTTTGTCCTCTTTCATGATCATCATTCCTATCCTTCTTCCTTACACCGTCAGGAAGAGTTATGTTATTATTTTCCAAAAGGAGGGCCATTTTATCTATAGTCTTCTTCATTCATGAACTTTCGGGATGAAAGCCACGGTTTCAATAAGTACATTTAGATTTTTCCTTACCCTCTTTACCCTTTTGCTTGAACTTCGAACTGGATAATGCATCCGTCTGTTTGCCTTTCTCTCTTTGCTTGTGAGGTTCGAATTTGGGCTTCTCCTTCTTTTGCTTTCCTTTACCATTTGAAATCTTGTGTCCTTGAACATATAGGGCTGAATATTTGGAGCTAATGGACCCCATTTGAATTAACTTATCATGCTCTTTTGTGACAGACTCAATGAAGGCAATCAAGGTAGGCATCTTCCAATTCGGGGTAGTTAGCCGACCAGAATTGAAAGTAGAGACAAATACCGAATAATATTTATCAAGCTTGCTGAGAATGGAGAGGCTCAATTGCTTATCCTCTTTGATAACTCCAATGTTCTTCAACTGCATGTTCAAGTTCTTGAATTTTGTGAAGAATTCATTAATGGTCTCGAAATTCTCAAGACTAAGGGAAATCAATTCATTCTCTAATTGAAAGGCCCTAAGCTCGTCCTGCTTGCCAAATAATGTTTCAAGTTGCTCCCATATAGATTTTGGAGTCTTCAATCCACTGAGATGGAAGTGAAGATCTTTGGAGATGGAGAGACAAAGAAGACCATAAACTTCATCAAGCTTGTTGTAGTGTTTGGTTCTATCTGACAAGGTGTTTGTCTCCAATTCAAGACCAAGAGTGACTCGGTAGTAACCTTTTGAACGTAATATGATCTCCATATCATCTTTCCAATCAAAATAATTGAATGGGGTGAGAATAGGCTTTGAAGAAGAGTATTCCATTGCTAGGAGCGAGTGCACACTGATGTAGAAATGCTTGCAAGGGAAAAGTAGTGAATGCAATTGATGGAGACAATAACCTGCAAATCACAATAAAACTAAGAACAATGAGGTAGAACAATCCACCCTTTTAGAGTTGCATCACACCTAGGATTGGAGATCAAGCAATGTTGAATGGGTCCAATGTATCCATGATTTATGTGGAAACTCAAGCTTCTGGAGTGGTATTGGAAGTATGTTCAAGCTTTGCATGCACAGGAGCGAATGGCCTTGAGATCTTTCATGCCAAAAATTTTTGTAATTTTTGAGAAAATTCACTCAAATCCTCTTGTAGAAACACCTATAGAAAAGAGATCTTGTCCCTGCAATGGCTCTGATACCATGTAAAATTAGACACAGCAGATCTAATGAACAATTAAATCAATCACAACAGATGAACATAGAAAATATGGTGTAAAACTGTGTAAAACATGCACAGTGCTCAATATCCCAATAAGGGTGAATAATTACAATACAATAATCTGACAATGTGAGTGAGCAATTCGAATTGACTAAGAAGGTCATTTGAATTACTGAATGGAGTAGCTTGACTCCAACTAGGAGTCCTCATCATCAATTAGTGGTGGTCATCAATGCACAAGAACCAGTCATCCAGGTGTCAAGCTGAGTCTAACTGAGTGTGTCATGTGTAACTAAAGTGTGTAGCACTGATAGAGGGAAGGAGACTCAGTGGAGAGCGCATGGGGGGCTTAACTGAAGTCAGAACAAGTCATCTAGTCAATCTGGAGGTCCAACGGAGTGAAACAGTCAGTCGGGAGTGAAACTAGCCTCAAATCAAGGAGAATCGGAGCTAACTGAGTGTAACTAAAGTGGAACTGCAGTGGTAGGTGAAGAAGTGAGCGCTTCTCTGGCACTAGGTGAGAAGTGGGTGCCTTCCTGACTAGGAGGGATAAAACTCTGAATTAAGTGGCTCCTGGGTGCTAGAATAAGGTGGGTAAGGTGCTGCAGGCATCAACTTGGTGACTGGGATGCATGCAAACCCTAAAGTTTACATGCAAACCCTAATTGCATGCAAGGTCCTGAAAATGATGATGTGGATATCCGAACAGTAATGGTCAACCGAGAGTCAAACTGAGTCTAACTGAATGTGGTTGGTGTAACTGGCACATGGAAGCACTAATATAGTGAAGGAGGCTCAGTGGAGGGCGCCATAGGAGTTAACTGGAGTCAGAATGGTCAATCCAGTCTCACTGGAGGTCTAATAGAGTGATAAACTCAGTAAAGAGTCAGTTAATCCTTAAATCAAAGAAATAACTGAAGATAACTCAATATAACTGAATATAACTGGCCTGGTAGGTGAAGAAGGTTCCCTTGTCATGCAGTGGAGCAAAGGAGGGCGCATTAGTCAATGGGAGGGATAGAAATGATCTAAAAGTAGATCCGGGGGCTAGTTTGTTGAGGATTAGGTGCTGGGACTGATGACCTAGAATGTATGCATGACTGAAAATGAAAATGAAAATGATTGGAAAGCTAGTAGGACTAGGATGGAGTATAGGAATATCCTAACTCCCTCCCTTAATCCATCATGGGCCCTGGTAACTAGGACCAAAGGTCACCCATAGAAAAAATAAAATTATAATAAAATACATAACTGTCCATAAACTGAGGAAATGGGGAAAACCTCATGGGAAAAATACCCCCCTCAAAAGAACAGTAAATAACTCAAAGAACCATCATGCAGAAAAGAAGGAAGTTTTCATCAGTGAAAACTTTGGTAAAAGTGAAAACTTTGGTAAAAGAGGCAAGCTAATCCCATGTAGGAAGGTCTCCCACTGTGTGGAGGATGAGGCAAGTCTTTCAGGAACTTTTTCTGTATCTGGAGCGAATGGAACATGAGTAGTCTTCCCAAAAGATGGAAGAGAGAACCCCATCATCATGCTACATCTCTCATGGAGAGATGGATGGCATACTGCAAGGTTAGCATGCTGCTGAAGTCTAGTAGTTCTGTAAGCAAATAAATCATCAACTGTGTTCTCAGTAGTAGCAAGGACTGTGTGAGAACATATTTCTCTTGAATCTGGATTGAGAATAGGTGTTGGTTCTGAATCTTCTTGAACCATGATCTCAACATCAAAATCTTGATCTTCTTCTTCACTAGAATAGGAGTCACTGGAAGAGAAGTCACTGTGATCTTCATCAGAATCTGAAGGAATAGTTGGAGAGAAGGGCATGAAGTGTGAGAACTCATATTCCTTTGAGGCATGATTAGGAATCCCATTCGCTATAACCTTTCCAGTGGAGATTTCTGTAATCTCTACTGTGTCTGGACCAAAAATTACTTGTTTTCGAGATCCTGTATGAGTCATTTGATATACTGACAACAAATTAGCTGTAAGAGAAGGAGCACATAAGACATTTTTGAACTTACCATGCTCCATATGAACTGTACCAAAACCTTTGGTAAAAATCTGAGAGTTGTCTCCCATGTGAATGGTAGGCCCATCTTGGAGATCCAAAGAGGAGAAGGATTCTTCTTGTGCCATCATGTGGTTGGAAGCTCCAGAATCTATGAGGAGAGCTTTTGTCTTTGAAAAACCAGCCATCAATGCATGACAATCATCAGATCCACTTCCAGAATTAGACATCTTTTCTTCTTTTGGAACAACGATTTGGTTTTGTTCAAGAAGCTTGGTTAGAAGATCAATCTTCTTATGCATGCAGGCATGCTCAGGATGGTTTCCTCTCTTGCAGTGGGTACAATTAGGTCTCTTTTGTTTGTCATTCTTGGATCTTGAAGGTTTCTTGCCTTTTCCTTTTTGTCCCCCTTTTGCATTCGCTCCACTTGATTCACTAGATAAAAGAGCTAGATCTCTGGAGGTTTTGATGGCACCCATTTGAATCAATTTGTCCTCTTCTTGAATGA
Source organism: Larix kaempferi (assembly GCA_027924585.1). Taxonomy (NCBI): domain Eukaryota; kingdom Viridiplantae; phylum Streptophyta; class Pinopsida; order Pinales; family Pinaceae; genus Larix; species Larix kaempferi. The sequence goes on along the minus strand of BSBM01000852.1, from coordinate 1,708,387 downwards.
GAGCGGTAGTAAATTTTTCCAAGGTAGGAAAATTCCATCCAGGGATTGACATTTTCCCAGAATGGAATGTAGAGACAAAAACAGAAAATTGAGATCCAAGTTTGCTCAAAATGGAGAGTACTAATTGCTCATCACTTTTGGTGATGCCACAATGCTTGCATTGAGTAACCAAATTCTGAAATTTTGAGATGAATGTTTGAATGCTCTTGAAATTGCTAGGTTGCAGAGAAGCTAATTCATTTTCAAGAGTGTAGCCTCTCATCCCATCTTGTTTTCCAAAAAGGCTCTCCAGTTTGGTCCATAACTCTTTTGGAGACTTCAAACCTTCATTATGGAACAATAGATCTTTGGACATGTAAAGGCATATGTATCCAAAGGCTTCATCCAATTTGGTTAGATGCTTGATTCTTTCTCTAGCTATATGTGGTGTGGCATCTTTTTCATAAACCAATCTTTCAAACCCTTTTTTCATCAAGAAAATATTCATCTCACTCTTCAATTTGAAGTAATTGAAAGGAGTGAGAAGTATAGGAGAAGAAGGAGCATTCGAATTGATCATCTTGACTGCTTGAACAAGTGCAAATAGAAAGCTGTTGAATCTACTGCTACAACTATTGGAACTTCGAAATACTTGCAAAAACATCTCAAGAATGAAGGTAGAATATACTCTCAAATGGCTCTGATACCATGTGAAATTTCCCACATAAGATCCAAAGAGATGATTTAAACCTCACAATGAAATAATTTAGGAATAATAGAAGAAGAGACAAGCAATAGAACTTAAATCCAAAGAAACTCTAATTGAGGCAGAATAATTACACATGTTACTATTAACAGAATAATGAACTGGTAAATATACAATGTTGAGTATGAGGATTCAAATTCAATAGGTTGAATTCGAGTTGGCCTTCATCCCCAAATCCATAATCAATGGAGAGTCATCAATTCCTAACTAGGAGTCCACCTTCTCATCAGTGAAGTCATGAATACACAAGTAATGGTCAACTGAGAGTCAAACTGAGTCTAACTAAATGTTGTTGGTGTATCTGGCACATGGAAGCACTAATATAGTGAAGGAGGCTTAGTGGAGGGTGCCATAGGAGTTAACTGGAGTTAGAATGGTCAATCTAGTCTCACTGGAGGTCCAATAGAGTGATAAACTCAGTAAAGAGTCAGTTAATCCTTAAATCAAGGAAATAACTGAAGATAACTCAATATAACTGAATATAACTGGACTGGTAGGTGAAGATGGTGCCCTTGTCATGCAGTGGAGCAAAGGAGGGCACATTAGTCACTAGGAGGGCTAGAAATGATCTGAAAGTAGCTCCGGGGGCTAGTTTGTTGAGGACTAGGTGCTGGGACTGATGACCTAGAATGCATGCAAAATGCATGCAGACCCTAATTTTGCATGCATGACTGAAAATGAAAATGACTGGAAAGCTAGTAGGACTAGGATGGAGTATAGGAATATCCTAACAAAGAAGACCTACCTGGCACGGACATGTTGAATAAACTATGCTATGTCGCTTTCGAGTAGCACAGACATGTTCTAATCCTCCATCGTTCGCAACACAAAAGTCAAATTTTGACGTGCCCTTCTCTTATACACCACCGAAGGTGGTTTCGCAACATTGGATGGTGGTTTTCCTTACCACTTTCTCTATTTGTGTAATTATGTGGAGATGACACACGTATAGCGGTATGGTATTTTGCAGTGGTATCAACATATTTATTAATTCCATCGGCTTAATTTTGGGCCGTAAGATTAAGACAAGTCGACGACTGAGATCTAATCTGGGGAATGTGGAAAACGAGTTGTGGGGCTTTAATTGTTACGAAATATATACAATGTTCCCGTAATCTGCAATCTACAACCCTAAAACCATGAATTATGGCGGGCATTCTCTCAGAGCAGTTTTGACTACTTTTCCATACTTTGTCAATTTCCAAAGTTTCACAAACTTGCCATACTTTTTCAGAATGATGTCAGATAGCACCAGAACACCATCATGTGTATTTCTAGCCTCATCAGACATCCCATGTCATCATAGATGAAATGTCATCACTTCCTATTGTGTGAGATTTTGGCCTGCCAAAATAAAGATCAATTCATGTATAACGAGAATGGCCAAGACTGGAAAAATATAAATCAGAAGAAGGGTCAGCTGCCCCTTCATTTAGTATATAATTGTGAACACAAGAAGGATCTCACTTCACCTGTATCCAGGTTGGCGAACATAAGAAGGATCGCATGACCCTTTTGGTAGTCTAGAACTAGTATGAAAATAATAGTGGGTAGAAGAAGGGTCGGCCTCCCCTTCATTTATGAGGGGATTGTGCAAATATATAACCTACGAAGTATAGGCTGTCAATTCATGTATATCCTGAATGGCGAAGACTACTTAAATATTAACCATGAGAAGGGTCGTCCGACCCTTAATTAAGGCTGGAAAAATTGGCGAAAACGACCCCTGGTAAAAACTTGCAGTAAAATCCACACAGTCGGTAATTTTCAAAGATAAAAAATAATAAAAGGAAACAGAAACAAAATCCACATATTTTCTAATTCCATCGGGTTAAATCTGGGCCGTAACATTAAGACAAGTGGACAGCTGAGATCTAATATGCGAAAGGCTTCAACTAGTTGTAGGGGTTTAATGGTTTGGAAATATATACAATGTTCCCGCAATCCGCAATTGCGGGTTCCGGGACTATGACTCGAAATAAAAACAAACCAAAGTTTCCGTAATCCGCAATCTGCCTTGCGGGTTGCAGAAACACATGTTGCAAATTCATTATTCAAACAGTTCCCACAATCCGCAATCATGTATAACTAGATAGCCACTTCAAAAATCTATAGCATGATATAATATTGGTGTGTAAATTTTTTAGAAACCATGAATTATGGTGGGCATTCTATCACAGCAGTTTTGACTACATTTTCCATACTTTGTCAATTTCCAAAGTTTCACAAATTTGCCATACTTTTTGAGAATGATGTCAGATTGCAACACTGACTAAATGATACACCAGAACACCATCATGTGTCTTTCCAGCCTCATTACACATTCCATGTCATCATAGATGCGATGTCATCATTCATGCCATGTAATCACTTCCTATGGCGTCAGTTCTCTCTTTGAGGCTCACACATGTGAGATTTTGGCCTTCCAAAATAGAGATCAAATCATGTATAACCAGAATGGTCAAGACTGGAAAAATATAAATCACAAGAAGGGTTGGCCGACCTTTCTAGCAGTCTACAACTAGTATGCAAATAATATTGGGCACATGAAGGGTCGACCGACCTTTCTGGCAGTCCAAAACTAGTATGAAAATAATATTGGGCACACGAAGGGTCGATCACCCCTTCATTTATGAGGGAATTGTGCAAATATTCAACCGACGAAGTATAGGCTGTCAATTCATGTATATCCTGAATGGTGAAGACTACAAAAATACTAAGCACAAGAAGGGTTGGTCGACCCTTCATTTAAAAGAAAAATGAAAAACATTTAATCTTCGAAGGTTGGGACAACATTTACCCACTACCGACTTCCGCAGTATATGGTAGGGATGGGGACATTGCCTATGTTATAACATGTAAACAATATTTATCCCGACTTCCGACTGACGACAAGAAGGATCAGCTGCCCCTTCATTTAGTAGATAATTCTGAACACCAATATCCAACAATTCAGTTGTATCCAGAATAGTGAACACAAGAAGGATCGAACCACCCTTCTTGCAATCTAGAACTATTATGAAAATAATAGTGGGCAGAAGAAAGGTCGACCGCCCCTTCATTCATTTATCTCGAGCCTCATTCAAAAATGGGGTGTTGGTTAATGACATTCAACTTCAAATGACCGTCATATTATACATACACCAATATCAAAAGAAAAAGTATGGTTTTGGAACCTGGATTTTGGGTCTTTTGGAGACGGATTTGGCATTTTCGGGACCGGTTTGGTCACTTTCGAAACCGGATTTGTCGCTTTTGGAACCGGTTTTAGCTCTTTAGGAACCGGTATTATCACTTTTGGAACCTTGATTTGGCACTTTTGGAATCAGATTTGGCACTTTTGGAATCGGTTTTGGCACTTTCGAAACCAGTTTTGGCACTTTCGGAAACGGATTTGGCAATTTTGGAATCGGTTTTGGCACTTTTGGAATCGGTTTTGGCACTTTTCGAACCGGCTTTGGCACTTTTCGAACCTGGATTTGGCACTTTTGGAGCCAGATTTTGATTGATTTTAGAGTTTAGAAAGGTGGTTTTAGCCCCATCTTCAAAGTGACTTGGACTGGAATAAGTCTAAGTTTAATGAAATTGGTGTTTTAACTGATACCTTGTCTCTTCACATTTGCAATGTCGAATTTCCGGAGGATGAAAAATCTCAAATCTCGAATCATAGAGTCAGAAGATGGCTTCTACATAGGAAGAGGTAAGGAATTCAAGGAAAACATAGGACACATGTTGGGCAACAAGATGTGCGAGAGCGTAGTGGATGTTGGTTAAATGACAATAAGGGAATCATTGGAATTTTATGGGTATTTCCAAGGTTTCACTCAGTGGCTATTGTAATATTTTGAAAAGTCATCGATGTAGATGATTTTCATGTAAAGAATGGAGACAATTTTTTTCATGGCCAAGTTTTAGTCCATTAGTTGATATTTGGTTGGAAACTCATATATATTGTAATAGTTGACATTTCAGACAATACAATTTACATGGTTTAAATTATATATGTTTGCACTTGATATTATTAGTGTTGTAATTAATTAATGCAAATTTGCAGGATTCACATGTGTATTCATATTTGATGAGCATGAATATTGTATTACATTTTTTTTTAATTTAGTCACTATATCATATTAATTTATATTGATTAACAATGAACACAAATAAAATGAATAAATGACCAAAGTAACCGTTTATATTGATTAATAATGAAAGAAAATGAAATAATATAAAACTACTAAATTAGTAATTTATATAATGATTATGAAACTACTAAATAGAGATAAATGACTACTACAAATGATAAATTTGTTACTAAAAAAATGACTAAAATTCGCATATAAATGACCATTAGTAGCTAATTTGCACTATCTTATAGCTCAACTAACTTAGTCGTATTTATTTTAATCATTAATAGTTTCCTTATTTAGTCGTATATTTGGTCATTGATTTATTCATTGATTGTGGAAATGAATGAATAAATATATAACCAAATATATGACTAAGTTAGTCGATCTATAAGATACTGGAAATTAGCTACTATTCGTCGTCGACTCAAAAATAGTCATTTATACGTTAATTTTAGTCATCTTTTCAGTCACTAAATTATCATTTTGTACTAGTGTGCCATCAACTTCATCACTTAGAATAGCATGTTCCCCCATGGGTGTGCGCACCATTACCATCCTAGTCATCAATTGACACCCATGATGTTGACCCCCCAAAAGTCCGAGGAATCTGATACAACTCGAAAATATTACCCCTAGCGTATCATTTTATAATTGCATATTTACTCCCCTGAGTAGACACTATCAGATTCCTCGGCCCATGTTACAATCAATATTCACAAATACCACTCATACCTACATGAGCAATTTACCTTCTGTAATCTTCTTCGCATCATTACCTCTGCAAATACACTTATGGGCCCCCCACCCTCAGAAGTCATGAGCGTCTATTGATGACAATATGAATTCACCTTCCACCACCATGCCTTCAAAATGAGAATGATCGGCCATGTAATGAAAAGGCGTTGGTGCATGAAAAGAGGTAACAACCATGCAGCAGCACATAAGCAACAATATCGCAATATCCATTTCTTCCTCTCCAACTACAAAGTGTTTCAAAGACTCTGAGTTATGTTCTTTTGGCTATGGAAACACATTTATTTATGTAGATTGGATATGCGAAATTTGTTCATGTGGTATCAATTCCAAGGAAATTTTTCGTGTGGCATCAATTCATTCATACTGGTGTTGGGAAAAAACAATTCGTTTCCATCACTAGAAGACGAAGAAATCAAAATTAAGTTGTCCCCACGGTCGTTGGAAAAAAAATTGAAATCTTTATCACTAGATCAAAAATGTTAAGTCATGGTGGTTGGGAAAAGAAATTGTAAGTCACAGTGGTTGGGAAAAGAAATTGAAGTCTTTATCAATAGAATATCCTGAAAAGAAAAATTAGTATTTATGGATAGGGAAAAAATTGGAATCTTTATCAATAAGAGACTAAAAATTTAAGTCACGGTTCTTGGGAAAAGTAATTAAACTCTTTATTAATAAAAGGTTCAAAAGATCTAATCTTTATTACTAAAAGTTAAAAAAAAAAGTAAAAGTAAAAAAAAAAAATTATATTATCAATGGATGAAAACAGAAATTTGTATTGATGATCTTCTACCAAAAAGTGAGGTTTAATGGAATTTAAGATGCCAAAACAAGATACTATGCAGGTATGGCTATACTTTTTAAGTATGATAAACAAGTGAATACTCCTCACTCTCAAAATAAAATACATTTTTCAGGTTGGCTTCACTATTTTACTATTATTATAAAATGAAATAAATTTAATTTAATTTTTAAATCTTTGTTTCAAATAATATAATTGTATTAATTTTGAGGTATTTTAGAATTTAACTTTCAATATTTTGTTCTAATATATGTTTTTATTTGTTTTTACTATGTATATAAAAACTTTCATATTATTTTATACAAATTTCTATGTTCCATGACGTTCAAACAAGTTGCATAAGATCATTTCTATTTTCCTAGAATTGCTTTTATTTTATTTTATATATAATTACAATAGGAAATTTATCAATTGGTCTTTTAACCATGATTTCATAAAATGATTGAAAAATTTCCTCTTATTTATTTATCTCTATTTCCCATGGTATCAAGACAATACATTGAGGGAAGCAATAAGCAATAAACACCCTATACTTCAGTATTGAATGCTACAGTGGGTGATTTGTTTGCCGTTGGATCTCAAGTTGCTTGAGATCCCATGGCCAACAAAGCACCAACCGTAGCATTGAATGTTACACAAGGGGGTGCTTATTGCTTGCCATACATTGAGTAGAACTATCTCTTTTTTCTACAATTTCCCCACTAATTTCCAACTCTATCACCTTCTTTAGTTTTTCTCAATTCTCCCACTCAAACTCACATTGATTTTGAAAAGGTGGCTATGTTATCTTGATCCAAAAAAATCCCATATTTCTTTAAATGGAAAGATTATAGCTCTTTTAATGCTTTGTGTGTGTATTCAAGTCAAAAATATTTTACTTTTACTTTTTTGTTTTTGTTGTAAGCTCCTTCAATTGCATTGGTTCAAACAAATGAGTACAATAGATTAAAAAAGTTGTATTGCTTCAAACAAATGAGTACAATAGATTAAAAAAATTGTATTTCTTCAAACAAATGAGTACAATAGATTAAAAAAGGTCCCCCATGAGAGTCCAAACCGGAGATAAAAAGGTTGTATATCATTAGGAGTTATGAATGTCTTAGAGTGTTTCAATCCAATATACAAAAGAGCTATAGTCACTATAACAAAGCTATCCTTATGGCTATGATCATCTACTAAGCCTGTATTGTACATAAGAGGACTGAAAAACAAAAAACAAACCCCCCCCCCAAAAAAAAAAAAAAAACTAATATGTGTTTTCATCATTAGAAATAGAGATATATGCCACCAGGTTATTTTTTAAGGATTATAAAAATATACATAAGTATAGTATTCTAGGCGATTATTTTAGATTGAAAAAAACATATATATAGATTGATAGGCGAATATTAAATATGAAATATACAATTTACTATTGAAACTTGTAAATTTTGGCGAATATTATGATAAAAAAACATATTTTATGTAAATATAGGCAATATTAGAGTCTAAAAATGACCAAATGGCGTATTTATTTTTTGAAAAAAAACCCCAAAAATAGCCAATTGGCTAAATTTCGCCCCTTAAAATTTCTCTGTATGGCACCTTCTAACCATGCGAAGACTCTAAATGGTCAAGAGTAGGGGAAATAAAGGGTAGGTATTTTCATCCCTGTCAATTCCTTGTACATCCAACTTTGTCTATCCTTGACTTGCTTGTTCTAGGCTTGGATTTTATTCATTTAAAGCAACAATTTGTTCATTTCCTTGTGGTTCTCAAGAAAAACATTTCCTAGCATATATTTGATGAGCAAGTATAGGGAAAGGGTCTTCTAATATTTGGTCTCTCTTGACCTAGCCTATCCCAAGTCTTTATCCAAGCCTTCATCTCTTCAGCAATATGGTCTACATTATTCCCCTCCTTCTCCATCTTCACCTGTATTTCTGTGTGAGAGAGTTTGTCTTGGACCTTACCTGGGACCTACAACAGGTAAATGTTGTGGGATTTCCCCACTTCCTGTTGAGCATGAGTTTGGGGAACCACCTTTCTACCACTTTGGGATCAGCAGTCTCTTCATCATCTAGCCATAGCCACAAAGTAACTCACCTTCCACATGTTTTGTTCTTGATCTACACCCATAACCCAAGAACAAATGACACGAATAACCTTATGAACCACCACAACAAATGTCGGAGCAGGTATTTTGGACCCATTTTGGGAACTGCGCATAAGGAGATGGACCGCGAGTCAACAAGCTAAAGGACTAGTGCATGCAAAAGGAGGAAGTTAGTTAGAATTAGTTGGGCACTTGTGTCCACATTGTAACAGGCTCAACCCATTCTGAAATGTATAAATATGTAAGGGATTTTTGAGTTAGAATGATTTCTTTAGTTTTGAGTGGTTGTTGCTTCTCTAGGAGTTGTGCTTATATTGTGTAATGTTGAGGTAATTTCGGGTTTGTGAGAGAGATTCTGATGCATAGGGCACACATTTTGTAAGACTGTTCCAGATGATGATAATATTTGAGTGAATATTTTTTGGAGCAAATAACTTGTGTGTTTGATGTGATAGATGTTATGTTTATTACATGTATGCTATGTTTCTATTATTGCTTTGAATATGCTATCAGTTATAATGAATAATTTATTTGTTTCTGCGCATAAAGTGAATGTATGGTAGATAAGTTTAATGAATGCCCGCTTTCCATTTAATGTTGCAGAAGACTGGTTCATGCAATCCCCATAGATGTCTCGGGTGATAATTCATCTACATGTAGGTGATGTCGAAAGGGCCGATATCTAGGGTTTTGTTGGTGAATTTATATTTGACTCGGGTCTTCCCATTGCACACCAAATAATGGTTTCATTTCCAAGGATGAGATCTGTGATTGAAGGGAAAGTATGGGTGAACTAATGGCTCCATGGAGGCTGACTAAGGAAGAGATAGAAGACCAGTTATGAGTAAAAGATTGCAAATTTTCCAAAAGATCGAAACAAGAACCCTTGGATCAGCATAGAACGATGGTTGTAGAAGTACATGTACACCGATTTGCACGAGATTTTCTTTGGTGAGTTCCATCTAATTATGGATAAGTCACTCTTAAGGTTATCCAAATAGAACGCAACATTCTACATTGCTAGACCAAGGAAATGGACCCATGAATTTATTAGCAAGTCAATACTATAAGTAACATGATATCACCTGCAATAGATTTCTGGTTGGATAGTGTATTGAGGGGTTATGTTATAGAATTTGCTATAGATTGTACCCAATCTCACAACGTTGTTGAGAGGTATTTCTATAAGGGTCCTCACAAAAGATATATGAATTCATTATGTTCTTGGGTCAAGATGTTGTTGTTCAACAAAGGGACTATGATATTGGAATACGATCACTAGGGGCCTTCATGCACATAAGGGAACTAGGAACTGACCAAGGAATTGTCTGAGTAAAAGAAGGAAAGAATGAATGAAGAGTGGATGAGCTGATAATGTTGAGAAAATAAGAATATGTGATGGTAGAAAAGACTGGACTACTGTAGGGTGGAACAAAATTCTGAAAGATAGTAGCAAGAGGACCAGGGTAATTTTTAAGGGCGAAATTTCACCAATTGGCTATTTTTCGGGTTATTTTTCAAAAAATAAATTCACTATTTGGTCATTTTTAGTCTCTAATATTGCCTATATTTACATAAAATATGTTTTTAAATCATAATATTCGCCAAAATTTACACATTTCAATAGTAAATTATATGTTTCATATTTAATATTTGCCTACCTATCTATATACATGTTTTTTTCAATCCAAAATAATCGCCTAGGATATTATACTTAAGTATAATATTTGAATCCTTAAAAATTAACCTGAAGAGGACTATAGTTGAGATATAGGAACAACATAGTGAGTTTAAAGAAATATATATCTATGCAGGATTCCAGATCGAAGGACTATAGCACACAGAGAAGGAAAAAGATCGTCATCTCACCCCAAGAGAAAAAAATCCCTACCCAAGCTAGGATTTGAGTAAAAACCCCCAACCCCATGTGCATCTCCAAAATATGAGATAAGAACTGAGAATTTGTCACTTGCAATTATTAATCGTAGCAAAGGTATTCCAAGTAGTGGAATTAGTGTGTTAAATCAGAGTAAGCTAGTAGCACCAACTCAAAATACACTACAGAACACAATGGAAAGGGTGGGACCACCTTGTGGATGATTTCCTTCCACGAAGCGGGGACATGCGATCTAGAAAAACATTTGCTTGTTTGTGAGGAAATATGGCAAGTAAAACAAGTCCAATATGATGCTACAAATTTTGTGTAACTGGTAACAACATTTACTGATTGCGCATTGACCTAGTACATGAAGTATCAAACCACTACACAAGCTAGAACGTTGGACAACATCAAACAAGCCTTCTTAAAGGAGTTCAAGAAACCAAAATCTAAGTCACAATGCATTTCAAAATGAAAATAGATTAGATAGTTGGAAAATGTATCAGTTTGGGACTTTGATCAGAGGATCAAAGTATTGATGGACAAGCTGAAATTCCAGATCCTAGACGAGTAGCATAAGGAGTGGTTCAATGTAGGATTGTTGCCACATATGCATTGCATCTTGGCGCAACAGAAAATTACGTCACAGTCAGACCCACTAGAGCTAATTTCAATGAAGTTATAAGCATTCCTTGTAGGAGAGAATGGCATAAGGATGGCTCAAGTTTAGTCACAGCTGGTAGCATTGATGATTCAATTGCAAGAAATTGCTAAAAGGAAGGAAAAGCATGGAGATATATGGAGCAAAGCTTGTAGAGAGGAAGGCCATCATAAGAACGAGTTTCCATCATATAGAGAGTATTTGGATACAGGAGCTCCAAATCCATTTCCCAAAGGAGGAGGAGTATGGTGTGAGATGTGTAGAGGGAATCATCCCCCTGCTACACTACTATAATTTTGTTTTGTAATTTTTGTAAATCTATGGGATGTGATGATAAGGATTGTTGCGCACTAGACCTCATGAGTGATAGGTAGGAGGTCCGTAGTAGAGCTATATAGCTAGGATGAGATCATTTTTCTTTACCAAAGGATTCGTGAATCCCCTTGTCAGTAGTATAAAATTATTAAAAGAAATTATCCATAGCTATATCTATGATTTTTTCAAGGGTTTGATTTAGGAATGGAGAAAGGAGAATACCTCTTGAAGTGTGCTTGTTTGGAGAAGATTTTTGGAGATTCCTTTTCTTGGTTTTTTCTCTTCAATACTGGTTTCTCCTTAATTATTCTCTTAGTACTTGCAAAACTAGAACACAAGATGTTTTATCTATTTTACAAACAATATTCCATATGAAAGTCAAAAGAAAAACAGATCTAACATCCTACAAATTGATAAACAAGATCATTTGGGGACAATTGAATCGGTTCATATTAATTCAAAGAAAACTAGAGTCTACAACCTCATCATCAGATGCTTCCTCCTCCTTTACTCTCGGTTCCCTACTTTTCCCTTCAAGCCTTTGATCACCAAAAGTGTGAAGCAAAAGAGTCTCTCTCACCAATTCACTATAGTAACTTTAATTCTCTCTTCAATCAATCCTCCTTAATATTCACCTCAAATGCCTCTTATATAGCTTTAGGATTTGAGTGATGAGAGGTAACTTTTCAATATGGGATGAGAATCCCAACTTAATTTCCTCCATTTACCTTCATTTCCATAGTTTTGGGCATTTATCATGAATAATGGATCATTTAATGCACAAAACACATATTCCTTGTATTTTCCTTCCACCTTAAGTTTATGGAGACTTGGTATTATATTTTACTAGGAAATTCAATCACTAAAGTTGCCCCTTGCAAGATACATGGCTCTTCATTCACACCTTCCCTTTCAGAAAGTAGTGGTTGGATTAAGAAATTATGTCTCTTTCGGTGCTTCATGTATGTCTTCATGTTGTGGGAAAAAATCAAAATATATTTTCGGCCTACACTATTGAGGGTGTTAAATTGTGTGTTAACAATGAGAGAGTGCACTTCAGATGCATACAGATTGCAAGGGGAAGTTAGATGAAAAGGTGTGACACAAAAGACTAACACTCTAAGGGACTATAGTCAAGGAGGCTAAGGAGGATTCAGAGGCAGAGGAAGAGGAGGATTTGGTAGAGGTAGAGGACCCATTATCTTGTACAATTGTGGCCAACAGGAACATTTTGTGTGGTTTTTCAAAACCCATGTATGACATGCACATGCTGCAGACAGTTGGACCATGGGATGGAAGATTGCCCACTGCCAATCATGAAATGGAAAGAGAAAAGGAACCATAACCAGAACTAGATCCAAAACCGAAACCAAAAATAGAATGTGAAAATTATTGCAACAGAAGAGTCCAACGACCAACCCAAGATAACAATAGTTACATTGGAAGAATCTTGAACAAGAGTTGATGCAACATATCAGAGAATTCATACTGAACAATGGATCATACAAGCTACAATCCCAACCTAACGTTTGATCCTAGAAGAGAAAAAAACATTTTCCAACAATAAAGGAAGGAGATAATAGTAACAGGATGTGGAGAACCGATATCGTGACCTATGTATGACATGCCTCCAATTTAGGGAAATTTTTAGGGGCGAAATTTCACCAATTGGCTATTTTTTGGGTTTTTTTTCAAAAAATAAATTCGCTATTTGGTCATTTTTAGTCTCTAATATCGCCTATGTTTACATAAAATATGTTTTTTTATCATAATATTTGCCAAAATTTACAATTTTTGGTAGTAAATTGTATGTTTCATATTTAATATTTTCCTACCAATCTATATATATGTTTTTTTCAATCCAAAATAATCGCCTAGAATACTATACTTAAGTATACTTTTATAATCCTTAAAAAATACCCTGCTCCAATTTATGATTATTCAATTCTAGAAAGGTCAGTTGAGAATATAGGTATGTTGAAAAGATTCTTGCGTAGTTGTTTGGAACCAATAAAGGAGGAGACTACATTTAACATGTTGCAAGACTAATCAATCAATGTGCACATGAGAAAGAGATCCCTACCATACAACGAGAATTCAATAAGGTACAACACAAGAGGAGGATGAATAGGGAATTCTAGCTTAGTGTGTAGATCAGGGACTATGGCATGGACTTCATCATTTTAGATCTGGGTCTTGATGTGAATGTTCTTTCGAAGCAAACATGGGAATTGATGGGAAAATCCAAGATAATGTAGTAAGGTATTTAGTTGAGGCTGGAAAATAAGTACAAAATTGTTCCAATCGGAAGGTTGACATGATTACTGGTTGATATTGATGGAGTGTGCAGCACAAAAAACTTCGAAATTATTGAGATAGTGGATGATAGTGAGCCATATCTAGAATTGCTTGGAATCAATTGGGCATTCACCAACCAAGCTATAATTGATCTAAAAAAGAGGAAAATGATCTTTGAAGGAGAAAATTTAAGAGATATTGCGTCATTGGATACTACAGAAGGAAGACGATATGTGGAAGTACTAAAAATTAGAGAAATGGAGAACTTCTACAATGTGACCAAGAGGATGGAAGACTTGAAGGTATCCTCAGTTGGCATAGTACCAGTTCTTGCGTTTTAGACTCAGAAGAATCCTTTGAATACTGGAAGTAGAGGATGCATGAAATGTCTACAAGGAGATGTACGCATATCACTTGTGTGTTGCGATGGATTGGAACCAAGGTATGTTATCCCCCAAGGTATAATGGACTTACTTAAGTAGATTCTTTTGTAAAATCATTTGAAGCGCAAATACCATAGCAACAAAGATTGTTAGCATTAGATGTCACACTTAAAGAAACCCTTGAAAGATGGTGGGATTCCCATAACAGGAAAATGAGTGATTAGCAGTAGTGCAGAAGACTGTTACAAGTTAGGTTCGACACTGAATACACAATGCAGAAGTATACGAGGATAAATCCATCATAGAATATTACACAATGCATCGTGACATGGAGTGTAGTGCCAAATAAGTAGTGGACACATCTATTTGTGCACACATTGGACACAATTCCAAGTAAATAGCATACAAAGATGGAAATGTGCAGAGGCACATCAGACTAGGAAGACATGACATGCAATATCAAGGTAATATTTACCTTTGAAGATGAGGTTCCTTTGCTGGAGGAAGTGTTGAAGATTATCAAGGACAATATTTTTGCACCAAAAGACTCAATATGAGCCATACTCGTATGTAGTGCACATAAATCATTTGTGACTATTGAGGGACAACCTTATGAAATGCTATAAATTTGCTGAAGAAACTAGGAGGAGGATGACCCAATAAATTTACAAATACCAGAGACCGATGGAGAGAAAAAGGTATAATGGCTAGAGCTTGGATATGCTGATTATGCAAAGCCATTGAAAATGCACAAGGTCAATATTGGTACAAAATATAATACCAAGTTTGAAAACATTGGGCAGTATTGGAATGAGGAAATGGTTGAAAGATTGTTGATTTACTGTGTGAATATCAATATTTGCTTCCCACTAAGTTTTCAAAGATGAAGGGGATCACTAGATATCTAGAGAAGATGAAGATACCTTTGAAGCTTTATGCTAAACCAGTGAAGAAGAGACCATACTGCTTAAACCTGGTGAACAAGGAGAAAGTCAAGGATGGGATAAACAGGATGCTAGAAGCTAGGATTATAGAACCTGTTAAAGAATCAAAATGGATAATTCCAATGGTGGTCCAAGATCAGAATATAGGAGGAATAAGAATTTGTGTGGATTTGGGAAAGTTAAATGATGCTTGTTTGCATAATTCGTTCCCTAATCCATTCACAGATGAAGTGTTGGAGAGTGTAGGAGGAAAGGAATCTTATTCATTCACTGATGGGTTCTCAGGATATCATCAGATCAAAATTGCATTTGAGTATAGGAAGAAGAAAACCTTTGTGATAGAGGGGATGCTACTAGTAACTAGTGATGTTGTTTGGTTGGAAGAATGCTCCAACAATATTTTCTTGAGTGGTTATCCAACAATATTTGTGTGGATCTGGGAAAGTTAAATGATGTCGTTGTGCATGATTCATTCCTTACTCCATTCACGGATGAAGTGATGGAGAGTGTAGGAGAACAAGAATGTTTCAATGACCACTATCTCTCGACTATGATCGACTGACAACCCACTTCACCACGAAACCCCTAGCCTCAAGCATGCCTCAAGATGCGATTTCCCTGCATACTGGTAAGCCCGAGCCTTTCCTCAACCCGATTTCTCATCCGGCCGTGATCCCGCCATCTCCATTTGGCGGATATTTGTCATCCCGCCCTTATAAAAAATACCCCAAAGTATTTTTGTATTGTTACATTAAATTAAAAAGACCCTTTTCCCCTTAATATATAAGCAATATAATTTTTAGGTTTTCATGAATATTTAATACCACAATATGAATGAATGTGATATTATATTGCCTTCTAGTGAAGGCCCCATGGTGGGAATCCTCTTTACATTATACAATAACTCCATTTTTTTTTATCATTGTCAATTGAAGCTGTTAGTTTACTTGTCCCCCCTCCAAGTCCATACCTATTTATAGGCTCCTATTATGCATTTATCCCTCACCTACCCCTAATCTACATAATGTCAGTTTCTCTCCAATCTCACTTCCAATTGCATCATTGGTCAATATTTCAAAACAGTTGTAGACTTCAATTTTACCATATTTCTTGAGTGACCCAATGGTCAGAGTCCCACTACCCATTTAATCATTTGTAAGTGTACCCACCCCACAACATATATCAAGTTTCAATCCCTTTTTCTATGATCCTATTCTGCACATTTTCGCTCGGACTCGATTCCCAGAATCGAGTTTTTGTTCCCTGAGTAACTGGTGTAATTTTGGAAGGATTTCATGTGATTTTATACTATAAATCCATCATCTAAATACCCAAGTAATTAGTATAATTTTTAAATTATTACATGTGATGTAATGACATTTTTCTGAAATGATTTAAAATGGTGAAATTTTCAACTTTTTCCACTAGTTCGACCCCTAACTAGTCTTGCTTGTTTGACTTCCAACTGACTCCAAATGATCCCAAATTGCTACTGAAGGTACTTGGATGATATTAAGACATATTTATAAGTTTTATGGATGCATTAGAGTGTTCATATGACTTATTCAACTCCTCTTTCAAAACTGGTAAAGATAGGGCTTTTTAGTAGCAATTGTTGGTTCAAATCCCCCTAGGGTGTGTGTGGAATTGGCTCTCCAAATGCAACTAAACCATTTCGAATTTCAGATCAGAGGCAGGGGATGTCAAGGGTAATTCAATGTGGTATTAGGGGCATCTCCATTCAGTTCATAAACCTCTCTACAATGCACTTCAATCAGATATAAAACAACTAGTCTCGACCTTGGGGGAAACGAGACTCAACCTTCTCCAAATCTCCAAATGCTTTGAAATTTCACAAAATGAATTCAAATGATTATATAATGAACATGAAACTATTAGAATGCATCATAAACAGTCCATACATCAGTTTAATATCCATGGCTCATTCATTCATTCAAATATAAGTACATTTCATTATCATACATCAAGGTAGTGGGGAATAGACACCATTTTCTCATTAATAATCAGATTTACATGATTCCAATAGTGATCTCAACCTAAGAATATTCATGACAGTAAATAAAGATCATTTATATCATATTACAAAATAATGGTGGAATGGAAGCTCCCTCAAAAATAACTATAGCTCACCAAGTGCGCCTCAACCCATAGAGCAAGAATATGATGAGAAAACTTGGACTAGATGAAGGAACAAGTTGATATTGAAGTGTACACGAGATTCCCTGTATCTGAACCTGTAACTTATGACTCCATTAAATCTCCATGAAAGACCTGAATGGCCTCTCCACACACCAACTTGGATGGGAATCTGTCACCCTCGAAATTGGCTAAGGCAAGAAGACTAGTTTTCCACTAGCTCTCTCTCTTCACAAATGCAAATTCTCAAATGATCAAAATGCCCTTCTCATGCTTGATTCATGTATTTTATAATCAACCTTAGCCTCCTATGGTTTGAATTCCTCCCATTAGCTTCTAGAGATCTCCAATTAGGAAAGATTCCACATTTTCCACTTGACTCCCAAGTTCCCAACCTTCCACCTTCTCCCAATTCGAGTAGGAGTCTCTTTGGCTTCCTCAACTCCCATGAGGACCACCTTGGAGCCTATTTTTGGGCCTGACATGTCATAGTGGTCAGTTGTCAGCAATCAGGTTTGAATTTTGTCATAGATGTCATAGGAGCTAGGGAATCTAGCCCAAGTGTCCACAAACTTCTAGTTTGGCTCTTACTCTTCCATGGAGGTTACCATTCCATCCAAATTCGACCTATGATGCTAAATTCCATGTGTATGAGCCTACCAACTCATCCAAGATTTTTTTCCTTCTCATGGATTCAAAATGGCAAGAGATAGATGCCATGTGGCATTGAGAAATCAAGCTAGTGTGGGTCCCACATCCTCCATATGTCTTCAAAACCAATTGCCAACTAGAATTTCTTTTGAATTTCTTTATTCAACCTATTTATTAAATATTTGAACTATTCTAATGTCTAAACATCATTTATTAGCTCCCTTATTACAATTCCAAATGTATCCATCCAACCTAGGGAACTAGTAAGATTGATGGGATTGTCTTGCTATGCAATTATTTGAATGGGGACATTACATGTGCTTTTCTGTTGTAACTCCATCATCTCCATTAAATATTTGTAGGGATTTAAGGTAGTTGATAGGAATATCATGGAGAACTATTGGAAGTATAGGGGGTTTATATCTATTTACAACCCAATGCTCCAAACAAATCTAAATAATCGGGTCATTCTCATCCTTTTGGTATATTAATTTAAGTGTTTTACTAAGGATTTTTGTGTTCTAGGAAGACATTACGGACCACTTTAATAGATTGCATAATTATTTAGGATATTATGTTGCTTGATCATGGTATATTTTTGTGCTTATTAGTGTGTTTGGAAAAATAAATTGGATTTTAAGCATGACTCTCTTTGGATTTTATTTTCTTTTCTTAGAATTACAAATGATTAAATTTAGGTGTAAGATCCTCTCCCCAAATTTTAAAGGGTGCTATATCAATGGAATATTGCATGCGTTACAAGCATGAGGTTGGTTGTTCAATTCCTTCATGCCCTACTGATATTGCAATATATTTCTAATAAAATATTTTTTATGATGATTTATATACAAGGCAAGTCTCAAATCATCTGTGTATGTTGCTACGAGGGGAAATTATTCTAAACTGCCCCCGTATGTTCATAACCACCCTTTTATGCATGTATGAGGGGGGTTCTAAAATACCCTTGTAAGTTCCTATGAGGGGGGTTTTAAACCGCCATCATATGTTTCTACAAGGGGGGTTTGTAATTGCACTTGTATGTTCCTATGAGGGGGGGTTCAAAACCACCCCCATAGGTTTTTTGAGAGGGAATTTTAGGGGGGGTTCAAAACCACCCTTGTAGGTTTTCTAAGAGAGAGTTTTGGGGGGGTTCAAAATCGCCCTCATAGGTGTATTTTTAGGGGGGGTTCAAGACTACCCTCATACGTAGAGTCTTAGGGGGGTACAAAATCACCCCCGTAGGTTTTATAAGAGGGAGCTTTAGTGGGGGTTCAAAACCACTCCCATACGTAGAGTTTTAGGGGGAGTTCAGAACCACCGCAGTAGGTCGAGCTTTAGGGGGGCTTCAAAACTGCCCCCATAGAGTTTCTAAGAGGGAGTTTTATGGGTGTTTAGAATTGCCCTTGTAGGAATCTACAGGTGGGGGGGGGTTCTAAAACCGCCTCCAAAAGTCACTTTTGGGGGCGGTTTAGATATTTTCCAAAAATGCCCCTAATATCCTAGACTTTTAACGTTGGTGCTATTGGGGGGGTTTTCAAGACCGCCTCTAAATCCAAAACCACCCCCAAAAGTGACTTTTGGGGGCAGAAGACAACCCCCCCTAAATTTCAAAATTGTAGTAGTACTGATAAATACCGAGGATGCAGAAAAAGGTGAAGATGAAGATAAAGAACTTCAGAAAATTCAGCCAATATAAAGTTTGGAGTAAAAGAAAGAAGAAATCAAGATGTGCAAGGTGCAGAGGATAATCTGTGCTAGTCTGTAGCAAGTTTTGAAGTATTTTGTGTAATTATAAGCATGGTTGAGACTAAGACTATAGTGCCCTCGCTAGGCACTGGGTCTCTATTATGTTTTCATGTAAATACCTAGTTTTTCCCTTTCTATTTTTAGAAGAAATCAAAAGATTCAGTCGTCTATGTTTCTGTTATTTTAATGTTTAAATGTCTGTTTTCTATATGTTTATGTGTCTCTGCAATTAAATAAACAAAATATTAAAACTTTTCATTTAACCCTGTTCTTTTGACATGCATAGCTTGGAAATAAAAGAAAATACATTCTATTTAAGTTGGTTCAGAAAAATACCTGAATCCGTCGATTTGCAGTAAGATAAGAAGATTTTTGTAATGGATTCTGTAGGTTACCTTAACAACCCGAAATGATGTGTCCACCCTGCCGATCAGCTATTATATTGCTGACCCTAGGAAATCAACGGATTTCCTAGCCCCCGAGCCCACAGACCGATAATCTCGAGAGCAACCTTCCTTAGTTTCCTTCCATAGCTCCATGGTAATCATTCGCTGAGTTAACCCCCTCCTCAAACTTTCTTTGAGTTTCCCACCTCCTCAAAGATTCGAGTTAACCCCCTCCTCGGCATCGAGTTAACCCCCTCCTCGGCATTCCTCCTTTTTCTCAAAACACTAAGTGTTCCTCCCCTCCAAAACCAACCCCCTTACTACAAGGTAAAACTCCTCTTTATAGAAAACTTTTCCTCCATAATTTCATAGCTTCCTTATCACTCCACCGCCCTAGCGGTCGTGGTATTTTGGAAGTACAACCCATTAATGCATCCCCTTTTTAGGGTAAAAAGGTGGATTATATATTATTTTACATCATCCAAATTTCTCTCTAGTAATGGAATTATTCGATAATTTATTCAAACATATCCTTTTAATTCACTTGGAATGATTCCGTCCGTTAATTAAATTGTTAATTTATTTAATAAATTTATTATTATTCAACCCACTATGCTTTATAAAAGGGATTATTATCATTATTATTATTAATTAAATAATAATATTAATAACAATAATAACTAATAATAACAGTAATTAAATTAATTATGAATAGTAATTGAATTATTTATTTGTTTAATTGATAAGTGTCAACATAGTACTTCTGGGTATAATTAATGGAATATACTTTAATGGTTTAATTAATCATGATCAACAATTATATAGCACACCCTTCTAGTATTAATGTTTAACTATCATACTTCATATTGGAGACGCATTTACTTGAGGATACTTGCAATTAATGATACTTATTTTAATCGTTCATTACCATGTTCACACACAAAGACTAATTTAACTTATTTTATACATCAGAACTTGATAATCTTTTACTAATTAAATCATTCACCAAATACTTAATTGAGTTATCTCTGATAGCTTATAACATTGTTAAATCTTGATAAGTATGTTGCAAACCAATATTATTACGCATGTGCATAATGTGCATGCGTGGCCAGCGTATGCACAAGACGGACATGTACTATAAACATACGTCATACTCCCTATGCATAACCGCTAACTAATACTAATAATACCTTATACAAAATGAATAAGCATACATTCATCATAATATTATTAAAACATCATCGGTTGTTTTATCAGTTAACTATTAAGATTTCATTTCATTATTTTTATGATTACATTTGTTCAATCAATCAGGTACAAGGAAAGCTACCTACTACCACTAACTCAAGATCAACGGATACCCAACCCTCAACAGTACTATCCTATCCTCCCATCCTAACCTACGTCCACATCCTCCCTATCCTTTCTCTGCTAGTACAAAAGTGGGTGTTGGACTCACCGACCTATCCACATAGAACCTGAGAGCGATAGCGTTGGCTGAACAACGGACCTACCCTCCCCTAGCAGGCATCCGACCATCGTCATCACAACTACATGGGGAGCGTGTCTCAGCATGGCCCTCCCATGACCTCGGGTATCATAGGAACATAGGGTGGGAAACACATCCATCCCTCTCAACATACTGGGCCTACGCCCTTGTCAACTCATACTTTGCTGCTATCGAGATTATCGGTCCATGTCATCGTATCATCAGTTTCGGTTGCTAAGGTTTACTACATGGATAGGTTCTCCTCCGTATATCAGATCAAGTATCCGGCTATCCCATAGCCCTTTTGTCCTGTAGGTTAGTATTCCGCAAAATACACATTTTATAACAAGCATTTCCATTCGATCACCAATTGATCCATATCATCCACATCATTTTATTTCACATCACAATTTCATCACAGGTATGCATGGAATATAACAGTTCTATCAATTTCATCATAGGATGGCACTCACGTTCAACACCATATATTTCACATTTCATCAATGAAAATGCTAACACATATATTTTTCATCATAAAAGCAATGAACCTCATGATAATCATAACTTAATAACTGCATGAATATAGTAACATCATAACTATAGTATCATATCATCATGTCTAATATGCCGGAAATATCGTTCATTCTGTCTAGCTGAGTCGAACAGATAACAAGCAAATAAAGTGAAAGGTGTCTAACTCATAAACACACCTGGTCAAAATATGGGGCGTTACATACACCCACCCTTCAGGAAACTTCGTCCCGAAGTTATGGTCGTAATAATGCAGGGAAATTCTTGACACACAACTATTCATTCATGCAAGTAGCAGGTGTTGGCCATACTTGTCCTACTTAGCTTCAACTTGACCGAATATGTCGATATTATCCTATGGCTTTGCTTCTTTTATCCCCCGATGTGTATTCTAGTAATTCAAGGAACATTTAGATTAACCCTTCTGTCAAATCTCTAGAATCCGTAAGGTTACAATCAAGTGCAATCCACCTCAGTATCCTACTTCTTACCGTTTAGCAACACTCTTCAAGTTATAACATCCAGGGAGGTTTACTCATCACAAAGCTTACATTGATCCAACTTAGCATGAAATAATCAACGATTTAAATTGGAGTTCGTTAGAACTCTTAATTTGTATTCACTCAACACGTAACTATCAAGGACCCTTAAGGTTTGCATACCTCTCTTAGGGAAGAAGGTTTCATGTTCTTAAAACCCTAAAGTCATACTTTATTACTTCCTTATCGGTAATAACAATAACAAAAGTATCGTAACATCATTAAATTAGGAGAACTATTATTGTTTAAAAGGTTTTCATGGCTATTTCTTATCAAAACACAATTGTTATCGTGTTTATTTATTATTCTCATTCTCGAACCAATATAATTGGTTGGGAAACCATTACTTTTCAATTCCTTAAGAATCTCAGAGCTAGTTTTGTTCCCATCCTTACTATCACAAAGGTAATTACTAGCATTGTCCTGGTATTCCATTGTATCTGTACATCACCACTCTTTCTACCTGCACAAGCAACCTTTATGTACTTTGTAAAGACCTTAGTCCAATCCTACAAGTTGAACGAATACCTCATTACTTAATATGTTCAATCATGTTAGAACTTCATAACAACCGCTTTAATTGAGTTAAATTGAGGACTGTGTTTTGATTCTTATGACTCTCTCATTATTACCCGAGATTATCACTATATTAGGTATGATTAATCTGAAATTTTCTCAAAAACCTTTCGCACCATTACACCAATATTTCACTTAATTAGTCTAAAGCCATGTTCCCCCTTAATAAAATAGTCTTTTAATAAGCTTTATATGCAACCTCTTGGTTTACGTGCGTGGTGTTACCATAATGTGATTCCAAAAGGATACCTATCCTTGTATCCAACAATTTATTTCCTTCCATTATCTTATCTAAATAATATGTAATGTATTTTTCACTACTCTATATAACATTTATCTTGTTATTTTTAAATGGAAATTCATTTGTGAATATAATTATGAGAGGTTCACGAGTTTTCACTTTAATTTGTACCTTGTACTAAGTTATCTATGCACACATAGTAATGTCGTGTACTTTGTTGTGGGGAAGTAGCAGCTCAAACACCACTCCATGTTTATTTAACCAAGTTCTCTTATTAAACACAAGCAAAGTGTAGATGTGGTGGTCCTAGCAAATCACACATTCACATAACCCTTAAACATGTTAATTACTCAACATGTAAAACCTATTCAATAGAACTAGATGAGGTTACATGGCATTGCAACTAATGCAATCTAGGAATTTCATTAATAGATTAAAACACAACTTTTCTCTTTTTAGTTGATATATAAAAATTTTCACTCTTTGTAATACTTAGAGAAGAAATATAAGAAAATAAAGGGATTCGTTTCTACCCTGTCATTTTACCTCACGAGGAGAACCCAATGCAGTGCTCCTTAAAATGCCTATCTTTATACTTTATGTGCAAGGAACAGTTTCTTAGGATCAGCGTGTTGAAACCTATGGTCGTTTTCATTAATGATTTTGTCATGTCATGGAATTAGTGTCTTAGCATTCAGCTTGCCATGCTCGTTTTAGCGGTTCCTCGCTTTCAAATTAAGTGTTTGTTTCGTCTCTTCGACTATAAGTTGAAGTCTCAACAAAGGTTTTGTAAATTTTATTGAATGTCAAACACTAATAACATATCAATTAATTTTATGTCATCTATTTTCTATAATAGAATACGATCTTTTATAAATCTATAAGATGATCTATACATTTATGTATCAAGAATTACCAAATTTACATGTATATATATAATTTTAATGTAAATGTCATTTATCTCAAAGATGTATCAAATCACGTTATATCATTATCATTTCGTTTATTTTTTATTTTTTATTTTTAAACTTACTCACATATTTACGTCCACATCCATTGAATTAAAGTTCATGCAAAATTAGAAGATAAAATATCAATCATCGTATGGCTAGTGTTCATCAATGTACCTCTTCTTTTATAATAACACATTACACAAGTGGTGTCCAAGAGGTTCATGAAACCAATTTAACATATACAACACATAAGAAACGTATTAGCAGAATAAAGGGTCAATTGAAAAGTACGTGTATTCCAAATATGTGCATTATATTGAATGAAATGAACATGACTCTTACATTTTATATTCTATATTTTTATCAAAAACTTACATAGTTATATTTTATTCTTCACTACAAATATATAATTAAAAAAAATACATTATTTCAAGTTTTAATAAAAGTTTTATGAAAATTCTCTCCATTATAACATTTTCACTTTTATATTTTATTTTCTTAATCATTTTCACTTTTATATTATATGCTATGTTCTTATCACAAACTTGCATGGTAAGGGATTGTTTTTAGATCATTTAAATTTATTTACATTATTTAAAAATATTAAAAAAATATGTAAAAAAAATACAAAAATATCGATTAAAACAAATTGATATTTATAAATTAAAAAAAAATCACATATAAATTAAATTAAATTGTAATTTCCAAAAACACAATTTGATTTTTTTTTTTTGACTTAGATTTTTAAGTCATTTTTCTGACAACACCTTTTAATTAAAAATATTATGTTAATGAATTAGTTTTTTTTTTTTTTTTAATCCTGGTTGATAATATTTGTATTCACTTTCTCTAAAATATTAAAAATTATTAACAATGGATTATAAACCTTCACATTAATGTAATAAATCTTCTAATTAATTTTTTTTTTTCATAACAGCAATTAAATTAAATTAAATTAAAATAATAAAAAAATTAAATTATATCAAATTAATTAAAAGATATTAAATTAAATTATTTAAATTAAATTAAATTAAATTAATTAATTAAAAGACATTAAATTAAATTAAATCAATTTAAAAGACATTTAAATTAAATTGATTAAAAAAAAAATTTAAAACAATATAAAAGAGGTATGGGCTTGGAGATCATTGCCCAAATGAGGGTTTACGAAAATGACGAAACTAGATGTGGTTTGACTTTGAAACACGGATTACATACAAACCCTTTTCTCTTTCACATGGGGGATTGACGCAAAAAAAAAAATAATAATAAAAATAATAATACCGTGAGCCAAAGCCCAGTTCTCGTCACGTGAGAGATTTGACACGGAGGAAGGTGATTCGGACGTGGTAAAGTCCGTTTGTTTTGGAGGTTTGCGGGAGCCGTACAAGACGATCGACGGCTCCCTTATATACCGCGCTGGCAACTTGCACGGTCGATAATGGTGGCCGTCACACGTGTCAAATTTTTACTCATCCGCATACTTGTAAAGTGGTATAAGAAACCACCTATGGCCCGTGCGGAAACCGCCTTACTCCGCATCGAATCCGCTCCCTATTTATGGACGAGAACCAAGTTTTATTTGGCATTGTTGGTATGCTTCTCGCACGAAGAGCCCGCGGTGCTGAGCGCTAGGGTTTTTCCCTACCTATTATGCTCCTACTATGCTCCTCATTCAGGCTCGGGTGCTTATTGTTGAGTCTTGATTTGGTATTAGGCTTGAATTTGTTATAAATCTCGATGTGGAAGGGGTTTGGTCGACGCTTGAAACGGCTCTCGGTGCTGAGCTTTCATACTACGAGATTGGGCTTAGCCCAACATCTTTTGGCGCTAGGAAAGGAAGATGTTGTGCTCAGCGCTTGGGCTGTAGCTTCATGCGTGGTGGTCACCATTCTCCCAGGAGGTAGGCGCCATTGGGTTCGGTGTTCACGCAATGCCAGATTGCCAATGATCTGCAACAACAGCAATATGAAACTGGGGCGCGCGGAGGAGGAGAAAGCAATCAATAACTTTGATAATAATAATGGTGATTGTGATAGCAAACTGCTTTCCACAGACAAAACCGCAAACTCCTCATGGGGGTTTTGATTCCCAAAGTCGGAGCAAACATCTCTCGTCATAGCCCGCGTGTGAAGGTCAACCAGTCAGTCGACGTCAGTAAGCGGGGAAATGAACCAACGACCTCTTTCGTCTTCCTGACTATGAAATTCCGGTCTCAAGTTACCGACAAGAAACTTGAAAAACAGAGAAAATTTGCGTTATCCTTCTGACAGGAGTTTTGCGCAGTAAGAGAAGAAAAGCCTTGGCCCCCAGCGCGGCCCACAAGGAGATTCACGGCTGATTTTGAGAGGGACGTGCACAAAATAAACAAAAACCTTGGCTTTAAAAAATGAAAGCTTCTCGTCTTAAATAATTAGGTTGGAACGTGAGGATAAGCAATGGCCTTGTCGCCGCCAACTTCGTCGGAGCCATCGAAATTAAAGAAGAAAAAACAGAAAAAGAGGTGGACGTGATATGGCCGCGCGGATAATGACAGCTTAATAATATATCTGAATTTGTTCAGCCTGCTTTGCTTGCCGGTTGAGTTCAAACCCTCCCGGGAAGGAATTTGCTCGTGGATTCTGGGTACCCACTTGCCTTCTTTGGAACTTACGGGAAACTCAGCGTGGTGACGGTACAGTGGCGAACATTTTTTTGGAATATCAGCACTGCCGAGCAATAAACGTACATACATATATATATGCATCCATAGTGTTGGCTGGAGCTATAATTGTCAGCAGTGGAGGGAAGATTAGGGTTGCTTGAGGCCGAGGTTCCCGACCAGGTCTAATTCGAGGGTATTTTGCGGGCAGGCAGATTTGAAACAATAGTGGATTTGCTCTCCATTTTTAAATTTAGCTTCCAGGCAGTATTGTTCCCAGTTGGATAAGAGGATTTTTAAGCTAGCTGGTTTATGGGTCTTTCAGAGGTACTTGATGAAGCCGCCGCAAGCTTTTCTTTTCGACTTGCCATGCTAGACACAGATCTAGCGGGGTGTTGACTATGATGGGATTTGGCAGGCGGGCGTGGTCAGAATTTTGCTTGTGTTGCTGTTCGAATAAACTATTGGGTCAAGACAAGGTCATGAATAATGCCAAACTTCAAGTCCAGTTAGAGTTAAAAGGCCATTCAAGATGAAAGGAAAGGGTATGTAGTGGCAAAACCAAAACGCTAATTCCCAGACCTGTTCTAAAAATTCCATCTATCTCTGCTGCGTAGCAATAATCTCCTAGCGAGATTGTATCCATCTCTGTTTTATGAGTAATTAATTCAATTAAATCAGCGAACCGCTCTTTATTTATCCCGCGTTGCCAACATGCACGCAAGATAAGGATGGTTGGTGGTTGCAGTAAAAAAACCACCATCACGCGTGTCAACTTTTGATACATCCGCATATTAAAAACTGGTATGGCAAACCATTCAAGGGGCAATGCGGAAACCGCGTCACGTGGCACGCATCAAAAGTACTCCCCATTTATGGAAGAAAACGAGGTTTTTATTTTATTTATATTTTATTTTATTTTATTTCATACATATTAACTATTTTATTGGTTGTAATTTATTATCGTCTCATTTGACTTTTAAATTTTCATATATACATATATATACATTGGTAACTAGTGATAATAAAATCTAACCCCCTTAATCAAATGACTAATTACTCACTCTTTATTTTAATATTCTATAACTATTTAAGTTTTATTTTAACGTTTATACACCATAATTCCTAAACCCAAATTTCATAATTCCCGTGAGTTGTCTTTTACGCGAGAACCGACATACTTAATTTAAAATCATAAAAATAAAACCTATCTACACCTTGTCATTAAATACCCCCAATAAGTTTCTTGGGCATCTAATTAGTAATTACGGTCCTCTTCTCGTGTCTTAGCAATTTGAGCTTGTATTTTATGTTTCATGTGCATTGGAATTTCAAACGGATCACACTTATTAAATTGAAATTGGAACTAGATTTTTAAAAGTTTTACTCTCCTTAAAGCCATTCTTTTTCCACATATGTATACATTTATTAACCTAGTTTTCTGTTATATTGCAGGAAGAATATGCTCATCCGCCATAGATTCGGAATATGGGAGTCCGTTTACTT
Organism: Larix kaempferi; assembly: GCA_027924585.1. Lineage (NCBI taxonomy): Eukaryota > Viridiplantae > Streptophyta > Pinopsida > Pinales > Pinaceae > Larix > Larix kaempferi. Next base: position 1,679,966 of record BSBM01000852.1, on the reverse strand, counting down.
TACATGCAGCCTCCTAGCTTTTCTCCAAAACGTTATGTTCAATTTTCTCGGTGGAGGATGCTAGATTTACACATAATTTTGAAATTTCTATTTCTGTTATGCTTTGTAATAAATAGGAAAAAGGGCTCTTCAAGTTGTCTACCCTTTGTTGCAGACATCCTGCTGTTTGTTATTTTCTAGTAAATTTCACTATAATTCCAGGTGTAGTTAGGCCCTAAGGTCTCAGGGTTTGAGCCAAGGCTCTAATACCAAATGCAGTGCCCTCACTAGGCATTGGGTCACTATTATGTTTTCATGTAAATACCTAGTTTTTCCCTTTCTATTTTTAGAAGAAATCAAAAGATTCAGCCGTCTATGTTTCTGTTATTTTAATGTTTAAATGTCTGTTTTCTATATGTTTATGTGTCTCTGCAATTAAATAAACAAAATCTTAAAACTTTTCATTTAACCCTGTTCTTTTGACATGCATAGCTTGGAAATAAAAGAAAATACATTCTATTTAAGCTGGTTCAGAAAAATACCTGAATCCGTCGATTTGCAGTAAGATAAGAAGATTTCTGTAATGGATTCTATAGGTTACCTTAACAACCCGAAATGATGTGTCCACCCTGCCGATCAGCTATTATCTTGCTGACCCTAGGAAATCAACAGATTTCCTAACCCCCGAGCCCACAGACCGATAATCTTGAGAGCAACCTTCCTTAGTTTCCTTCCATATCTCCATGGTAATCATTCGCTGAGTTAACCCCCTCCTCAGACTTTCTTTGAGTTTCCCACCTCCTTAAAGCTTCGAGTTAACCCCCTCCTCGGCATCGAGTTAACCCCCTCCTCGGCATTCCTCCTTTTTCTCAAAACACTAAGTGTTCCTCCCCTCCAAAACCAACCCCCTTACTACAAGGTAAAACTCCTCTTTATAGAAAACTTTTCCTCCATAATTTCATAGCTTCCTTATCACTCCACCGCCCTAGCGGTCGTGGTCTTTTGGAAGTACAACCCATTAATGCATCCCCTTTTTAGGGTAAAAAGGTGGATGATATATTATTTTATATCATCCAAATTTCTCTCTAGTAATGGAATTATTCAATAATTTATTCAAACATATCCTTTTAATTCACTTGGAATGATTCCGTCCGTTAATTAAATTATTAATTTATTTAATAAATTTATTATTATTCAACCCACTATGCTTTATAAAAGGGATTATTATCATTATTATTATTAATTAAATAATAATATTAATAACAATAATAATTAATAATAACAGTAATTAAATTAATTATGAATAGTAATTGAATTATTTATTTGTTTAATTGATAAGTGTCAACATAGTACTTCTGGGTATAATTAATGGAATATACTTTAATGGTTTAATTAATCATGATCAACAATTATATAGCACACCCTTCTAGTATTAATGTTTAACTATCATACTTCATATTGGAGACGCATTTACTTGAGGATACTTGCAATTAATGATACTTATTTTAATTGTTCATTACCATGTTCACACACAAAGACTAATTTAACTTATTTTATACATTAGAACTTGATAATATTTTACTAATTAAATCATTCACCAAATACTTAATTGAGTTATCTCTGATAGCTTATAACATTGTTAAATCTTGATAAGTATGTTGCAAACCAATATTATTGCGCATGTGCATAATGTGCATGCGTGACCAGCGTATGCACAAGACGGACATGTACTATAAACATACGTCATACTCCCTATGCATAACCGCTAAATAATACTAATAATACCTTAGACAAACTGAATAAGCATACATTCATCATAATATTATTAAAACATCATCGGTTGTTTTATCAATTAACTATTAAGATTTCATTTCATTATTTTTATGATTACATTTGTTCAATCAATCAGGTACAAGGAAAGCTACCTACTACCACTAACTCAAGATCAACGGATACCCAACCCTCAACAGTACTATCATATCCTCCCATCCTAACCTACGTCCACATCCTCCCTATCCTTCCTCTGCTAGTACAAAAGTGGGTGTCGGACTCACCGGCCTATCCACATAGAACCTGAGAGCGATAGCGTCAGCTGAACAGCAGACCTATCCTCCCCTAGCAGGAATCCGACCATCATCATCACAACTACATGGGGAGCGTGTCTCAGCATGGCCCTCCCATGACCTCGGGTATCATAGGAACATAGGGTGGGAAACACATCCATCCCTCTCAACATACTGGGCCTACGCCCTTATCGACTCATACTTTGCTGCTATCGAGCTTATCGGTCCATGTCATAGTATCATCAGTTTCGGTTGCTAAGGTTTACTGCATGGATAGGTTCTCCTCCGTATATCAAATCAAGTATCTGGCTATCCCATAGCCCTTCTGTCCTGTAGGTTAGTATTCCGCAAAATACACATTTTATAACAAGCATTTCCATTCGATCACCAATTGATCCATATCATCCACATCATTTTATTTCACGTCACAATTTCATCACAGGTATGCATGGAATATAACAGTTATATCAATTTCATCATAGGATGGCACTCACGTTCAACACCATATATTTCACATTTCATCAATGAAAATGCTAACACATATATTTTTCATCATAAAAGCCATGAACCTCATGATAATCATAACTTAATAACTGCATGAATATAGTAACATCATAACTGTAGTATCATATCATCATGTCTAACATGCCGGAAATATCGTTCATTTTGTCTAGCTGAGTCGAACAGATAACAAGCAAATAAAGTGAAAGGTGTCTAACTCGTAAACACACTTGGTCAAAATATGGGGCGTTACAAAGACCAACATGCATCAAATTTCTGAATTTTGTTGAGTCAAGATCCCATAGAGGCATTGTTGAAGCATGTCAGTAAGTATTAGTGTTCATGTAAATTTTGTAATTGCTATAGCAGACTATGGTCGGAATTAAGGGGGAAAGTTAGTAGGAAAAATTAATTCCTCCCTCCTTATTCTTATCAAATCAAGTTATTGTTTGAGTAGTTGGTAATTAAATAAACCAACTTGTAACTTGTAAGGTCTTAGTAGATTGATTAGACGTAGAAGAATCCTTTAGAGAAGGCTCGACTTCTCTAGCTAAGAAGTGTCTAGAAACTATATTGTATTATTTAATTCTAAGCATGTAAACACAACATGGTAGAGGTTAATGAAAAAAGAGATTTACGCTCATGAGTGTGGTGTTTTGAGATTTTTATATTTTCCCATAAATTTATGTTTGTATGTTGTTGTTTTTTCTCCCCAAACCAACAATTATAATGCCTCATTCTTCATACGTTTCGGTATTTTCTGTTAAGTGATTTTTATTTCCCATCCACAATCTTCAAAGGCGGTCACTTTGTTGATGGGAAGTTGCAGATTATTGAACAAAATGGGGGATATTTTTTAGGATGAAAATGAGCCCATAGTAAGCATTGATGAGTACATATAGAGTGCAGATGCCTAATAATTGCTAAATTTCTTTACAGAGATTCAGTTTGTGAAGCTTGGTGCAAAATCCTAGTAAAGAACTAGAGTTTAATGAAGTACGGTTGTTGTGTGATCATGATGCGTTCCTATGTAGGAAGCTAATTTGGTTTAGGGAGGATATGAAGGAAAGGTATGTATGTATCCAAAGGGGTATATGAACAAATAGACAATTTTCTTATGCTTGGCATGCGTTCTCGCAGGCAATGTTAGCGTACACATAGCTTTCTTTCCAACTTGCCATTAAGGCCATGAAGTATCTCTCTATCTCCATGTCAATGTTTACATTTTAATTTCGTTTGAGACCATTTTGGGCTGTAAAATCTTTCCTCTTCTAATTTAAATTGGAAAATGAATTTAGTAGAAATTTGATCAAGGGTTTTGTGTTTTTAAGGTCTCATTATATATATATATATAAATATTATTTGCAAGTCTTTTTTTCCTTTCCTTATTCTTTGTTTCAAGAATAAATGAATCAATTTACTGTTGTAAATCATTTAATGCAGTGATGCTCATTGTAATGTATGGTGTAGTGTAGAGTATTGAAAATATTTTATATGAATTAATTTAATGTCTTTGTTTACAATCCAACTGTCCATTCCATGCACATGGCCAACCTGCATACGGCCTGAACCTCCATGAAGCAACTGCATTGAATGGTGGGAAATACAAAACTATTGGGTTTCATCAGACATTCATGGATAATGAGTGGAATGATAGAGCTATCATTTAGAATTCACCAAGAAATCGTTGCCATGACTACAAGCATCACAACAAATGCTAAGGAGAGCTACTACATTTAATGTTGAATTTAACATCAACATACTACATATTTTATCATGAAATTTCATCAAACACAACATCGAAATCACACAAATAATTGACACATAGATGCCTATGTAGAAAATGCTAAGGAGAGGTATTGCATTTAATGTTGAATTTAACATCAAAATAATACATATTTTATCATGAAATTTCATTCTAAGAAAACATCGAAATCACACAAATAATTGACACATAGATGCTTGTAAAAAAAATGCTAAGGAGAGCTAGTGCATTTAATGTTGAATTTAACATCAACATAATACATATTTTATCATGAAATTTCATTCAAACACAACATCAAAATCACACAAGTAATTGGCATAGAGACTTAACCATCCTCAAATAGTTACCCACTTCTCAATTTGACATTCTTATGTTATGTACAATGTAACTCGATGATCTGTGCTAGCTTACACAAAACCTAATTCTAGATTGTAGGTTAGTTTATGCATTATTCAAATTAACCTTCAAATAACTTACTCTAACTATTTCAATGTGCAAGTGATGCAAGATACTTTATCCATAACATAAGAAGTCACAATGTCACTGAAATGGAATGTCAATAGAAGATGTAATTATATTAATAATGAAAGCAACAGTCATAATCATAAGGCTATGGAAAACATAATATGTAAAACAAACTATAAGGTATAATATGTAAAACAAGACATAAGCCTATGGAAAACATAATATGTAAAACAAATCGTAACTCATAATATGTAAACCTAGACAAAAGGTTATGAAAAACATATATGTAAAACAAAAGTCATCATTTTCCATTACTTTTTCCTCTTGGTCTAAGGTAGCTACATAGGAAACAACGTTGAATACTAAAAAAACATAATATGTGAAACAAATCATAAGGTTATGAAAAACATAATATGTAAATCGAGAATCATCATCTTCCATTGCTATTCCCCATTGGTCATGGGAAGTGTGAAATAAAGTTGAAAATTGGGAAGCAATGTTGCAAGGACTTGCTGCCTTGCAGTTTTCCCTTGTTATTCAAATGTAATTGAATCAATTTTTTCAACATTAATCAATAGATATTGATAGCAAAAAATGTAATTAAATCAACCTTTTCAGTAATATTAAGTCGTAATTGATAACAAAACTCACTTTAAATTTTTTTATTATAGATAATTTAAAGCTTTTATTGTCTTATAATTTTATTGTTTTATTAAAAAATAATTGCATTAAGAAGCAATTTATGGAGACCCTACTTTGATTTTAAAATATTTTGATATTTTCTATTTGCTACTAGTACTTTTGGAAATATACATCCAAATTAAAACAAATTAAAACAGGTCATTAATACTAACTATCTGATCTATGTATATGTTAATAAATTAAAAATAAAAATAATTTGAAGAATACGAATATTTACATATAATATAACTATTAAAAATTATATCAATAAATATCTAGGTAAAATCCTTATAATGTAACCAAATATATCCATACCAACTCCTTTCAGTGTAACCAATCTCAATTAAAGGAAACACTCGTTATTTATCACTTGTTATATAAATCCATATCATATTGATATAACCAATCTTAATTAAAGGAAACAGTGGTTATTTATCACTTGTTAAAAAGGTGAGAATCCAATCAAAATGGCACATGGGATGGGTGAGATGCAATGCACCCATACCCACATGCATGTTTTTATATTAAATCGCACAGTCTTCATTGTTTAACCTTCAATTTCGATTTCCCCACCTATGTTGCATGCTATTGCTATGGACAATGCAACTACCACTTACTAGCACATGAGATTTCGATACTGTATATTGAACATATTGGTCTTACCTATTATTATAAATATATAGTTTATTAGTCAAATTACATATGAGTAATGTCTAACAATGTTTATAATTTATTCATTTTCGGAGTGAGTTAATAAACTATTAATTCATTTTCAATGTATTTTGATTTATTTTATTTTAGTTATCTAATTTTTTTAAAATAAATTTAAAACAATTAAAACAAAATTTTATAATCAAAATATATATTAATTATTTGTGATCAAAATTTCCATTTTTTATTTAAAAAAATAATTTCTGTTAAATTTGAAAATAATTTCCACCTAAAAAAGCTTACATGTTATTAACCAACTCACTTATTAATTTCCAGGTTCCATTAGAAAAACTAATAAACACCTCCGTGCTTCTCACGGCTTCCAAGTTCCAATAGAAAAACTCATAAACACCACCATGCTTCTCACGGTAGGTAAACTGGACCTAGTTTGGTTCAAAGTATGAGTCACAAAGTAGGCGCATTTTCTTATCTACCCATGAATGACACAAAGACTAGAATTGTATCTCTAACATTCATAGAGTTGTTAACAATAAAAAGTGAAATATTGGACAAACTTAGAATTTCCATACACTTACATGAGTTATACATTTTTATTATGAAATATTTTATTTTTTAAGTAGGTAGGGAGGTGTGTGCTTAATAAATAGTCTACTAATCAACAAGACTAGAATTGTATCTCTAATATTCATAGAGTTGTTAACAATAAAAAGTGAAATATTGGACAAACTTAGAATTTACATACACTTACATGAATTATATATTTTTATTATGAAATATTTTTTTTTTAAAGTAGGTAGGGAGTTATGTACTTAATAGTCTACTAATCGACAAGATTGAATAATCCATAAATTTTTCTGAATTTTAATTTTACTCATTTTAAAGTACATTTTTAGTTTTTACTATTACTAATTAGTTATTAGTAATTTTAAATGTATATATTAGTAATAGTAATTAATAATTAATAATAATAATAATTACATGTGATTAATATATTTAATTACTAATAACTAATTAGAAATAGTAATAGATGAGACACACATATATATATTATCATTATATTTTTGTTTTTAATACAGAAATTTTAACTTTTGTTATGGTAGTTGTCTTCTAGGTAAACTCGACTTGGTCATGTTTTTATGGGTCCATGGTATTTGGTGGGCCATGGTAATGGTCTGTTGTATTGCTTATGAAGAAACTTATTTAAAGGTTTCCAAGATAAACCTTCTTTGTCATTGTTGTGATTGGTTTAATCATTATGTTTTTTTTAATATATTTTTTAAACTTTCTATTTTTGTATTATATAAGACAAGATATGAGAATTCAGATTTAAAAAAATACAATGACCCCTAAAATTAAAATTTAAATGTAAAATGAAAAACAATGTTAAAATATAAAAATTTCAACCTTGATTCACACCATGTTGGAAAAGTCATTAAAGTTATTAATAATGACTTCTTCTTTTTATTGAGCTGGACAATAGGTAGGCAGTTGCATAAAGCTGCAGGACAAACTGCGCTCTGGAAAGTTTGTGAATGTTTAAAAAGAAGATATGGACAAAAATGTTACAACTCTCTTACCATTCCCAAGAATTTCTTCAGTGATTCATTGAATTTGGTATCGTTCCTCTACTGTAATCCAATATAATCCAGTCAAATAAGATTTTGGTTTGATCTGTCATGGTTTTTTTTTACCAATTAAACCTGGCAGAGGCAGACTGAATTCAACTCTGAAGGTACCTTCAATTGAGTAGAATAAAAGTAAATTAAAAGAATTCATAAAGTCTGGGAGAATATGGGAGAATATGCCAACATAAGTGATGAATTCTGGCTACTATCAATTCAAGTTCCAAGGCCCCAGCAAGCAGCAGCCACAATACCGTGCAATTTAATAATAGAGTGGACGAAACCAATGGGCAGATTTAGCTGCATTAGTTTTTCTGAACTATTCATCCAACTAGTTACTTTGTTTTTTTTTTTTAAACTAGGTGTACCAACTATGTATATTTGCCACCATAAGGGAGAAAATTGAGATAATATTGTTTTTTAGACGACGAGAAAAACTTGGCAGACTCCATCTCTGAAAGGTTCAATGAATACACAAATCCCATATTGGCAGAGCAAATAAACTGAGATTTGGAATAACCAAAATTACTTTTCACTGCTGTTTTATTCCAGTGACTGTTAGGGAATCTTCAAATCTAAGAATTTGCAAAAGCGGATTCTCCACTTCAGCAATTTTGAGTTTTAAACTTTTCGAATTAGGTTCGAACTCAATTTTTGGCGTTAAAATTGGCTCTGAAACTGATTTAAAAATAATGGAAAATTCCAAACTCAAAATTAGCAATTTCAAAATCTACGGAGAAATGGTCCAAAATGATCACCTGCGTCACACATGAGAGGGACTGTTCACTAATCAGTTTTCTTCCCATCTTCATTTCAGTAAGAGAAAACGAAGGAACTTCATAAAGTTTACCGCTAGTACCACATGTACATAGACAAACCGTTTCATATATTTGCGCAGAAATCAGCTACGGGTAACGCAATTTGGTAACAACTTTATCACAAAAGAAAATATCATTAGTATATCTATTTTAAATTAGGATTTATCAAGCATTTAGAGGTATTTAATTTTTTGAGGTGTAATTTTGCTTTAATTTTAATTTTTTTATATATCTAGAAAAATTTACACTTCAAGATAAAAAATTTACACATCTCTCTTCATACTGAGCTGAGAACACCTCACTACTCTCGATACACTAACCAAAACTTTAAAAAAAAAACAAGAAACACTCCATGTTACTTATTTAAACAATCTGTTTGCCATGCAAAATATGTGGCCTCGAAAGGATTAGGTGATTAAACTCTGAGTTGGCCAGTTGTTGTTTTGTTCGATGCTCACCATGGCACATGCATCATGATTGCCACTATGTACACGCGCCATACTAGATTGTTATAAGAAATTCTTGTATACTAATTGTTAATCATGGGCTGATGCAAAAGATACTAGAGAAGGGCATTCTTGCTCTTTGGTTGTATTACCCTTACACGCAGTTCTGTTCTTGTTTTTTTTTGCATCGCATATATCCATTGTTGGTCCTGTTCTTAGTCGATGCTTTTCTAAAGAGTTCTCAAAAAAAGCCAGTATCCGTGGCTGGCACACGACACCCAGTAGTAATTATACTCAGACGATGAGTAATAGTAGTAGGACTACTGAGATAAAAGGGCAAATACATACGACCAAGAGAAATTGATCATTCCAGATTTTATGAAAATTAAAATGAAAACTATGTAAAAAATTGGGAAGAAAACTATAAATAATTGTCACAAATAAGTTACATTTTTATGTTTAAGTTGTTGGAAACTCATTATCTATTATTCATATATCACAAACTTGTTATCTATGTATCAATTATCAGTTATTTTTTATTTTCTTTTTTTAATAATTGTTTATTTTAAAATTAGAAAAACTTCAATCTGTAAAAAAAAAATATGAAAAGCATAAATTCTAGTCTACTCCAAATTCTAAATTCTAAATACTTATAACTATAAAAATTTAAATATAACATATAAATTAATACTGAAAACAAATAAATTGATAAAATCTATTGCTACTAGAAGAGATGTCTAATTCTTTGTTAACATAAAATAAATGTATATATTTTTAAATAATAGAATGTTAACAAACATTAACGCTGCCTTTCCTATTTTTAAAGGAATGCCTCTCCCATTTTTAAAGAAATGCAGACATATTGTAGTATTATTCCACATAAAGTTGTCGACATATTGTTGTATTATTTCATATAAAGTTGTAATAGAGTTAGCTTTATTATATTTTTGTATTATTTCACCTGAAGTTGTAATGGAGTTAGCTTTTTTAAAGCATTTCTGTAATTTGTTTTGATTCATTCTAACTAATATTTTTTTTATATTGTTTATAAAATATATGTTAAATGAAAGATAAAGTTATAAATTAGAAATTGAAAAATCAAAAGTAATTTTAGGTTGAATAAATGTAGGACATCAGTAAGTTGTGTCATGTGTCATTTCATTGACATATGTATAAATCGTTTACATAAAGAGATACTAGTAGACAAAGAGAGTGTTCATGATAGGGATATGTTATGATGGTGTAAATTAGAAATTCATAAAGGTGAAAACCTTCTTTATCTTTTAATCTTTCAAAATCTATTTGATCTTTCTCGATGCCTAATATATATATAGTTAAGATATATATATAGTTAAGATAGATCACTCTAATTTTATAAGGTTTTTCAATTCTACTTGGAATTTGTTCTTAATCATTATAGTGTTCTTCAATAATAATAAAAAAGTCAATAAGTATTATAATATAATTTTAAAAGTAGTCTCAATCTCCACTCCACCCAGATATATTTGTATATAATCAAAGAAATTATTTGATTTTTTCCATTCTTCAAAAAAAAAAATTCCACAATCAAACACTACACCATTAAGTGACAAATGCACCAAGACTAATTTATTGTTCTTCAATGCGGAAAATAACTTGCTCACATCAGATATTTTATTCAAAATGGCATAGGCTCATTACAGACTCAAAGCAGATCAGCTTCGGAGGGCGAAGCTCATCACTGCAAACACAAACTAAATGCATATGGAAAAATGGTATGCAAACAATATACCATTAAGCTAGATTACATACGATAAGATAGTCATATGGACAAACGGTATTCAAACAATATACCATTAAGTGACATTACATACATTAAGATAGTCAATCATATTGATAATTGCTATTGATCTATGTAGGGAATCGATAGAGGCCATAAAAGGGTCTTTTTGTATTGTTGGGAGGAAAACCCACTACCCAACATCTTGCTTTGTCCCAAAAAATGAACATAACAACAACTCCTCCAAATCCAATCCCTAGTCCCATCCCCAGTGCTATCAAGGACATTTTTTCATTTACACAACTCAACCATCCTCTTTTAATATTACTCGGACTACCATTGTCTCTAGAAAGTGTTTTCTTTGGATTATCTTTTGTATGGCATGGTGGTAGAGGAAACCCACATAAGCACTTATTACTCTCAAATGAAGATGGATTAAAAGTGGAAAATTGTGTCCCTTTTGGGACTGGCCCACAGAGGTTATTAGATGAAACATCTAGATAAGCCAAAAATGATAATTTAGAGAGATTTTGAGGAATTACTCCACTCAATTTATTTTTGGCCAAGTCCAACTGCTCCAAAGTAGATATGTTACTAATACATGCAGGTATTTTCCCTTTCAATTTGTTCCCAGATAGATTTAGCAACCGCAAGTGACTCATACTTCCTATGCTTATAGCGATTTTTCCTGTAAGATTATTATTAGACAAATCAAATATAGTGTTTGCAAATGAAACATATGGTAGGTTATACTCAATACCTTTTATGTATTCTTCTATTTCGAAACTATAGTGATATGGACTAGACAAAGATAATGCAAAGCCTTGGAGTCCTTCAAGATCATTTGGTATTCTTCCATTAAATCTATTGTTTGATAAATCCAACAAAAACAAGTTGGTGCACTTTGTTATCCATTGAGGAATAGTACTAGAAAGACTATTATAACCCAAGCTTAAAACTACTAATTGCTGACTCAAATTTTCAAGGCTTGAAGGAAGCTCTCCTATAAATCCATTGTGTCTTAAATCAAAATATTGAAACTCAGTACAATTTGTAAGAGATGAAGGTAGAGTTCTAGAGAGATTGTTAGAATGAGCTGAGAAAATAGTTAAATAATTTGGATAATAAAAACATAGAGTGGGAATAGGTCCCTCAAAGTTGTTATGTAATAGGTCTAATTCTTCAATTGAAGCCAAATCAATAATTCTATTGGGGATGCTCCCATAAAACCTATTATTGGATATGTCTAGAGTTGAGACCCTTTAACTCTCCTATAGAGCTTGGAATTTTCCCAATGAGATTGTTATTTGAAAGGGATAAAGATTCAAGCTTTTTTAAATTGGTAATAGCGTGAGGTATATGACCCATGAGTTTGTTTTGAGAGAGATCTAACTGAATCAATTTAGTCAAATAAAAAATGGCTTTAGATATATTACCCGCAAGTTTGTTTCCATGAAGATCTAAGGAAGTCAACTTAGCCAAATGAGCAATGTCTTCGGGTATAATAATGATCCTGTTTCCAGACTTAAATGGATCAATTTGGTCAAATTGGAAATGCCTTCACATATATTGGAGACTCCACTGTCGTAAATAGCTAAGTTGGTCAACTTGGTTAAATTGGCAATGGAGTTAGGTATGCTCCCTGTTAAGTTAACACTGATAGACAGAGAGAAGAGGGGAAACCTAAATATTTCAGAAGGAATAGAACCGGAAATACTGGGACTAGAAATGGATAGGTGTGTAAGCAGTGTCAAATTACCTAATTGACATGGTATTCTGCCTGAGAATTTGTTGCCGTCCAGAGCCAGGTACTCTAGTTTCTGCAGCATGCCCAACTCCACTGGAATAGGACCGCTCAGCATATTGAGGCTGAGGTCCAGGTACTTTAGTTTCTGCAGCAAACCCAACTCCACTGGAATAGGACCGCCGAGCACATTGTATCTGAGGTCCAATGTTTCTAGCGCTTTAAGATGACCAAAGTCGCTTGGAATTCTTTTTCTCAATTTATTATAAGAAAGCTGCAAGATGCGCAGTTTCTGCAGCCCGGCCAATTCCACTGGAATAGAACCGTTCATAGAATTCATGCTCAGGTTAAATACTCGCAACTCTTTAAGCTGGCCAAGAGATGGTGTAAGGGTGCCTTCCAAAAATGTATCGTATTCTGAATTAGAAAGGTCAATGGCGACCACTCTTCTGGTGTGCGGTCTGCAGCGAATGCCATACCAATTAGAGCATATATTCTCGGAGTTGTCAGCCGTCCAGTTGGACAGTTCGCCAGCTGGATCCACTGGGATGGCATTTCTGAAGGATAGGAGAGGATCAAGGTCCCTTTTATCATGGGCGTCCATTGATGACAATGTGAATTCCCGTTCAACCACCATGCGTTCAGAATGACTGGCCATGTGGTCATTAAAAGCATCTTCATGGGTCGAGTAATGAAAAGCCGTTGCTGCAGGCAAAGAGGCAGCCATGCAGCACAGAAGCAACAATATCACACGGTCCATTTCTCCAACTACAAAGTCTTGCAAAGCCTCTGAATTGTGTGTTCTCGGCTATCCACACACATCTATTTATATGTACAGCGAGGTTCCAATAAAGTCACATTGGAGATGCCGAATGAGTGGTGTCAATTCAAAGGAAATTCTTGAATCCCCGCGGTAAAGAAAGAAAAAAATTGAAGTCTTTATCGAAGACAAAAAAAATTGAAGTCTTTATCAATAGAAGAGAAAAAAAAAAGTCATTTCGTATCAATTCAGTCTACAGCGTTATCCCGGCGGTGGTTGGGAAAAAATTGAAATCTTCACCAATAGATTGACAATTAAGTCACGCTGGTGGGAAAAAATCAGTCTTTATCAGTACCAAAAAATCGAGTCTGTATCAGTAAAAAATAGAGACTTCATTAGTAAAAGTAAATAAAAGTAATCATTATTAGGGGATGAAAAAACTGTCCATCTTCTACTTAGAAGAAACTGCTGTGAAAATATTGCTGTTTAACAAGATTTGAGATGCCAAAAACAATATCTATGTAGTGATGATTATACTTATTAAGTATGATAAATAAATGAATACTTTTAATTATGTAAAAAAATAAAATTATAATAAGTTTTAAATTTTTTTTTTTTTTAATTTTTTAATATATATTTTATAGTTATTTTCATGTATATATATTTTCATATTCTTTTTCACAAGATTAGAGTTTGATAGAAAGATATTGTAAAGTTATATATATATATTTTTAACCAAATTTTTATTCAACTATTAAAACATAAAAGTTAGAATTTTTTTTTTTTCTAAAATAGTCTCAAATCTTTTCAATTTTATTACTATTTAATATTTTTCAATATATAAAGTAGAACTAAAATTTTAATTATTTATTTTAATTTGTAAAGGATTTTTTTCCAAATCTTATTGGTTTCATATCATAGAAATTGAAGATTAAATAAATAGTAAAATTTAAAAAAAAAAAAGTTTTTTAAAAATTATGATAAAAACTTTGATTTTTTTTGCTAATTTAACTTTCTTCTTTTTTATCGATTTCATTATTAAAACATAGAAAATGAAAATTAAATAAATAATTAAAAAAACAGTTTCCTAAAACTCATCATATAAACTTCCTTTTTTTGTTAATTTATTTTGTAATCCCTACTATTGTTTTCTCTTTATTTCATTCCTTTTCTTGTTAATTTATTTGTAATCCCTACTATTGTTTTCTCTTTATTTCATTAATTTTATGAAGTGTAAATTTAATATTTCTTCATGTTTAAAGTAAATTATATGGCCTCTATGAGGAGAAGGGTACACATTTGTTGTTTTAAGTTGAGAAAAAGAAACAGTTCTTTTTGTTTTTATCTTGGAAAAGACGACCACTGTGGTCGATCATGAGAAATTAAAAAGATGGACATCACAATCTATCTTTGGAGATTTATAAATTTGTAATCAATTGTATATTAACTACTGAGTGATAACTATTAGTGGAATCAAAGTTCTGCACAAGAGTTTTGGTAACTCGATATCACCACAAATATATGCGCTTAACTCATTTGACTATTTTTTTCTAACGAGCTCGAAGATCAGATAGTATCTTCGTAGCATTGCAAACAATTCCCCTAATCAAGCGATTAGGTGTCTAAACCCAGTTAGGTGCAGATCATGTAATGTCTGCTTGCGCTGTAATAACTTCAGTTGTTTATAAACTAATTAATAAGAAGTCAAAACTCTACTTCGATATTCAAGTAGCTTTCCTTATTTGTGAGTCGATTATACTGCTGTGTTTTATACCATGAATAAATACAATACCCAATTAATTACATTTTGAGTATGGAATATTATGAAAGGAAAGTAAATATAATATTTGCATGCAGATTTATAGATATAGATATAAGGATTAAAAAGATCAATATTTTTTATGATGGTTAATTGGGATGCTCATACGCATAAATTATATATATATAGTGGCATACCTTCTTATTTTATATATATATATAGTTGATGGTTAATTGGGATGCTCATACGCATAAATTATATATATATAGTGGCATACCTTCTTATTTTATATATATATATAGTTATAGTTTGGGAGTATGGAGATTGTAATAAATCATTCCCATTTTGGTTATATGGGAAGACATAATAGAATATAGAAATATATTTGTATAATTATGCATATATATATAATTAAAAATATTGTAAAAATAAATTATTTGGGTCGGAAAGAATAAAGAAATATAATGGTTAAGAACCTCATATTATAAAAAAAATTATGACCACACCAATGGTATGGTTATTATCGATGGATTTAGTAAATTGTCCATATTGGAATGTATGACGTAAAGAATATTTTAGGACCAAAATTTAAATGGATATATGTTAAAGATTGTGTTATCTAGTAACATTATGAGGTTGTAACACAAGTTTAAGATAAGACATGTATTAGAAATGATTGTATTTTATAAATGGAAAGCCTTGCATAAATTTGAAAGTTACAAGCATACAATTAATGCCTTTGATTAGGATGCATTATAAAGAACACTCAAGCCTATACATTTTAGGAAAAAAGTTATTTATTTTATTGAAAGTATTATTTTCCCAAGCATTTTTTCCTGCTCCTATAGTATTTTGGGGTTGTTACATTGTGGTGACCTTATGGTGTCTATTCACATTTTGAGAAAAGTAATGATATTTATATGTTGTTCTTCTTATTTGTATAGAATAGATTTGTTTTATTAAATTGCAGGAAGAGATGGCGGGAAGACGATCCCCTACCCCACCTATTTGGGTTGAACTTAATGATGAGGGACAACAAAACAATAATAACGTTAATGATAACTCAAATGAAATTCTACAAATAGTAAGGGACTTACATGATGAACTTCTAGACTATAAAACTGAACACGAGAGCGTGTTGAGAACTCAAGAAGATCTTAACAAAGCCTTATTCTTTAAATTGAATGAGATAGTTATTGATAAATGTAAAAATAAATGTAAATGTGATAACTCATCATTCGAATGCCCTTCTTCTAACGAAAGACTTGGTTAGTGAATCAAAATATTCTAATAATATCTCTCAGGGTAGACGAAGGAAGAAGAGAAAATATAAAGATCAGATAACAAGAGAATTTAAAAGGATAAAACCTCCTACCTTTGACGGTGATGTAAAAAATGGAGAAGAAGCTGAAGCTTGGCTATTTGGGATGAAGAAATACTTTACTATGTATAATTATTCAAATTCTATGTATAAATATTCAAATTCTATGTATAATTATTCAGAAATGTAAATGAGGCTAGTGGATGCTTGGACACTCTTAAAACACTTATGCAACATCCATTTGTAATCAGGGAAAAATAGGGAACTTTACTAGTCAAAATCGAGGTTCAAAACCCCTAAGGATAGGGGACCAAGATGGCTTCCTAAACACTGTAAGAACTCACCAAATTTCAGAACAGAGACATGGTACTGATAAAGTGGTTCAATGGTATTCCCAATGCAACATCAATTAGTTTCTATAGGCTTCTACAACTTCCATAAATCAGGTGTTTTTATACTAGCTTTAACATAGGGGGAAATGATAGTAAATATTCACAAATGGTTATGAAACTTAAGAATATTTCTCCCAATGCTTATCTAATGAATATGAAACTTCTGTAGCATAAATTAATGGTGCTCCATACAACAACAATATATCATATTTTGACTGAACCATTCGAATTGGATAACATTTCAAGTGCTTACAAAAAGGTATTGGGGAAATGGCACCATTTAATCATAGTTTAGCATTTGTACATAAAATATCTTGGAGTTTCGATATGAAAGTAATATGAGCAATAAAAACAGAGTATATATATCATGTTACAATAATATGGGACCTCAAGAGCTATCCCAAAGAGATCATCACCTCACCAAGTGCACCTCTCTTCAAGGAGCAAGAATATGACAAGAAATGGGAGAATAGTTGTAGAAGCAAGCTAAAGGAGATGTGATCATGAGCTTCCCTGTAGATTCAACCTTCAACAAATGAATCCATTGTATCTCCAAATGAAAGGTTTGAATGGCCTCTCTAATTTCCAATTACGATGGGAATCATTCACCCTCGAAATTGGTGGTAAGGCAAGTAGAATAACACTCTACTAGCTCTCCTCTCCAAATGCAAAATGTAAAATTATCAAAAGCTTCTCTCTTTATTTGTTCCTGACTTTTATAAACTCCCTAAGGATTCCTTAAAATGAATTCTATCCATGAGCTTCATGCAAACTCAAAATGGGAAGAGATTCCAAAGTATGCCACTTGTCCCTCCAATTCTGGCCTCCTCCTTCACTCAATTCGAATAGGTGTCTCTTTGGCTTCCCTAACTCCCTTGTGCGCCTTCTTGGAGGATATTTTTATCCCTGACATTTCAGGTGTGTCAGATTCTAGCCATCAGGTCTAATTTTGTCATAAGTGTCATAGGCATCTTCATCAATTGTGTCATAGAAGCTAGGGAATCTAGCCCAAGTGTCCCACTAGCTTCAAAATGCCTCTTCCTCTTCCATGGGAGTTACTCTTCCTCTACATTTCAACCTCATTGAGTCATTCCAAGTATTATGCCCTTACAACTCCCCCAAGAATAGTGGACTCCACCTTGGATTCGAATGGGTGAGAGTGGAATGCCATGTGGCATGGGGAATCTAGCTTTGTGTGGGTCCCACACCACCAATGTGTCTCCATGACCAAATGCCATCTTATTTTCTCATCATAAATATTTATTTATCCTCATTTAATATATTTATGTCAAGATAAAGTCCATTTGGGGTTTATTAGTTCCCTTACTCCAAATCTAATGTTTGCACCCTAACTGAGGAAACTAGTAGATTGGTGGAATTTTCCCTTCTTGAGATTTATTTGAATGGGGACATTACAAAGATGTTTTTCCATAGGAGATACCTGGATTAAATCCAAGGAGAGATATTGAATTTACCATTGATTTGGTATGGGGATCAGTGCTTGCTTCAAAGAATCCCTATAGAATGAATACACCTGAGTTGGTGGAGTTAAAATTACGACTACAAGAATTGTTAGATAAAAAGTATATAAGACCGAGTGTGTCTCCTTGGGGAGCACTAGTGTTGTTTGTTAAAAATAAAGATGTAATACCCCTATTTTGACCCTTGGGGTTTATTGTATTTAGTGTAAATATTGTGTACATGCAATGTGTGTTTTCCCTAGTGTGGAGCTCAAGGCTAAGGCCCCACTAGAGGATATTCAAGTTTTATTTAAGAGGCAAGTATTTGACAATTATGATAATCCATGTGTTGTTAAGTCATGAGATATTGTAAATGATGTAATTATTAAATATTGCAATAAAAATACCAAGAAAGATGGCTATGGAGGCAACAAATAAGAGGGGGCCATGTGTATGCACTAGGGAGAGGTGAGGGGGTTGTGGGATTGGAACCCATGATGCCACATGTCATTTTGTGAACCCATTTGACTCCCATGATGACATTTAATTCTACTGTAAGAAGGTGGTTGAGAAAAAATGTTCATGAGGTCGATTGAGTATGGAGCAGCCCTGAGATTCGTATGGTAGGGTATGGATCTATTTTACTTGTCCCATAATCCACTCTACCTCCTGGAAATTCGCTCATCCTAATCCCTACCCCGTTGTTGACAAACAACGACAGTAATCAGGAATTGCAGAGCCCAACCGTGAAGCAGAAAGGTGAAATGGCGATTATGTGTAAGCACGATTTGCAGAGCCGAGAATGCATAAGAAACCTTGCGTGGGAAGTAAAAGCGGTTGGGAGACCCATAGATCAAACCCTGAGATAAATTATAGAGCGTCAGAAGCTTAGAAAACTCATGAGAACACCTGGATCCGATAGTAGAATACTGAGTTGCAGGACAGAGCTTGGGTTGCAACCCTGAGGTGACTCCATCTAGAATAACAGAGAAGAATATCAAACAAAGGGTTGGATTTGCTTGATAAACCCTGTGAATGCTAAAATATAATGGAAAAAAGCAGTTTGGAACTTTCTATGCCCACCCTGAAGAGAACTGGAGGGAAGGGGCTCTGAGGGACTCTGTAGTAGAGAAGGGGGCCTTCCTTGTGTTGGGTGAGGTAGGTATTGCGGGTGCCATGACTGTTGAATGGTTGATATTCCTATAGTTCAGTGGTTGAGATCACTAGCTTAGCATCATCCTCCATGTTCCCTTGCATTTTTTATAAACCCAACTGTAGGTTGGATTAGCATTGGGATGGAACCTTGACTATGAGCGAGCCTATTTATCCATCCTTAGTGGATACAAATCCTAGCTCCCAGGTGGTCTCTCAGCTAAAATAGTATAGGCTGGAAAGGGACCTATGGTTGGGTGGAACGTTGCTGTCACTTAGTCAATTTCTTAGACAACTTCATTCCAAAGATAAGTGCTTTCTGTGGTGTAAAATGATTATAGTTTCCCTATGTTATGTTATGATTGTTATGTCAAAGTTATTGAATAAATGATTACATGAAATTGATCAATAGGGGACTATGTATAAGCTTGAGTACTAGGTTGAGTTCATGATTGAATGCTTCATCATTTGCATGAGTTTAGTGTACTGATAACCTTGCAGGTTGTAGATGCATTGATTAGTCTTAGTTTTAATATGTGTTTAAGTATGCATTGCATTCATCTATAAGAGGGACTACTTGGCTTCATCTGGACATGGGGAAAGAAGTAGATAACCCCCTATTGTGTTTCATGACCCCTCTGTGGGTCAGGTGAAGGGATAATTCATGGTAGAAGGTAGGAAAATTTCTTTGCATAAGGGTAATGATGCATTGAGGGAGTTTAGAAAAGACTTCAGTGGGAAAAATGACAAGGTAGAGTCCTTAGATGTGGTAGGTGTTTATACCAGTGCATAGAGCTCTCCAATATATTTCCAACGGTACCGTACTTGTCCAATTTGGTCTAAGGATGAAGAAGTTATCAGTCTAGGAATTTTGTAGGTGTTGGGGTATGTGGTCCCAACTTTCCGAACCCACAATGCGGATTGCGGATTGCGGAAGTTGGGGACGACCTTTGGAATCCCGTGGTTAGAATTTTGACTTTCTAAATCTGCAATGCAGATTGCAGATTACGGAAGTTGGAAGGGAGATTTCCACAGGGTTAGCGTGTTGGATTTCCAACTTTCCGCATCTGTAAAGCAGATTGCAGATTGAGGAAGTCGGAAGGCGATTTTTCTGCAGTCTACGAAATGAGATTTCCGAATTCCGAGTTCCACATGCGGATTGCAGATTGCAGAAGTCGGAAGGGTAAATTTTGCGAAAAGACGATTTGAGGTTGCAACTTTTGAGTCCCGCATTGCCTATTGAAGGCCATTGCAGCTGAGTGTAAAAATGGAGAGATTGGTTGAAAACAAAAGGTGTATCAGGTTGTATCCAATTTCCTCTGAAGGGAACTGAGGGGTTTGGGGACTTGACAAAGTGGTATCATAGCTCAAGTTACAACACTAGTGTTGCTTGGGTTGAGGCATGAATGTGTTTATAGGCATAAGAATGCTCATGGCGTGGCTTTGATAAACATTAATTAGTATTGTTTTTGTCCGAATGAGTATTTTCCATATTTGTATGGATATTTTATATTTCATATGAATGCTTATGATGTCTGATAAATGTCTCTATAATGCACAATGTTGGAAGCTGATAGTAGTTGAATTGTACATCAGAGGCATCATATAGGGAAAGCAGGAAAATGGTGACCATAAATGATGCCTAGGATCCTTATGAGCATGAGGAAGATGTTATAGGAGAGAATGTGCAAGAAGCACATAATGAAACTAAATCCAATGGGAGAAGGGAGCAAATAAATCCCCTAAATTTTGTTGAAACCATGTTAAGCTTTAATGAGAAATTGGTGAAGGCTCAGGAAGAACAAAATAAGCTCAATGCTACCATATTGTAGAACCTCACTGATATGCAATAGAGGATAAATCTTGGGTCTAACCCAAACAATGTGGGAAGAGAAGAAATAGATGTAGGGAGTTGCTCTAGAGGCCATTCTAGGAAGAAGACTCCAAGCCCTAAAAGGAGTTCTATAAGCAAAAAGCACATAACACCACCTCCAATATCTGTTTCCAGTAGCTCGTATAGCTCCAAAGATTCTTAGAGAGGTCCAAGGCATACTTCCAACAGAATTGAGAGAAGAAAGAAATTAAGACGGATCCCACAAGGATAATTTAGGAAGGAAAGGCATCCCACATTTGATGGATAAAACAAGACGGGTCAAGAGGCAGAGGCATGGCTTCTTGGATTGAAGAAGTATTTCAAAATGCATGATTATTCAGAAAATGAAAAGGCCAGAGTTTCCATTTACAATCTAAATGGAAGAGATTCAATTTGGTGGGAGCACCTCATACAAGTGAATAATATCTATGAAAAGAGGATCAGTTGGGAGTGGTTTAAAAGGTACTTCAAGGAGAAATACTTATCAGCTAGGTATTATGATAGAAAGAGGAAAGAGTTCAATGAACTAAGGTTGGTACATAATTCCATGGAAGAACATGTCCACAATTTTTCGGAATTATTGAGGTATGTGGATTACATCAAGGATGAAAGGGTAAAGATCCAATGTTTCCTTGGTAGTGTACACCAAAATGTCAGAGATAGGATTGAGTTTGTCAATCCACCAAGCCTTGATGAAGCCATTAGGATGGAAATGCATTTCTATGAGCAGAGCAAAGGAAAATCAGAGGTTCAGCCAGCATGGAAAGGAAAACCAAGAGGGAGGTTTGAACACAAGAAAATTGGATTCAAACCACCATTTAGAAACCATCCCATAAATTTTCCACAAGGACAACAAGAAAGGAGTGGATTCAAACTAGTAGTAGCAACAAAAGAAAATCAAAGGGACCACTAAAGTGTTGGGTATGTGGAGGAAACCACATTCTTGGAGATTGTCCACATCGAAGGGAGAATCCACGGAGCTTGCACAACTTAGAAGGAGAAACTATAGTGGAAGATATGGCAATGGAAGCATCCTTAATTTATGTAGCATCGGATGACCACCAAGCAGAACATCAATCAACAGTGGTAGAAGTTGAAGGTAAGATTGCTAAGCAATCGATTTCTGTTTTGATTTATCCAGGATCTACTCATAGTTATGTGTCTCCCGAGGTGGTTGAAGGCTATTCTCTTAATAAAGTAAACCATAGTAAGTCTTGGCTAGTTCAATTAGCCACAGGTGCCATGAGAAAATTGATTGAAGTAGTAATGGAGTGCCCCATGAAGCTGAATGTAATCCTAACAGAGGTAAACTTGAATGTCCTACCATTAGGATCTTATTATTCCCTAATTGGTATGGACTGGTTGGAAAGACATAGAGACAAGATAGAATGATATGATAAAGTACTTGAATGCATTGATGAAGAGGGAAGACCAAGTTTGGTAAGATTAATTCCCAAGCAAGTTTCAATAAGGAAAATTTCGGCCCTACTGTTGAGAAATTTTTATAAAAAGGGTTTCCAATTATATGCAGTCCACATATCAAATTCATCAAAAGATAAGGGACCAAGGATAGAAGAGTTTTAGTTGCTGCAAGAATTCCAAAATGTGTTTCCAGATGAAGTGCTAAGACTGCCACCAAAGAGAGATATTGATTTTTACATCAATCTTGTTCCAGGGGCAGCACCGATTTCCAAAGTTACTTATAGAATGAGCACACCAGAATTGGTAGAATTAAAGATGCAACTGGAAGAATTAATGGACAAGGAATATATTAAGCTGAGTGTATCCCCTTGGGGAGCACCAGTGTTGTTTTTCAAAAAGAACGATGGGACTTTGAGGTTGTGCATTGATTATAGGAATCTAAATAAAGTGACAGTCAAGAATAAGTACCCATTTCCAAGATTTGATGACTTGTTTGATCAAATGAAAGAATCTAAAGTGTTTTCAAATATTGACTTGAGGTATGGATACCATCAAGTGAGGATAAAGGAAGAAGATATTCACAAGACAACTTTTAGAACTAGATATGGCCATTATGAGTTCACAGTGGTGTCATTTGGTCTTACCAATGCACCTGCTACATTCATGTCTCTCATGAATAGTGCCTTCAAAAAGTATTTGGATAAGTTTGTGATTGTGTTCTTTGATGACATTCTTATTTATTCAAGGAATGAAGAAGAGCATAATGAACATCTAAGGATGGTGTTGCAAGTTCTTAGAGAACACCAACTGTATGCAAAGTTGAGTAAGTGTGAATTCTGTCAAAAAAAGGTACAGTATTTGGTTCATGTCACTTCAGAATAAGGAATTGCAATGGATCTAGAAAAGATTGAAGCCATAATGGATTGTCCTACTCTAAAGAATGTTGCATATATTAGATCTTTTATGCATCTTGAAGTTTATTACCGAAGTTTCATTGAAGGATTCTCCAAAATAGCTCATCCAATTACAACACTGTAGAGGACAAATATCAAGTTTGTATGGTCTGAAAAATGTGAGAAAAGCTTTAAACAGTTAAAGGAATTGCTTACCAGTGCTCCTGTTTTGAAGATTGCAGATCCAGAGAAGGATTTTGTAGTATGCATAGATGCTTGCATTGAAGGTTAGGTGGAGTGTTCATGAAAGAAGGATTTGTAATTTTCTATGAGTCAAGAACTTAAAAGAGCATGAGAAGAACTATGCCACACATGATTTAGAGCTAGAAGCCATAGTTCATACTCTCAAGAGATGGAGACATTATCTCTTGCGAAGAAGATTTGAACTTAGGACATACCACATGAGCTTGAAATATTTGTTTGACCAGTCAAATATGAATTCTAGGAAAAGTAGGTGGATGTAATTTCTTTGTGAATTTGATTTGGAAATTACGCATGTCAAATATAAGGAGAATAAGGTTGAAGATGCACTTAGAAGGAGATTTGATGTTGCAATAGTAATTATGTGTAAATCAGATTTGAGGGAAAGCGTTTTTGAAGCTCAAACCAATGATGAAGCTTACCTTCAAATCAAAGAGAATTTGCAGCAGGGAAATTTGGATGAAACATGTGCATCATATAATATTAGTGAGGATGATGTTCTCATTGATAAGGGTACCAAACTATATACGCCAAATAGTATAGATTTAAAGAAGCTAGTGATGGATGAGATACATCAAATTCCATATTTTGGACACCCAGGATACCAAAATACTATAACAACAACAAGAAAGAAGTACTTTTGGAATGGGATGAAGAAGGACATAGCATAGTACATTCATAGGTGTCAAAAGTGCCAACAATTCAATGTAGAACATCAACATCCAGTAGGATTCCTGCAACCTTTTCCCATTCCAGAATGGAAGTGGGAAGTGATTTCTATGGATTTTATAACAGGTTTTCCAATGAAAGTAAGGAAGCATGATTCAATCATGGTAGTGGTGGACAAGCTATTAAAGGTAGCTCACTTTATTCTAGTCAAGTCCACCCACTCATAAGACAAGTGACATTATGAATATCTTGATGAAGGAGATATTCAGATTACATGGATTTCCTAAGGCAATAATTTCAGATCGTGATACAAAATTCACTCCCAATTTTTGGAAGGGATTATTTCAGGAGTTGGTGACTCGGTTGAATTTTAGTACAGCATATCATCCTCAAACAGATGGTCAGACCGAGAGAGTGAATCAGGTTCTTGAAGACATGTTCAGGATGTATGTGACGGATAAACCATCCAGGTGCAAAGACTACCTACACTTGGTAAAATTTGCATACAATAATGGACATCAAGAATCATTGAGGATGAGTCCTTTTGAGGTATTTTATGGCAAAGGATGCAGGACTGTAGTGAATTGGGATAGTCCAGTGAACATGGTAGTGCTTGGACTAGAAATGATCAAGGAGATGGAACAAGAAGTTGCAAAGATCATGAAGAATTTGAAGGCAGCTCAGGACAGGCATAAGAGTTATGCAGATCTAAAAACAGTGAATAAAGAATTTAATATTGGGGATCAAATTTACTTGAGAGTGAAACCAAGGAAAAGTTCAATGAAGTTGGGGAGTTGTGCCAAGTTGGAACCAAGATATTGTGGGCCATCTGAAGTCCTTGATAGGATAGGTCAAGATGCATATAGGATTGCATTTTCTGCTAACCTGAGAGCTCATAATGTTTTCCATGTTTCTTTGCTTAAGAAATATGTACTTGATCCTAATCACATCATTGATTGGCATGTGATACATGTGGAAACCGAGGGAGAGTTCCAAGTGGAGCTTATGTGAATCCTCGACAAGAAGATCACATTGCTCTGGAATAGATCCATCAGACAGGTGAAGGTGCAATGGAAGCACCTTAGTCCTGAAGAGGCTACATGGCATCTGGAGGATGCCATGAGAGAGAAATTCCCATTTTTGTTCAGTTTTGAGAACACTGAGGACGGTGTTTTTCTAAGGGGAAGGGAGTTGTAATACCCCTATTTTGACCCTTGTGGTTTATTGGCTTTAATGTAAATATTGTGTACATGCAATGTTTGTTTTCCCTAGTGTGGAGCTCAAGGCCAAGGCCTCGCTAGAGGATGTTTAGGTTTTATTTAAGAGGCAATTATTTGATAATTCTGATAATACGTGTGATGTTAATCCATGAGATATTGTAAATGATGTAGTTATTAAATATTGCAATAAAAATACCAATAAAAATGGCTAAGGAGCCAACCAATAAGAGGGGGGCACGTGTATCCACTAGGGAGAGGTGAGGGGGTTGCGGGATTGGAACCCATGCTTCCATAGGTCATTTTGTGAACCCATTTGACTCCCATTCTGACATTTAATTCTGTTGTAAGAAGGTGGTTGACAAAACCTGTTCATGTGGTCGATTGAGTATGGAGCAGCCCTGAGATCCATATGGAAGGGTATGGCTCTTTTTTACTTTTCTCGTAAGCCACTCTACCTCCTGTAAATTTTCTCATCCTAATCCATATCTTGTTGTTGACCAACCATGATCGTAATTAGGAATTGCAGATCCCAACCGTGAAGCAGAAAGGAGAAATCACGATTATGTGTGCACGAATTGCAGAGCCAACAATGCACAAGAAATCCTGCATGGGAAGTAAAACCGGTTAGGAAACCCACGGATCAAACCCTGACATAAATTACAGAGTGTGAACAGCTTAGAAATCCTGTGAGAAAACCTAGATTTGATAGCAGAAGACTGAGTTGCGGGATAGAGCTTTGGCCGTGAACCTGAGGAGACTCCAACTAGAATAATAGAGAAGAAGATCAGACAAAGGGTTGGATCTACTTGATAAACCTAGTGAATTCTAAAGTCTCATGGAAAACAACAGCTTGGACCTTTTTATGCCCACCCTGAAGAGCACTGTAGGGAAGGGGCCCTAAGGGACTGTGCAGGAGAGAAGGGCACCTTCCTTGTGTTGGCTGTGATAGGTATTGTGGGTTCCATGACCACTAAATGGTTGAGATGGTTGTAGCTCTGTGGTTGATCTCCTTGGCTTAGTATCATCCTCCTTGTTCCCTTGCATGCTTGATAAACCCAACTGTAGGTTAGCTTAGCATTGGGATAGAACCTTGCCTGTGAGAGAGCCTATTTAGCCCTCCTTAATGGATACACATCCCAGATCGGGGGTGGTCTCTCAACTAAAAGAGTATAGGATGGATAGAGACCTATGGTTGGGTGGAACGTTGCTCTCACTTAGTCAGTTGCTTGGATAGCTTCATTCCAAGGATAACTACTTTCTATAGTGTAAAATTATGCTAGTTTCCCTATGTTATGTTATGCTTGTTATGTCCAAGCTATTGAATGAATGATTGATTACATGGAATTGATCAATAAGGGAATATGTATAATCCTAAGTATGAGGCAGATTTCATGATTGAATGCTTCATCATTTGCATGAGTTTAATGTACTGCTAACCTTGGAGGTTCTAGATGCATTAATTAGTCTTAGACATCAAATGTGTTTAATTATGCATTGCATTCACCTCTAAGAGGGACTGCTTGTCTTGATCAGGACTTGGGGAAGAAATTATATAACCCCCTATTGTGTTTCATGACCCCTCTGTGGGTCAAGTGAAGGGAGAAGTCATGGTAGAACGTAGGAAAAGTTCCTTGCGGAAGGGTAATGATCCATTGAGGGAGTTTAGACAAGACTTCAGTGGGAAAAATGACAAGGTTAGAGTCCTCTGATGTGGTAGGGGATTATAACAGTGCATATAGACCTCCAAGATCTTTCCAACATTACAAAACTTGTCCAATTTGGTCTAAGGATGATGAAGTTATCATCCTGCAAAGTTTGTAGGTGTTGGGGTATGTGGTCCCGACTTTCCAAATCCACAATGTGGATTGCAGAAGTCGGGGATGACCTTTGGAGTCGCATGGTTAGACTTCTGATTTTCTGAATCTGCAATGCATTTTGTAGATTGCGGAAGTCGAAAGGGTGATTTCCACGGGGTTAGCATGTTGTACTTCCGACTTTCTGCATATGCAAAGCAGATTGCGAATTGTGGAAGTCGGAAGGCAATTTTTCCCCGAGTTACGAAATGAGATTCCGACTTCCGACTTCCACATACGAATTACAAATTGCGGATTGTAGAATTATGGATTATGGAATTCGGGAGGGTAAATTTTCTTGAACGACGATTTGAGGTTCTGACTTTAGAGTTCCACATTGCGGATTGTAGATTGTGAATCGAAGGCCATTGCAGCTGTGTGTAAAAATGGAGAGATTGGTTGAAAACAAATGTGTATTAGGTTGTCTCCCATTGCCTCTGAAGGGCACTGAGGGGTTTTGGGACATGAAAAAAGATGGCACATTAATAATTTGTATTGATTACAGAAAATTAAATAATATGACTATTAAAAATAGATACCCCCTCCCCCGCATTGATGACATGTTTGATCAAGCACAGGGAGTTGCAGTATTCTAAAAGATTGAATTAAGATCTCGGTACCATCAATTAAGAATTAAATATGATGATCTTCATAAAACAACATTTAGAACATGGTACGGGCATTATGAGTTCTTGGTTGTACCATTTGGCTCGACCAATGCTCCGACCATGTTTATGTGTTTAATGAACAATGTTCTTCATAAATACTTAGATAAGTTTGTAATAATATTTATTGATTACATATTAATATACTCTAAAAATTAATAGGAAGATGAGAAACATTTGAAATTGGTCCTACAAACCTTAAGAGAACATAAACTTTATACAAAGTTTAGTAAATGTGATTCATTTCAAGATAAAATTCAATACCTAGGTCATGTAATATTTAAGGAAGGCATTTCTATAGACCCAAATAAAATCAAGGCAATCATTGAATGACCATTTTCTAAGGATGTAACCAGGATTCGATCCTTTATGGGAATCACGGGTTACTATCGTAGGTTCATTGAGGGGTTCTCCATAATTGCTTACCCAATAACTTCACTTCAAAAGAAAGGAACTAAATTTGTATGGTGTGACAAATGTCAAGAAAGATTTGAAAATATTAAACACGTGCTTACCACTGCACCTATTCTAAGAATAACATATCCATACAAGGAATTCGTTGTATGTACGGATTATTACTTAGAGGGATTAGGTGGCGTGTTACTGCAAGAGGATTATCTAATTAGTTTTGAATCAAGAAAAATTAAAGAACATGAACAAAACTATGCAACACATGATTTGGAATTAGTTGCTATAATACATGATTTAAGAATGTGGAGACATTACTTAATTGGAAGAAAGTTTACTTTAATGTCCGATAACATAAGTTTAAAATACTTGTTTGATAAATGTCTAAATGCTCGCTAAGTAAGGTGGTTAGCCTTCTTGAGCGAGTATGATTTTGAAATTAAACATATTAAAGGTAAAGAGAACAAAGTGGCAGATGCCTTAAGTAGGAATGCAATTCCACATTGTTCAACTACTTTTACCAGTTATAAGACAAATATTGAATATTTAATAAAAGGTGCCTCTAAAAATGATGAAGAATACTTAAAAATTAAAGAATATTTGGAAAAAGATGTTAATGGAAGTGAATCCACAGTTTCTTATATAAGCTCAAAAGATTTGTTGGTCTATAAAATTAGATTATACATACCAAATTCTAAAGAAGTTAACCAATTAATCTTGAATGAGTTACATAAGAAACCATATTCCGTACATCCGGGATATCAAAATATGATAACAAATTTAATCAAAAGTTATTATTGGACTAACATGAAGAGTGATGTTGCAAATTACATAGCTATATGTATTGAATGTCATCAAGTAAAAACAGAACATCAACATCCAACTGGGTTACTTCAACTGTTTCCTATTCCAGAATGGAAATGGGAGATAATAAGTATGGAATTTATAACGGGATTACCAAAAACAAATAAACAACATGACTGAATAATTGTAGTTATTGATAAATTAAGTAAAGCTGCACATTTCATACCTGTGAAATCCACATTTAAAGTAATAAACATATCTGATATTTTTATGAAAGAGATTTTCTGATTGCATGGCATTCCGAAAGTTGTGATATCTGATAGAGATGAAAAATACCAACCATTCCATTTTATTTAAGTCCTTAAAAGATCTTTTCATCTTTTTAGATCACCAAAAAATAGATTCAAGTGCAGCCAAATCCAAAGGGAAGTTATCAGCATTGAGCATTGTGATATGCATAAATTCTATACCAAGGTTAGTGCAAATGAATAATATAAGTTGAAACTCCACTATATAATAAATATTTTTAAGAAAGAGCGCAAATGAATAATATAAGTTGAAATCCTTCTATATAATACACATTTTTTAGAGCGTTGTTATACCAGAATTTAAATCTCTATGAATAATCCCATTTGGTTTTCAAAAAGTGAAAAAGAGAGACTTATTTAAATAAATAAAAATTGCAAAAGGTGAACGACATACCTTGAAAAATAGTCCAAACAGAGTGGGAGGAATCTGTCAACCAAGTTGTCTTGCTTTCATGTTTAAAAACATCGTCTGCTTCTCTAGCTGTGCATCAACTCCAATTCTGAATGTTATAATCAAAGTTGGCACAACATTAGCATGGTAGATATTCATTGAGTTCAGTTTAGAATTTGGAATTTCAATGTTTGTTGGTTCAACGACATATCTTACCGTGAGAATAATTTTACCTTTCATTTGATTAGACTCATAGTGGATTAATTACTTGTGGAGTCAATTGAAGGTTGCAAATCTAGAAGGAGGTAAAGAAAAGGCTTATGCATAAAGTTGGGGAAAGAGATCAAGCAATCCACTGCCAGATATTAAATTCCACAAGGACAAGAAATCTTGGGCGGGGAGAACTGTCATGTCCCCAAATTTTAATTTTAATTCTTTAATTAAAATAATTAACTTGGCCAAAAGTTATTTTATAAATTCATGTTAATTACTAATGTTGGTAGCATAAGTCATGGATGAGGACAAATAATGATTATTTAAAAATTGGAAATGGTCTAGGAGGATCTAGAGGGTGCATAAGAAGATGGATAAGATCATATGATTTGACTCCCTCAAAGGAATCTGGAAAACAAATGTAGTGAAAAGCAGGAAACCAGCTTAAAATTAGGAAAGCAAATGAAAAGCAGGAAAGCAATAGAAAATCAAGGAAGGTAGGAGTTTCTAGATTTTTGATAAAAACGGGGAAAGCATAAAAGATAGAAGCTTCCATATTTTTTCAATAAGTCTCAAGAAGGATTATAAACTATCAATAAAGAAAGGAAAGAATATTAGGAGAGATACAAGTACTAATTTTAGCTAATGAGGGTGCAGTTGATGAGACAATGGGGTCCATATGCAATGTAACTTACCAAAGAAGAAACCAACTCATCATTGGCTTGAATTCCAAGAAAGAAGGATCTAGAGGAGGATTAAAGCTACCAGAAGCTTATAAAATGAGTATGAGAGCCTCCATGAAGGACCTTTTTCCATTTTTTCCATTGTGTTAAATATATCTGCACTTTTATAGACATCGGAGTTTTTCCCTTGTCACCAATTGGGAGATGTGCCCCTTCTATCCATTGTAGCTAGTTCATAATTTGGCTAGTGATGAGGAGTTAGAAAACCTATCCATCTCATTGATGGTTATTGAAGGAATTCCATGCCATTTTCAGTTTTGTTACATTTCCATATTATTTTGCTTATGTTCCATAAAGTTTGAGTTCTAGTTTCCAAGTGTTGTTAGTAGTGTGGTATTGAAGCAGTGTTTGTAGTTGGGAGTTTGAGATTTATGTTCCATGGATGCTGTTTTGTACAACCAAAATATGTAATTACATACTTTCATAATAATAAAATCATATTTATGTACCTTCCTCTGGAATCTCTTTCTTTCTCTCCAACATTCTATTTTTCCTATTCTCAACACATTGTAAAATCTAGCTAGTTTTAAGTTTTTGTGCGATAAACTGACTTATGTGCCTCCAAATCACAATATGAAAGTTTTTGAAAGTATATAATAATAAAATAAACCTATCCCAATCAATATATAAGAAAATCGTTACCTCCCAGTGCCATTCGAATTTGTTTGGAAATGGCCTAGTTGAGCTCTCCTCGATTTGATCGTTTCCCTAGTTTCTCCAAATTACATAATAACACCTACTATTTGAGTCTATTATCTTCCATAGCAGTTTGGGGATGTAAAATTCAAGTTTCTTCCAATATTGCACCAACAACTGACAATTTTCCACATAATTCCTGGTAAAATTGCCCCCGACCATTTGGTTTATCTCAATTGGTCTGCCCAAGTGTGATGTACTCATAAAAGTGAAAGCTGTCAATGTAGAACCTTGAGTATACATTCCTTCAAGATATAATGGTCTATCAATATGTGTTGTAGGTTTTCCCTAAGGAATTAGTAGACCCCAATACCAGATTTTGGAAAGAATAGGAAAAGTCTAGTGGTATTTGGAAAAATCTGAAACAATCTAGTGAGTTATTTTGAAATTTTGCCTAGTGTTCCTTTTTTTTCTTTCAAAGAGGTACATTACAGAGTCAATAGCCTGTAAGGTGATCAAAGTGGAAGGATATCGAAAGGGAAAAGAGAGAGAAGAAAGGTGAAAGAGAAAAAGTGAATAAAAGTAGAAAAGAGGGAATTGTTTTAATTTCTTGAGGTAGGGAATAACAAACACTAGCAACATAAAGCCCAAGTTGGCCCCATAAATATCCCATTATGATGTGATTTCTATGAGTTTTCCTCCAAATTGGTGAATCATATCCAATATATTATTATGATAATATAATAACAAACTATCTAGAGCTACCAACAAAATTCTAGGAATGTTGATGCACATTACACTAAGTGTCTAGGGGACAATAGTAAGAGATACAAAAGTGGGAGAAAAAGAGAAAAGAAGGGTGTGAGAATATTTGAGAGAGGAGAAGAGAGACTACCTTGAGCTAGTTATTGAAGGCGATGAAGAGAGAGAGGGTATTAAGAGAATGAGGAACTCAATAGGGTGCTTAGAAGGATGATTAGATCCTTTGAGGGGAAAAGAGGAGATATGTTGGAAGAACAAGATGAGTTGCTTAGGTTGACTAAGAATTATAATGAACCTGAAGAAAACTTCATTTTCCATCAATCTGGTCATGGTAAAACATATTAGTATAAATTATTAGAGGAAGAGAGACAACCATGCAGAAAGGAATAATATCACAAGAAGAAGATTTATTTGTGTCCAACTAAAAATCCCTTCAAAGCGTGTGAGTTCTGTGTTCTTGTCTGTATACACATATATGACGGTTCTAATAAAGAAGTCATGTGTATAAGTCCAATTGGAGATATATATCTATTTCTCAATGATTAAGTGGGTGTGGCAAAGAGATGAAAGGAAACCACTGAATAATTGTTGAATAAATTTGTTCAAACTTATTTGTAGGTGGTAGTCTTCTACAAGAGAAACAAAACGGGGTAAAGAGATTAAAGGAAAGCATGGAATAATTGTTGAATAACTTTATTGAAACTTCTTTGTAGGTGGTAGTCTTCCACAAGAGAAAAAAAAATTAAGTTTTTATTGGTGGTATTCCCCTAGAAAAAAGAATAGGAAAATGGTAGGTTTAGAGGATTCAAAACACAAAACTAAAAATAGTATGGATGGATAGCTATACCTTTTAAATATAATTAGAAAAATTTAAAGGAAAACTATTAGTTGTATATAAAGATTAATTTTATTATTATTGTAGTTAATATTTTAAAATGTTTGATATTATGCTTTAGTGTTATATATATATATATATGGTTTTTTTTAAGAATTACTTGAACTGGTTGAAGAATCTGGAACTAAAGGATACGTGTCTAGATTTGTGAATTCTATCCTTCTTACACTTATACCTAAATGTGGGAAATTTGAATCTTTCGAAGACTTTGGATCTATTGCATTATGCAATATTATTTACAAAATCATTTCTAAGATTATATTTAATAGTATCAAATCCAAACTTGTTGAAATGATGACTAAAGAGCAGTTTGGGTTTTTGTCTTACAAACAAATACTCGATGCTATTAGCATCACCCAACAATGTCTTCATACTGTTAATACCAAGAACAAAAATTCGCTTATTCTAAAAATGGACCTAGTTAAGGCTTATGATAGGGTACATTGGGTGTTTATTAGGTTGCTACTATGAAATTCTAAATCAGAACAGATCATGGAGATGAGTATACCTCATAGAGAACAAATGAGCAGAGAAATTAAGTTCTAGTGAAAATTATAGTAAAAATGAGCAAACAATTAAACATCCATGAGAACTCAGATAGGAACATAATAATGTCACATGATCCAATAATCAGTATGATAAACAATGATTTTACAATGGAGAGAATTTGAATCACCAAGGATAATTCGAGTCTCAGTTTGTCTATCATAGTAATTATCACGTCTATCAGTGCTCCGGAGCTCCCAAACTCAGTTAAACTCAACCAAATTTCAGTGAAATGATGATACAGTCAATTAACTGTCCAAGGAGGGCGCATCCATGAGTTTTACATGAAAATCAATTAGAAAAGGGTGCATGAGGCCACAATCAATGGTGATCGAAGCTCAAACTCCCAATTAGAGTCACCAACTCATGTGTAACTCAATTAGATTTAACTGAGTCACTGAGTGGGATCCTAAAATATAGGGAAATGCCTTTGAGTGTTCTAAAATCATGCATGCAGGGTGCATTATGTGGCTAATGGGTCTTGGATGAAATCTGCACACCACTAGGGGGGAAATAACATCACTAAGTGCTAGAAAATGGTAAATAATGAAAGGAGAACAAGGATAGAGTATTAAAATATGCCAACAACTACTTCTACAGATTGGTCTACTCCTAAATGTCACAAATTGGATAATAGCATGTGTTTCTAGTGCCCATTTTGTTGTTCTCATTAATGGTACCCATTCAAGTTTCTATACAAGTAACAAAGGGCTGATAAAATGATGTCCTTTGTTTCCTCTACTCTTTCTACTTGTGGTATAGGGACTCAGTAGATTAATCAACAAGGAGAAAAGAGAGGGGAATCTTAGAGGGGTTAGGATCTCTTCTAAATTTTATCACACAATTGTGTTGTTGATGATGCATTATTGTTTGAAAGTTGAACTATGTCCAACTAGAATTCATTTGATGAAATTATTGCACTTTTTTGTGCAACTATAGGTATGGAAGAGTCCCGTAAAAACTAGTTTTTTGAGAAATGGATTCCCTGATGAGGCCTTTGGTTCTATTCAAAATTTATTTCATTATAGAAATGATCCCATTGATAGTAGATTTAAATATCTGGGATATATTTTGAAACCTAACAATTAATTAACCAAGGATTAGATCTGAATTGTCATGAAGTGGAAAGAAGGATTATCAACTGGCCATATAGATGGATATCTATGGGAGGAAGACTCAAACTAGTTAGGTCTTTTTTGGCTAGTATACCAATATATTGGATGTCCTTGCATAAAATCCCTATCTTTATCATTAATACGTTGAGAAGTAAATTATGCATTTGATTTGGTTTAGTGCTAGAAGAAAAGATAAGGTTCATCTTGTTTCATGAGATAAACTATCCTTACCAAAATATATGGGTGGTTAGGGTATCTTAAATATTCACTGGTTCATTGCATCTCTCAGCTTGAGTAGTTTTTGGAGGGTTTTTTTTGGACATCTATGGAGTGAGATTCTGAAATCTAAATATTTGAAAAAGACTCCATTATTGGATTGGATTAGGGACATTAACAAAAAGGTTAATAATGGTTCTTTAAGATGGAAAGGTTTTATTCATCATTATCCTTGGATGGGAAGATGGTTTTATTGGAAATTAGAAGTTGAAAATTGATCAGAATTGGTGTTGATCCCTATGTGGGAGGAGAAGAGTCATACAAGATGTATGTGCCTCTGCTTAATATGTTATCTTTTATGGATTTGATTACTTTCTCATATATGAAAACAAAATCTAACAAATTATGGTTTCTCTCAGTGGTTTACTTCTTTAGATTTAGGATTACAGGGTGATTGGGCTATTGAATGGGACCAATATATTCAGGGTCTTAGACATTCAGGGATTACATTGATAGAGGGGGGTGGTACTATTACTTGGAACTGGAATAAGGAAGGTAAGTTTTGTGCCAAATCCCTCTATATGGATAGCTCTTGTACCTCCACTATTTTCTTCATAAAATAGTGGTACAAGAAACTGTGGAAATGGTGCCTTCCTTTGAAGGTGAAGATTTTTCTCTTGCTCTATTTCGAAAATAAGATACTTGCTTGGGATAATATTATTAAAAGAGGGTGGTAGGGACCAAACATTTGTTTTTTATGTCAACATTATGTTGAATCATTACAACATATGTTTGTCTCTTGTACTATTTCAAAATACATTTGGAAGTTAATTATAAATTATTTTCAAATTACATAAACCCGAGACTCTCTTCCATTTGAACAAAATGTTGAACAATGAAGAAAAACGTGAAAATTTTCAGATAAATACCCGGCATCATCTACTAGGGAATTTGGAGGCTTAGGAATAATGCTCTTTTTAAAAATAGAAAGCAAAATGTAAATATTGTGTGTTCCAAAATCTGGGCATATTTTAAGGAAATCTATAGAGATGAAACAAATCAAAAAATCATAATATGTAAGGACCTTGTTCTTGCTAAGGGTACTCCTATTGGTTATTTTGATGGTTTCTCACCAGATTTCCCTATGTTTTCCTTACAATTTCTTTCTATGTAATTGTGTTCTGATTTCTTAAGTCATATTTCCATCTATCGCTTTCCCCGCAGGATTTAAATAGTGTCACGTTTGTTTTCTCGCTCCAACTCAGCGTTTAAGGACGATGGAATTTGTTGAAAAAATGATGATTTATTTTATCCAACACTGTTGTTATTGCCATTCAATTTGCTAACTTACACATCTCCTTTTTATAGTATTTAAGCAATAGTACTTTAGAGGAGGGATAGTTTTTTTTTTAACATCGAATAAATATACAACTTGTTATTCACTAGGAATCAAAGTTGCAAAAACCTTTACATATTTTATCTGAAAGGTCATATGTCGAGGATAACTCTCCTTATAACCATATTAAAAATAAGAAACATGAACCTCCAGCCATCCTTTCCCCACAGACTCCCAAACCATAGATACATGAGATGACTACAAAAATATCTACTTGAAAAATGGAAGAACCTGATCTCAAGCCAAAAAACCAGTAGAATAGTCTACTGAATAAGAACAAATAAAAAAAAACGAAATATCAAAAGACATTGTAAAAACTAGAATCTAGAACTATCCCATCTCTGGAGTCATCATAAAAAAAATGACCATCCATATCATTGATGGATTTTTTGGAGAGACCATCTGCCTCATCGTTGAATTCTCGGTAAATATGATGAAACGATATCTAAGCAAATTATTGAATCAACACCATAACTCTATCCATCAAATGCTCCTATTGCAAAGTCTGAAGTGAAGAAATTCCATTAGCTTAATCTATGACTAATTTCGAGTCAATAATAGTTATATTTGTATCTCATTACAATCCCAATATATGAATTTTATTACTTACTAGCATAGATCCATCTTAAACCCAGATCTATAAAGCACCGAGAGGGATCCAATTTCTTGAGGTGTAATTTTGTTTAATAACTTCTTACTTTGTTTTAAATTTTTATTTGATGGACAGACATAGATATTTTTAATTACTTTTTATTTGGTTTTAATTTTGTTTTATGAGCCGACATGATTCTTTTAATTGATTTTTATTTTTCATGCATAACGCTACATTATGTGACAACATCTCCCCCATATTGGATTGTAGAGCACCTCGTTTCATGTTATCTATTAATGTTGGTAGCAGAAGTCACAGATGAGGCCAAATATTGATTATTTAATAAGTGGAGATGATCTAGGAGGCTCTAGAGGGAGCATAGGAAGATGGATAAGATCATATGGGTTGTCTCCCTCAAAGGAATATGGAAAAAAATTGTAGTGAAAAGAAAGAAAGCAGATGAAAAGCAGGAAAGAAACTGAAAAACAGGAAATCAACATAAAATCAAGGAAGGTAGAAGTTTCTATATTTCTTCTAAAAAGAGGAAAAGAAAAAAAGATCGAAGCTTCCATATTTTTGCAATAATGCTCAAGAATGATTAGTAACCATCAATAAATAAAGAAAGGAATATCAGGAAAGCTACAAGTCCTAATTTTAGCCATTGAGTGTGCAGTTGACGAGACAAGGGGGTCCATCCATAATGTAACTTACCAAAGAAGTGCAACCAACTTATCATTGGATCAAATTCCAAGAAAGAAGGATCTAGAGGAGGAGAAAGGCTACCGAAATCTTATAAAATGAGTATGAGATCCTCCATGAAGGATAATTTTCCATTTTTTTCATTGTGTTAAAGAGCCCTGCACTTTTCTAGACTTATGAGATGTGCCCCTTGTCACCAGTTGGGAGATGTGCCCCTTCTGTCCATTGTAGCTAGTTGAGAAATTTTCTAGCGATGAGGAGTTATACACCTTGTTCATCTTATTGAGGGTTATTGTAGGAATTCCATGCCATTTTCAGTTTTGTTCCATTTCCATATCAATTTTCTTATGGTCCATTCAGTTCGAGTTTCAGTTTCCAAGTGTTGTTAGCAGTGTGGTATTGAAGCAATGTTTGTATTCAGGGGTTTCAAATTAATGTGCCATGGATGTTGTTCTGTACAGCCAAAATATCTAATTATAAACCTTCATAGTAATAAAATCAAATTTCTATACCTTCCTCTACAATTTCTTTCTTTCTCTCCAACATTATATTTTTCCTATTCTCAATACATTGTAAAATCTAACTAGTTTTAATTTTTGATGCGATAACCCTACTTATGTGCCTCCGAATCACAATGTGAAAGTTTCTATAGGTATATAAGAATAAACTGAACCTATCCCAATATCTAGATAAGAAAATTGTTACCTCCTAGTGCCATTCAATTTTTTTTAGAAATGGCATAGTTGAGTTGTCTTGGATTTGATATTTTCCCTAGCTTCTCCAAATTGCAAAATAACACCTAATATTTGAGTCTAGTGTCTTCCATAGTAGGTTGGGGATATCAAATTAGAGATACTTCCAGTATTGCACTAGCAGCGGACAAGTTTCCACATAATTCCTGGGGAAATGGCCTCCGATCGTTTGGTTTATCCCTATTGGTCCTCCCAGGTGTGATCTACTCATGAAAGTGCAAGCTATCAAAGTAGAACCTAGAGTCTACATTCATTCAATATTTGATGGTCTGTAAAGAAGTGTTGTAGGTTTTCCTAAGGCAGAAGTAGAACCTAATACCATGTTTGGTAAAGAATAGGAAAAGTTTAGTGGTATTTGCAGAAATTTGAAACAATCTAGTCAATTATTTTGAAATTTTTCCTAGTGTGCCTTTTTTTCGAAAGAGGTACATTACAGAGTCAATCTCTAGTAAGGTGTTCAAAGTGGAAGGAGATAGACATGGAAAAGAGAAATACGAAAGGTGAGAGAGAAAAGGTGAATACAAGTAGAAAAGAGGGTATTGTTTTAATTTCTTGAGGTAGGGAATAACTAACACTAGCAACATAAGGCCCAAGATGGCCCCATAAATATCCTATTATGATGTGATTTTTATGAGTTTTCCTTCAAATTGGTGAACCATATCCAAATACGGAGATATTATTAGGCTAATATAATAACAAACTATCTAGAGATACCAACAAAATTCTAGGAAAATTGATGCACATTACATTAAGTCTCTAGGCGATATGAGTAAGAGATACAAAAGTGGGAGAAAAATAGAAAAGAAGGGTGTGAGAATATTTGAGAGAGGAGAGGAGAGACTACCTTGAGCTAGTTAGTGAAGTCGATGAAGAGAGAGAGTATTAAGAGCATGAGGAACTCAATAGGGTGCCTGGAAGGACGATTAGATCCTTTTAGGGGAAAAGAGGATCTATGTTTGAAGAACAAGATGACTTGCTTAGGTTGACTAAGAATTACAAGGAACTTGAAGAAAACCTAATTTGCCATCGATGTGCTCATGGTAAAACATATCAGTAGACATTATTGGAGGCAGAGAGACAACCATGCATAAAGGAATAATATCACAAGAAGAAGAGTTATCTCTGCCCAACTAAAAATCCCTACAAAGCATGTTATTTGTGTGTTCTCGGCTATATACACATATATGATGGTTCTAATAAAGAACGCATGTCTAGAAGTCCAGTTGGCAATACATAGTTATTTTTCAATGATTAAGTGGATGTGGCAAAGAGATGAAAGAAAAACAATGAATAATTGTTGAATAACTTTGTTGAAACTTATTTGCAAGTGGTAGTCTTCTACAAGAGAAAAAAATGGGGTAAACAGGTTAAAGGAAAGCATGAAATAATTGTTGAATAAGATCATTGAAACTTCTATGTAGGCGGTAGTATTCCACAAGAGAAGAAAAATTGAAGTTTTTATTGGTGGTATTCGACTAGAAAAAAATAATAGGAACATCGCAGGTTTAGAGGATTCAAAAAAACAAACTAAAAATAGTATGGATGGATAGTTATACTTTTTAAATATCATTAGAAAACTTTGAAGGTAAAACTATTAGTTGTATATAAAGATTAATTTTATTATTATTCTAGTTAATATTTTAAAAATGTTTGATATTATTCTTTAGTGTTATATATATATATATAGATAGATAGATAGATAGATAGATATGGTTTTTTTTAGGAATTACTTGAATTGGTTGAAGACTCTAGAACTAAAGGATACGTGTCTAGATTTGTGAATTCTACCTTTCTTACACTTATACCTAAATGTTAAAAACTTGAATATTTCGAAGATTTCGTATGTATCGCATTATGCAATTCTATTTACAAAATCATTTCTAAGATTATCTTTAATAGTATCAAATCCAAACTAGTTGAAATAATGACTTTAGAAAAATTTTGTTTTTTGGATAATAGACAAATACTCGAAGCTATTGGCATCACCCAACAATGTCTTCATACTGTTAAGACCAAAAAAACAAATGCTCTTATTCTGAAAATGGACCTAGTTAAGGATTATGATAAGGTAGATTGGGTGTTTCTTAGGTTACTACTTCTACAGATTGGTCTACTCCTAAATGTCACAAATTAGATAATGGCATGTGTTTCTAGTGCCCATTTTGTTGTGCTCATTAATGGTACCCCTTCAAGTTTCTATACAAGTAGGAAAGGGATGAGACAATGATTTCCTTTGTTTCCTTTGCTCCTTCTACTTGTGGTATAGGGACTCAACAAATTAATCAACAAGGAAAAAATAGAGGGGAATCTTAGAGGGGTCAGGATCTCTTCTACATTTTATCAAACAATTTTTTTGTTGACAATGTATTATTGTTTAGAAGTTGAACTATCTTAGATTGGAATTAATTTGCTAAGATTATTGCACTTTTTAATGCAGTTACATGTATGGAAGTTAGTCCTGTAAAGTCTAGTTTTTTTAGAATTGGAGTCCTTCATGAGATCTTTGGTTTTATTCAAAATTTATTTCATTACATAAATGATTCCATTGATACTAGCTTTAAATATCTAGGATATTTTTTGAAACCTAACAATTACTTAACCAAAGATTAGATATGACTTGTCAAGAAAGTGGAAAGAAGGATTAGCATCTGGCCATATAGATGGCTATCTATGGGAGGAAGACTCACACTAGTTAGGTCTATTTTGGTTAGTATACTAGTATATTGGATGTCCTTGCACAAAATCCCTATGTTTATCATCAATCAATTGAGAAGTAAATTATGCATTTTATTTGGTCTAGTGCTAGAAGAAAAGATAAGATTCATATTGGTTCATGGGATAAACTATCCTTACCAAAGATATGGGTGGTCAACGTATCTTAAATATTCAGTGGTTCATTGTATCTCTCAGCCTGAACAATTTTTGGAGTGATATTCTAAAATCAAAATATTTGAAAAAGACTCCATTACTGGATTGGATTAGGGACATTAACAAAAAGGTTAATAATGGGTCTTTGTGCTTGAAAGTTTTTATTCATCATATGATACTTGGATGGGAAGATGTTTTTCTTGGTAATTAGAACTTTAAAATTGATCATAAATGGTGTTGATACCCATGTGGGGAGCAAAGAGACATATAAAATTTCTATGCCTCTGCTTAATATGTTATCTTTTATTGAATTGAATATCTTTTTAATATATGAAAAAAAATGTAGTATACTATGGATTTGAAACAAGGATATTTTAACAACTTCAGATAATCAAACAAATCAATTCATAAAAATACTAGACAATAAACTAGTTTAAGGAAAACTAGTCTTTGACACATGTAAATTTCCCCAGGGTTAAGGATTTGAGACATTTGTGATATGAAAAATATGAAGATAAAGATGAAGCATCATGGAAATAAGAGCCAATTCCAGCTTCATGGTCCTATGCACAAATTATTGGGTCCATTTAGTTTTCGAACATCAACGATGCTGAAGTCTACTCCAAGGCTTTCTGGGCACACCAACATATGCATAATAGACCATCCACTTACTCTTGAAATAAAAAAAAGGATAAATATTAGTAATAAACCCCCCAAATGATGATGGACCAGTATTTTCTGAGTTTATGGGAATATTTGGTAAGTTTTGGGAGCAAGTAGGAAAAATGGTGTTAGGATGGACAACACGACTTATTGACTTTCACACTCTCCCAAACAGGATGAGAGGCTTACGAATTCTCAGTAAAGGAGTTGTAGATTATTACATAGAGTCTTAGGAATATCATATAACCACCATAATATAAATTGGACTTAGAAAATAACTTTAATTTTAAAAAATGTAAAACTAGTAAAAAAAGAGTGCTCAAAGAGCTAGTCTTACTAAAACTGAATCCTAACAGCCTTTAAAGATTCCAAACTTCTCTTATGAATTATTAATTGGCTCATACCCAAATATAATAATATTAGCAAACCAAATTTACACGCTTAGATCAGCATATTTAAATATTTGAGTCTCAACTGAATAGAAAATCTCCAATACATAGGAAATCTTACAAAGCTTAGAATATAAGAGTGTATTGAAGATGAATGAAGAGGATTCTTTCTATGGATGTGAACATATGATAAAATCAGAGTATATGGATTCTCATGGGGGAACATCAAAATTCAAAAGATGATCCTAGGTGCATTCACTAAATTGTATCTCCTTCTCTAAATGTGACTTTCTTAAGAATGCTCTTCAATGGCACCAATACTCATGATCTCTCTTGAAGGCTTGGATTCTTCAATGTGGGATACAACCAGCATGTAATTCAAACTTCGGTGACTCTGGATTAGATTGTGAAAAAATTGGAACACTCACATTGCATTAGGGCACATGTCCCAAGCTTGGTTGAGGCACATCTCTCAACCTTGAGTAGCAAAAACTCTCAAACACAAAATGAATTTTCCAAAAGATGTGAAATGGAGTTCTCCTCCTTCTTTTATAGAATTTTCTCCTCATGCTTGAGCTTATCCTCTTATAAATTAGAATTGGAGGAGGCATGGATGTTTCCTTGATTAGTTGGATTGGGTTTGGACTTGCTTACCCTCATGGATGCATCCTCACTTGCTAAACTTGGACCCTGTAGCTTTTCTAGATGTTTCCATTCCTTCATGAGTTGCACAAATCAAGAAACTTATTTCTTTTTTGCTTTCGATAACTTTCATATTTTTCCATATTTTCGTGCTTTATGAATTTCTCTAGATGTTTCCATCTTTTCAGGACTGGCTGCTTTTCTGTAGTTTCCTTCTTTATGCACTTTCTTGCTTTTCACTGGTTTTGCCAGTTTCCTTCTTTTTCTCTATCACATTGCTTTTAGGCTGCTTTCTTCTTGTTTCTCTCTTTTTCTCAAGTAAGTGAGGTCCACCTTATCCTC
Source organism: Larix kaempferi (assembly GCA_027924585.1). NCBI lineage: Eukaryota > Viridiplantae > Streptophyta > Pinopsida > Pinales > Pinaceae > Larix > Larix kaempferi. The sequence continues at coordinate 1,636,371 of BSBM01000852.1, read as the reverse complement.
TTGTGTTCCCTCATTAGCCTAATTAATCATAAAAAAATATTATTTTTATATTTTAGGCCAATATTAATAAAATTAACTTGTGTAAAAATTCCTGTCCAGTTATTCCCGGATTATTAATAATTATCTTAGAAAACTCAAATTGGAAATATTATACTCCATGTGGTTCAATTATTCTCTTAGGCATCTTACTTAGGTAAATTTCCACCCTTAGCCACCAATTTAATAATTGAAGAAAAGGAACATGACAACAAAATGTAATAAAATATGGTTCCTCTCAGTGGTTTACTTCTTTAGATTTAGAATTACAGGGTGATTGGGATGTTAATGGGACCAATATATTTAGGGCTTAGACATCTAGGGATTACATTAACAGAGGGGGATGGTACTATAACTTAGAACTAGAATAAGGAAGGTAAGATCTGTGCCAAATTCCTCTATACTTCTAACTCTTGTACCTCCACTATTTTCTCGGTAAAATGGTGGCACAAGAAACTATGGAAATGGTCACTTTCTTTGAAGGTGAATATTTTTCTCTTGATCTATTTTGAAAATAAGATAATTACATGGGTTAATCTTATTAAAAGAGGGTGGCAAGGACCAAACATTTTTTTTATGTCAACATGATGTTGAATTAGTACACCATATGTTTGTCTCTTGTACTATTTCAATAAACATTTGGAAGTTAATTATAAATTATTTTCAAATTACAGAAACCTGGGACTCTCTTCCATTTGAACAAAATGTTGAAAAATGGACAAAAAAGTGAAAAAGTTCAGAGAAAAACTTGGCATCATCTACTAGGGAATTTGGAGGCTTAGGAATTATGCTCTTTTTAACAATAAAAAGCAAAATGTAAATATTGTGTGTTCCAAAATCTGGGCATATTTTAAGGAAATCTATAGAGGTGAAACAAATCAAAAAATAATATGTAAGGACCTTGTTCTTGTTGAGGGTACTCGTATTGTCTATTTTGATGGTTCCTCCCAAGGTGGGAAAAGTGGAGGGGGTATGATGATCAAAATTAAGGATGATCATGTCTTTTCGATTTGGATCGGAAGTGGACAGGGGAAAAACACAAGAGTTCAATTACCAGCTCAATGGGAATTATTAAAGTTTGGCACTTACTTGGGAATATCTTCATTATAGGTAGTAGGATATTCAAAAATCATTGTTGATTGGTCCATGGGACTCTCGACTCTCTAGGTGTCTTCTTTGGATCAATAGTGTATCAACATCAAAAATCTATTTTCATCTTACAATCATCTAACCTTTCAACATATTTATAGAGAATTGAATTCTGGAGTAGATTTGTCATCTAAAATAACAATTTCAGTTAAACATGGATTTTTGTGCTTTCAAGATTGTTTGGATGACAAGCAATTATTTCCAGTGGTTCTTTCTTTATGCAGTAAGTTTACACAATTCTGTAACTGGTATTAACTGATGTAGTATCTCCTGCATATGGATATGGTGGGATCATGTTTTCCCTTTTTGATAGTGTACGGGGATTGAAAGTATGCTTGATAAGATTTTGAATGATGCTCTAGTTGGGTATATTTTGTATGCTCAACACTAAATCATTTTGATGTTCATAGATTGTCATTTTTGGAGTTATTGGAACAAATATCAAATTTTGTTATATAGAGCAATACTCTCTTTGATTCTTTTTTTTTTTTGTAAGTTGCAGATCAAAATTTAATTAACAAGAACATAATCTACATCTAGAGCCGAATAGAGTTTTTCATATTGGGGAGGCCTCATGTACTGAAGCCACTATCCCAATTGCTCAAAAATACTGTAATAACTGACATAATACAAAATTAAGACCTTTTGGGAATGGTCTGCCCTTCAAAAAATTGGGACTTTCATCAAACTGAGAAACTTATACTGTTTATCTATGCAAAAAAACTAGACTGTGCAGATAATCAAAACAAAGAAGCTGAAAGTCGCAGAGATGACCGGGGGCTGTGGCAGCCATTTTTCATTTTGCAGGGGGTTCTTCTAGTTCTTCCTCAACAATGGGGCAAGTAGCATAGAAATCATCAAAGTTCCCCGGTGGGGGAAGAGTTGGAGAAGGAGAACCTGGAGTGTGCTTGCCATTCGAAGTGTCATCAGGATCAGTGTTACCTGGAGCCGCACCTTTCTTATTCTTTGCCTGGACTTTCTTTTTTGTAGACCCAGTGTTCGGTGTTGCCCCGGCGACACCTTCATTATTATTTATTTGCTTCACAAGTTCTAAATTGTTTGCAATGGATAAAATATCCCAGGTCATATTGGTGTCAAGAGTGTTGGATTGATCCGCCGCCTCTTTCAGACCTGCCTTGACATTTCGGACAATGCTAGAGCTAGCACTCGAGCTAACTTCCATTTCTTCAATGAGGGTGCTCATCATGTTTTTGAGCAACCAGTAATGGTTAATGGCACCAACATTGCTTCCAGAGGCAAGAAGTGCCGCCACCCTATGAGCCTCCCACCCATCGATAAGGCTTCGTGTCCGCGCAAAGATGCGCTCGGCATAACCATCCATCACTAACCAATACATGGCCACCTTGGGTCGATGACTGCTGCTCTTGCGGCCACTCCCATGACGAGAAATCCCTCTGGTGCGATTCCTCATGGCAGTGTGAGACTCAGGAACCACACAAATGTTCACAGATGCAGAAGGAGAAATCACTAAGAATAACCAGAGCTCAACAAGCAGTGCATCGTTCATGTCGACCAAGGGTTTTAAAGAGATGAGGTAATTAATATCATGGTTTGTCATCCTCATTGCAGGTGACGATAATGAATGCAGTTCCCCGAAGCCGAGAGGAGACGTCATTCCCTATGCACACTGAGGAGGTCGTGGGTAACCCCCTTGTCCTCCAGCCTTAAATAAATAGCGTCATCCAGATTGTTGCGTTGTCCATCATTTGATGTGGCAAGGTGAATGGCCTCCATCGAAATTGGAGCAGGCTCATGCATGTGAGGTCTGTGACCACGGACAAGGGGGCGAGGTGGCAGTGTCTCCGGTTCAGTAGTGGCCGAGGTGGGTGCTAGCTGATCACCCGCATTCGAGGAATAAAGGTCTTTTTTTGCAAGTTCTTGACAATTTTGGTGTAGATCTATATCATCCATCGTGGCCTTAGTGTCGATGGGGAGTAGGGAGGTGTCTTCTATGCCTTTGTTTGCCAGTGTGTCAGCGACCGAGTTGGCCTTATGTTTGACATGTTGGAAGGAGATAGTTATGATATCCCTCAAAAGAATAGAGATCTCTTGGAGGAGTTGTTCTAGTCTCCAGCTGGGGGAGAATTTTTTAACATTAGTACCATGGAAGATTTTGCTTACCGAGTTTATAATGATTTGGGAGTCTCCTTCGATAATCAGGGGTGTGTAGTTGTTGAAAATGGCAATTTTTATTCCTTCAACCAACACTGAAAGTTCAACTGCGTTGTTCGTGTCATATCCTAGTGAGCCATGGAAGATACACTTGATGGATCCTAAGCAGTCCCGGAAGACTCCTCCAAATCCAGCTGCTCCTGGGTTTCCTTTTGATGCTCCATCAAAATTTAGCTTGTAGAAGTCAGGCGGAGGTCTACTCCAGAAGTCTGGGCTAGAGATTTTTTGTGCAGCCTGAGGAAGAGGATGAGTTGGATGGGGGGTACAGAGTTCCCATCTGATCAGGATCATTTTCTCCTCTAATGTGGCAGGGAGATCTACAGTGCTCCAACTTGAAATTCCTAGTGTTTCCTGGAGATTGTTTTTGAAGCTGAGCCAAATCTCTGCGAAGTTTTTGAGTTTTCCTTCAAAAATTCTTTGGTTCCTTTCTTTCCATATATTCCAGGTGACCAAACCTGGAGTGAGTTCCCAGATACGGTTGAGCAGCTTGCTTTGAAAAGGTTGGTGGTCCCAAATGGAGATAGTGTTGATGATGTCTCGTTGTGTCTTGTTGGTGCATTGAAATTTGTCAGCAATGAGTTTCCAGAAATTATCCGCTATGTCACAGGAATCCAGGAGGTGATCCGTGTCTTCAGCATCAGAGTTGCACATGATGCACCATGAGGGTCCTTGGAATCCTCTTTTGAGAATATTTTCCCACGTAATGATTTTACGATGAGCCAAGAGCCATAGAAAGGTGGCGACCTTGGGCCAGAAGTTCGAGCTCCATATTCTTTTCCAGATAGGATCCAAAGGTTCATTATTATCTTGTGTGTTGACCTGATAGGCTTCCTTGATTGTGAAGTTTCCTTTGGTGGACCAACCCCATCTAATAATATCATGATTTTCATTGACCTTCTGATGTTGGGTTTGCAGTTCTAATTGAAGGATCTCCTTGCTGTTTGGGGGTATTCGTGGGTCCCAGATGCGAGGATCTTTCCAGATTCTATTTCCACAGTGTCTGTCTTGTACCCAGTAGTTTTTTATGGTAGAATTGTTGTTTTCTTGAAGATGTTGGGTTAGGTCCAAGTGTGCCATGATTGAGTGGAGGCTGGGTCTTTGCTACCAGGAATCATGCCAAAAGAGAGCTTGGTCTCCTGCACGAACTTCCGAGAAGCTGTGCTGCTGTACAAGAGCCCATTGATTCTTGAGTGCCCACCAAATGAGTGAGCCAAGGGGGTCCAAATTCTAACGTATTTTTTGCTAAGGGTCCCAGTCTCTGGCATATTTGATGTTCCAAAGTTGGATCCAAGTTGCATTGTTTGCTATAACCCAATTCCACAAGATCTTGGCAAAGAGTACTTGATTGTTGATTTCTAGGTCTTTGAGACCCGGACCACTAGAATTTTTAGGCATGCAGAGGGTTTTCTAGCTGACCAGGCCCCATTTGTGGTTGTCATGATTGCCTCCCCAAAGAAACGAGCATTGAATCTTTTTCATAGATTTGATGACCCATTTAGGAGCGGCTAGTACTGAGAAGAGATAAAGGGGCATAGACTGTAAAACAACTTTGAGGATAATGAGACGGCTGGGAAGATTTAAAGTTCTGAAGGTCCAAGAGGAGATTCTGGCTTCAATTTTGTCAAGGAGTTCTCTCCAAGAGGTGTGCTTGATGGTCATTTCAAAGAGCGGAGGCCCTAGATATTTGGAAGGTAGAGTGGAGATCTGGAAGCCAAGAATGCGCGCAATGTTTGTTTGAGTTATGGCATTAGTGTTAATGAAGAAGATCTGACATTTTTCAAGGTTGATGGTGGTTCCTGAGGCTGCTGAGAAGGTGTTGAGAGATTTTTTCAATGTGTGAGCTTCCTGCACAGAGGGGTGACCAAACAAGAGTTTGTCATCAACAAATTGTTGGTGAGTGATAGGAGGGAAGCCATGGGGAGAGAGTCCCTTGAGAGTGTTGTTTGAGACCAAGGTTTTAAGCATGCGGCTTAGGCCTTCCATCATGAGTATGAAGAGAAAGGGTGAGAGAGGATGTCCTTGACGAGTGCCCCTAGAAGGAGAGAAGGTGGAGGCCGGATAGTCGTTGACCAGGACCGAGAAAAAAGCAAAGGAGGTGAGGGTGAGAATCCATTAAATCCACTCATTGTAGAAGCCACAGGCTTGGAGCATTTTTTGGATAAAGTCCCAGCTGAGTTTATCGAAAGCCTTGGAGAGGTCTAGTTTAACAACCATGCCATGGGTTTTGGTTGTTTTCATGGAGTGGATCACCTTGTGGGAAAGGATGATGCCATCTAGGATTTGATGGCCGTCAACATACCCAGTTTTCTCAAGCGATATGAGGATAGGTGGCAGGGTCTTCAGCCTATTACCAATCACTTTGGTTATGATTTTATAGATGACATTACAGAGAAATATAGGATGGAACTTACCAGGGAAAGTAGTCCCCACTTCTTTGGGTATTAGTGTGAGAAAAGTAGCATTCAGGTCCGGGAGGACCCATAGTTTTCTTCTGGAATCATCCACAAGTTCTACAATATCTTGTTTGAGGAAGCCCCAACAGTGCTTAAAGAAATTGATTGTGAATCCATCGGGTCCTTGAGATTTTCCTTCTGCCATTTGCATTACCACTATTTCAATTTCCTGGAGAGTGATAGCTTTCATGAGAGAGGCATTGTGCTCAGCAGTGACTAGGTTAGGAATATGGCTCATGACTTTATTGATAGCCTCAGCCCTGTTAGGAGTATCTTCCGTGAGAAGGTTGTGGAAGTGAGTAGTGAGTTCCTATTCAATATCATTATGTGTCCTGAGTAGACTGCCATGTTCATCTTTGATGGCTGAGATGCGGTTGGACATCCTGTGCTAAATCGTTGTCCTGTGGAAGAAAGTAGTGTTTTTTCCCCCCTCCTTCAGCTAGTTGTTGCGGGACTTTTGTTTCCAGAGAATTTCCTCTTGATTGCATCTTCCGTCCAGCTATTTTTGCATGTTTTGTTCGTTTTCCTTGAAAGGATCGGAGTATCCTTCTTCCATTATGTCTTTTTGGATTTGTTCAAGTTCTTTCTCCACAGAGCTTTTCTCTTTGAAAATGTTGCCAAAGGAGGTTTGATTCCAGGTCTTTAGCTTAGCTCTCAGGACTTTAAGTTTTTTGTGAATTATTTCCATTTTGGAGGGCCCATCGACCTTGGTATTAGTCCACCAGGTGCTTACCATATCCAAAAAGGTGGGATGGGTTAGCCAAAAATTTTCAAATCTGAAAGGATGAAATTTGAGATTACCTGAGTTTTACCAAGAAAGTGCAATGGGCCAATGGTCAGAGCCTGCAGATGGGAGAACAGCAGCTGAGATGTTGCCTGGAGCTTCGATGATGTTCTGGGAGATGAGGAAGTGATCGAGCCTAGAGGAGATTTGATTGTTTCCTCCTCTTTTTTTGTTCCAAGTCATGAAACCTTATGAGGGAAGAATGTCAATGAGATTGCATTCTTCAATGCAGTCTTTGAAGTTGGTGTCCTCCTTGGAGAGAAAGTGTCTTTCCCCTTTTTTTCCCTGCAGAGAGGTAATCATATTGAAATCACCAACGATGATAAGCCTATCATCCAAGTGAAGTTGAGATAACCAGGTTATTTGGTTGAGGAGTTGGGTCTTTGAGACAGGGGTTTGTGGTCCATAAACATTCATAAGAAAACCAGAGATGTCAGTGCCCTCCAGAAGAAAATAGGCAGAGAGGGTATGAGCAGTAGTAGCGAAGTCATTGAGCTATATTAGTGAGGGGTTCTAGGCAATTGCTAGGCCACCAGAAGCACCTTTAGCATCAATTTCCATAGTTTGACAGCCTCTCCAGATGTTCCTTTGGAAGAGGTCTTGGAGAGTACTGTCAGTACATTTGGTTTCTTGAAGAAATATGATAGTGGGCTTGTCTTGCATTATTTTCCTTTTCAACATACGGTGTTTGGAGGCACCATTCAGGCCTCTTACATTCCAAGAGATTAGCTGCATTGAGAACCAGAATTGAAGGTGGGAAAGAATTCCGTGAGTTGGGTATATTGTCCTGACTTGATTAATCTTGTACCTAATTGACTGATTCTCTGTAGATTTGTTTTTCTACCTTTTTTCTTGTTGTCCCTTTGGAGCTTATGTTTATCTTTTTGTGGAAGATTCAGTATTCCCAGCTTATTGTTCTTAACCTTTTTTTGAACTTCTGACAAGAGATGGATTTGTTTAGGCGAGATGGATTTGAAGGCTTTTTTGGAGCATGCATCCTCCATTCCCAGAATATCTAGATCTCCTATTTCCAGATCCATCATGGAGTCATCTATAGGTGCTTCGGTGCCGATAAAGTCCTCGATTTCCTGAGCTTTGGCTGCTTCCTGTTCTGATGATTTCAAGACATTTTCCTGTAGCATAGAGGTTTCTCCTTTAGGGTTTTCATATGGAATATGCATCTCTTTCAATTTATCCAGATGGTTGGGGTTTTCGACAGCTATTTCCATCTTTTCAGGTTCGGCTAAGAGGTCCTTCGGTTAATCAATGAGGGCATCGAAACTATTGCTGTTGCTGGGTATATTCAGTTTTTTTCCTTCTTGTTGGGGTCTACGATGTTGTTTTCTTCTACGGCCAATTTTTTGGAAACCATCTTCGTCTTTGTTTGCATCCGGGGTTGTTTGACCTAGGGGGCAGTCTCTATAAACATGTCCATGCTCGTGGCATATTCTACAACAGAATGGTATGTGCTCATAATCTAAGGGTTGTATCCATTCAAAGTCATCATGAGTGAGGCTGATAGAGTCTGGTAGCACTTTGGCTATGTGCATGTAAACACAAATTCTGGCATAGGAGGTGTACCTATTGTATTTGGTTTGTTCGGCTACTTTGAAAAAAATTCTCAGTGAGTTGCCTATGTCCCTGAGCGTGTCTTCATCCCAATATTCTTGTGGGAGCGAGTACATGTGGATTCAAACTGGAGCCCATGTGAAATATTCCTTCTCGGGACTGAATCTTTCTGTCCAGTTTTTCAGATCTAGACCAGCTGAGTTGAAAAAGTATGGACCGCCTTCCTCGACTCTAGCTTTGTCATTGAGCCTTTCAAAGATAATTGTAAAGAAGCCTTTGGAGCCAAGCTTCAGGTCGAAATGCACTTTGGGTTTCCATTTGACTGCAATTCATCCTCTAAGAGCCTGTTCAGTGGGCCAGAATCCCATGAACTTGCCTATGAGGGCATTATCTTTCATGTGCTGAGCTCGGGTGTTTATTCGTTCTGCCGGGAGGTAGAGAGTTGGCCTTTCTCTGGTTTTGGCAATGCATGCTGTGTTGCTTTTCATTATTGCAGTAGTTTTTGAAATCTTCGGATCCTTCTATTGGTTGCTGCCATTGCCTAGAGGTACATCCAAGGATCCAATTCGTATGGACTCATTGATGGGTGGAGTGTTGAGTTGTTGTTTTAGTTGGGATGACAGATAGGAAGGGCCAGGTGCCCCTCCCGGGGGGGCTTCCATGGGAGTAGCTAAGAGTGGCAGTCCAATGGCAGTCGTGCGTGCTCAGTAGGGAGAGCCGAAGGGTGAGCAGACAAACCCTAGTGCATTCAAACCCTAGCAGAGCCAAAATCCACTTCTATCCTCAAGAAAAAGCCCTCTCTTTGATTCTTACTAGAATATCAAGAAATTGTTTATATATATGTCTATATGTGTGTGTTTATTTAAATATTTTTATAAGAATTAAAAAAAGGAACTAATCTTTTTATTAAAATATAGATTATAAATGTTTCATGTAAATTAATTAACGTTAATTAATTAATTTAAATTAATTTTAAATAATTAATTTAAATTAATTAATATTAATTATTTAATTTAAATTAATTAATCAATATTTTTCTCTTCCACAACATTAATGTTTCATGTAAATTTATTGAAAGGAGGGTAATGGTTAATTAATTAATATTTTTCTCTTCCACAAAAATTCAATTAGAGAAAATAATAATCACACCGAAAATCGAAAATGAAGAAAAAATATAAGTGGAGAAAATAAAAATCATGTCGAAAAATGATAAGCAGGTGCCATGGGAATTTTTTAGGAGGTATAATGGAACTCGTCATATAAGAGTTAAATAATGATACTATTTTTTAATATATATTTTGTGTGTAGGTTGTTTGGAATTTGTGTTATTATCCTTTCTCTTTATGTTGATGATATTGTTCTTAGGGAAGGAGTCCCATCATCTCCTAAGAAACTAAAAATTCTCAAGTTTTTTACTCAGTATGAGTATGGTTGTTAACATTATCAAAATAAAGGTTATGATAATAAAGTCCAAAAGATCACCTATGTTAGTTTTGTATATAATAACAATAACATGGAAGGAGTGACTTAATAAAAATATGTTGAAATCAATCATCATCAAAGGCTTGACTAGAACCATAACATTGTGAAAATGATAAATGGAGTGTGGAATACTTACTATAAACTTGAAAATGGTTGTAAATGGAGAGATCTTTTGCTTTGGGATAAGAGGAAACTCATCTATGGTTGTGAAGTTTGGGGCTAGAACATATCTAGAGATTCATGGAGAAAGATAGAGCAAATCAAAAAACACATTATAACTTATAATCTCAACATTAAAAGCAATACACCATATCCTTTCCTCGTTGTCAAAGAGATTATTTCTCCCATTGAGAGCATGACAGTGACCGGGTAGTTAAGTACAAGAACAAGATAAATAACATGGAACACTAGAGTATCCTTAATATTTTTTCAAACTCTATTTAAAATCATTGGGGAATCAAGGAAGAGGTTACTTTGTAGAATAATAATAATATTAAGAACATTATTACATCTTAATTTTAAGAGAATTGTTGGTGTAATAAAGAATTAGAGGATAAGAGAAAATCAAGGTATTAGAAGGAGGTGATTACTCTTAATTTAAAATATCAAGGTATATATTTGTTTTAACTAGCATAAAAAGAAAAATCAACACTAACTCTATAGTGAAATAGGTTGTTGGACAATTCCTAAACATATTGTAGCCAAAAAATTTGTCATTTTTGTGGTAAGAGAGTTGAAGATGAAAATCACTTTATTCTAGAATATCTATATACTACCAAATTAAGTCACAATTTCAAAATAGTTGCTACAATACAACCTTATTTACTTTTTAACTTATCACAATTAGGATGATTTAGCTTTTAGAATACATAAATAAAATTCTAGTTAAACAAACTATATATATATATTTTATATTTTTTAAGGTTCAAAACAAAGTTAATCTTAATGCACATTACTAAATATATCATCATCATTATAATTATATTATTTTCTAAAAAATATAAAAAAATTATTTTTAAAATTTAAATTTTCTCATTTACAATAAGATCGTTTGTTGTAATGTGCATATTAACTTTCATGTAAATTATATATTGAAATAACATATTTATTTTAATGGGCTATATATATATATATATGAGAACGTGAAAGAATTCGATTTACGAGCTAAGAGTTTATCACATTGTGCCAGGCTAAAGATCCACAAGGATAAAGGCTCACTGATTGGGATTTGTAAATACCAAGTATGAAATCTCGAAGGAATACATATATGTAAGTGAGAAAATATTTTATTTTTAATTTTAAATATATAATTAAATGAATATTTTAATTAATATTTTAATTTGTATTTTTATAATAGAAATGAAGTGTTAATTTGGTGTGAGGACGAGGAAGATATATGATGTTTTGATATCTATGATGATCAAAAAATTTAAATTTTAATAAAAGTAAATTTATATATGATGATGATGATGATGATGAACGTCCACTAAAACCAACTTTGGTCTATCGGATTTAAAAAAAGGAATTGTTTAGTTTATTTTAAAATTATATTTCTATGCTTAAAAGCTAGGAGAGGATCATTCCGAAATCACTATAATTTTGATGCGCTAGAAGGCTAGGAAGGTCGATATTGCAAAAAATATTATAAAAATGAGATTTAATGTGGGTGTAGGCAGGGCACTGTAAGAGAATTTTTTTTCATCCTCAATGCTCATATAGTCATAGAGATGACAGATCCTTTCCACCCATGGTGTTTCAGGAACTGACTAGTGCCTTGTTTCACTATATAGCTCATGAGAATTCGTTCTGATCTTGGCTAGATTAGTTTTCTTCTTCGAAGTAATTAAGACATATATATACTTTTGAGCTTCTAGAGTAGGGTTAATGCCCCCCTTATAGTATCTAAATGTTATTTTAACCTAAAAGTATTTTTTGCACCACATTTTCTCTTTAAACTTAGAAGTAATAATATTTTTAATCTCATTAATATTTTGCAAGGCAACATTTTCATCAATCTCCCAATGGTTTAACTAGGTCATGGCATCTTTATACAACCCTCGTTTGAGCCCAAGATAGTTTTGACTAACTTCTAGGTCTAGCTTGAGAATTTTGTTGTCTCCCATGCTATTTCTCTTGTGCTTGTACATTAGGAACCTAGTCATAGCCATGCTCTCAATAGGGGAGAGACCAGCTTCTAAAAGGAGAATAGGATAAGGCATAATTTTTTTTTCATTTTAAAGTTATAGGTTATAAAACGCTTATGGATTTGATCAATTTTTCTCCAAGATTCTCTAGAGATACTACACCCCCAAACCTCACAACCGTATAAGATAACATGAGTGACAATGTTGACAATGTTGGGAACTTTTCTAAATATATTTTGAATAAAACCAATTTTATATTTTTTTATCAAATTTATAAAAGTTATGGACATATATTTTAAAGTCCTTAATATTTTTTACTAAATCAATTTTCCATAAAATTATTGTAAAATATTTACAAAGAGTAAAATTAATAAATCTATTAGTTAAAAGGGAATATTCATTTTATGTTTTATTTCACAACTTTTTTTACAACTAGTAACTATTCCTCTTCCTTTTTTCCTCACAACTTTCTAATTCTATCACCATGTTTCATTTTCTCTACTAATTATTTCAATTTATTTTTTCTCACAATTTTTCAATTCCATCACCATCTTTCATTTTCTTCGGCCACTGGGATTCCAACTCTCTCATGCCTTAGCCACTAACTATTTATCTTTTCCTTTCTTTTTTCCTCACAATTCTCCAACTTTATCATCATCTTTATAACTTTCCAACCCTGTCATTATATTTTATTTTCTATTTTCTCAAACCACCTATTATTTCAATTTATTTCTTCTCACAACTTTCCAACTCCACCATATTTTACTTTCCTCTAACTATTTCTCTTTTCTTTTTCCTCACAATATTCCAACTCCATCACCATATTTTACAACTTTCCAACCCTATCATCATCTTTTAGACTTTTCAACCCTATTATCATTTTTAATTTTTTACTTCTCAAACCACTTATTATTTCAATTTTTTTTCTCACAACTTTCCAACTCTATTATCACCCTCTCTCATTTTCTCCTACCACTGTTATTCAGTCAAGACAACACTATTATTCCATCAAGTCAATACGATCAACTTACATGCCCTCTCAAAAACCATACAAAAACACTCTGATTATGATTGGGCGTAATAAACAAGTCACATGGAGCGACTTTTCGACAATGGAGTGGATGGGAAATTGTAGATTAATTTCATTGAAACTTCAACGATGGAGTGGGTGGGGAAAGTCAAGTTAAGTCAATGCACTGATTTCCTCTCTATAATTGCATTTTGATTTCCTTCTATGTAATTGCGTTGCGTTCTGATTACAATTTCATTCTCTGTAATTGCGTTCCGATTTCCATCTCTAACAAAGAAGTCACGTTGGAGATTCCAGGCAACTTTTGATAATGGATTTGGTGGGAAATTGAAACTTCTCCCTTAAAGTCAAGACACTCAATTCCCTCAAGAAAAGTCAATACACTCAATTCCCTCTAATTGCGTCCATTAAAGTCATGTCATTACACTCATTTCCCTCTATTTTCCTTGCAATTTCTTTCTCTGTAATTGCGTTCTGGCTTCCTAAATCATATCTCCATCTATTGTTTTCCCACAGGATTTTATTAGTGTGACATTTTTTTTCCCCCTCCAACTCAGCATTTGAAGACGGTGGAATTTGTTGACAAAATGGTGATTTATTTTATCCAGCACTATTGTTATTGCCATTCAAATTGCTAACTTACACATCTCTTTTCTATAATATTTAAGCAATACTTTAAAGGAGGGATAGGTTTTTTTTTCACACTACAGCTTGTTATTCACTAAAAATCAAAGTTGCAAAAAACTTTACATATTTTATCTAAAAGGCCATATTTCCAGCATAACTCCCCTTTAAACCATATTCAAAAGAAGAAACATGATTCTCCAACCATCCTTTCCTCACAGACTTCCATACCATAGATACATAATCTGACTACAAACATATCTAGTTGCAAAATCGAATAGACTAGTCTATTGAATAAACATAAATAAAACTAAACGGAATATCGAAACTCTGTAAAAACTAGAATCTAGAACTATTTCATATTTGGACTTGTCATTAAACAAATGACCATCCATATCATCGATGGAATTTTTGGAGATCTCATCTGCCTCATCATTGAACTCTCGGTAAATATGACGAAAAGATAACTGGACAAAGTCTTGAATCAACAACATAACTCTATCCATCCAATGCTCTTGTTGCAGAGTCTGAAGTGAAGAAATTCCATTAGCCCAATCTATGACTACTTTTGAGTCACTAATAGTTATATTTGTATCTCATTACAATCCCAATATATGAGTTTTATTACTTACCAACATAGATCCATCTTAAACCCGCATCTATCAAGCACCAAGAGGGATCCAATTTCTTGAGGTGTAATTTTTTTTAATAACTTCTTATTTTGTTTTATACTTTTATTTTATCAACCGACATGGATTTTTTTAATTACTTTTTATTTGGTTTTAATTTTTTATTTTATGATCCAACATGATTTTTTATTTACTTTTATTTTTGGTGCATAGCGCTATGTTACGTGACAACATCTCCCGATATTGGATTGTATAGCACCCAATTTCATGTTAATTATTAATGTTGGTACCATAACTCATGCATGAGGCCAAATATTAATTATTTAATAAGTGGAAATGGTCTAGGAGGTTCTATAGCGCAAATACGAAGATGGATAAGATCATATGAGTTGTCTCCTTCAAAGGAATCTGAAAAAAAAATGTAGCGAAAAGCAGGAAAGCTACTGAAAAACAGGAAAGCAACTGAAAAGCAAGAAAGCAACATAAAATCAAGGAAGGTAGAAGTTTCTAGATTTTTGATAAAAGTAGGAAAAGCAAGAAAGGTAGAAGCTTCCATATTTTTTCAATAAGGCTCACTAAGGATTAGAAAATTTCAATAAAGCAAGGAAAGAATACCACAAAATCTACAAGTCCTAAGTTTAGCTAGTGAGGATACTGTTGATGAGACAATGGGGTCCATATGCAATGCAACTTACCAAAGAAGCAACCAACTCATCATTGGATCAAATTCCAAGAAAGAAGGACCTAAAGGAGGAGAAAATATAGCATAAGCTTATAAAATGAGTATGAGAGCCTCCATGGAGGATATTTTTCCATTTTCTTCATTGTGTTAAAGAGATAGGAACTTTTCTAGACTTGGGAGATATGGCCCTTGTCACTAGTTGGGAGATGTTCCCCTTTTGTCCATTCTAGTTAGTTGAGAAATTGGCTAGTGATGAGGAGTTAGACACCTTGTCCATCTCATTGAGGGTTATTGAAGGAATTCAATGTCGTTTTCAGTTTTGTTCCATTTCCATATCAATTTGCTTATGTTCCACTCAATTCGAGTTTTAGTTTCCAAGTGTTATTAGCAGTGTGGTATTGAAACAGTGTTTGTAGTTGGGGGTTTGAGATATATGTGCTATGGATGCTGTTATTTACAACCAAAATATGTAATTACATACCTTCATAATAATAAAGTCGTATTTGTGTACCTTTCTCTTTCTTTCTTTCTCTCCAGCATTATATTTATCCTATTCTCAATGCATCATAAAAACTAACTAGTTTTAAGTTTTGATGCGATAACTTGACTTATGTGACTCCAAATCACAATATAAAAGTTATTGCATGTATATAAGAATAAACTGAACCTATCCCAAGTAGTAGATCAGAAAATATTCACGTCCCAATGCCATTCAAATTTCTTTGTAAATGGCCTAGTTGAGTTGTCCTGGATTTGATATTTTCCGTAGTTTCTCCAAATTGCAAAATAACACATAATATTCAAGTCTAGTGTCTTCCATAGTACGCTAGGGCTGTCAAATTTGAGCTACTTCCAATATTGCACTAGTAGTGGACAAGTTTCCACATAATTCATAAGGAAATTGCCTCCAACCATTTGGTTTATCCCAATTGGTATGCCCAAGTGTGATGTACTCGAAAAAGTGCAAGAACATGAGAAAGAGGGTATTAAGAACATGAGGAACTGAATAGGGTGCTTGGAAGGATGATTAGGTCCTTTGAGGGAAAAGAGGAGCTATGTTGGAAGAACAAGATGACTTGCTTAGGTTGAGTAAGAATTACAATGAACTTGAAGAAAAAATAATTTTCCATCAATATTGTCATGGTAAAACATAGTATCCAACATTATTGGAGGCAGATAGACAACCATGCAAAAAGGAATAATATCACAAGAAGAAGATTTATCTGTGTCCGACTAAAAATCCCTTCAAAGCATGTGAGTTGTGTGTTCTTGGCTAGATACACATATATGATGGTTCTAATAAAGAAGTCATGTGTAAAAGTCCAGTTGGATATATATAGTTATTTTTCAATGATTAAGTGGGTGTGGCAAAGTGATGAAAGGAGAGCGTTGAATAATTGTTGAATAACTTTGTTGAAACTTATTTGCAGGTGGTAGTCTTCTACAAGAGAAAAAAAAGGATAAAGAGATTAAAGGAAAGCATGGAATAATTTTTTAATAAGTTTATTGAAACTTATTTGAAGTTTTTATTGGTGTTCTACTAGAAAAAAAGAATAGGAACATGGCAGGTTTAGAGGATTCAAAAAACCAAACTAAGAATAGTATGGTTGGATAGTTATAACTTTTAAATATGATTAGAAAACCTTAAAGTGAAAACTATCAGTTGTATATAATAATTAATTTTATTATTATTGTAGTTAATATTTTAAAAAGGTTTGATATTATGCTTTAGTGTTTTATGTGTGTGTGGGGGGGGCTTTCTTTAAGAATTACTTGAACTAGTTGAAGAATATGGAACTAAACGATACGTGCATAGATTTGTGAATTCTACCTTTCTTACACTTATACCTAAATGCGGGAAACTTGAATATTTCAAAGACTTCAGGTCTATTGCATTATGCAATATTATTTACAAAATCATTTCTAAGATTATCTTTAATAGTATCAAATCCAAACTAGTTGAAATGCTGATTAAATAACAGTTTGGGTTTTTGGCTAATAGAAAAATACTCGATGCTATTGGCATCACTTAACAATGTCTTCATACTATTAAGACCAAAAAAACAAATGCTCGTATTATGAAAATGGACCTATTTAAGGCTTATGATAAGGTAGATTGGGTGTTTCTTAGGTTAGACTGGTCTACTCCTAAATGTCACAAATTGGATAATGGCATGTGTTTCTAGTGCCCAATTTGTTGTTCTCATTAATGGTACCCCTTCAAGTTTCAATACAAGTAGCAAAGGGATGAGACAATGATGTCCTTTGTTTCCTATGCTCTTTCTGCATGTGGTGTAGGGACTCAACAGATTAATCAACAAGGAAAAAAGAGAGGGGAATCTTAGAGGGCTTGGGATCTCTTCTACATTTTATCACACATTTTTTTTGTTGACGATGTATTATTGTTTGGAAGTTGAACTATCTCAGACGGGAATCCATGTGCTGAGATTATTGCACTTTTTTGTGCAGCTATAGGTATGAAAGTTAGTCCCATAAAGTCTAGTTTTTTGAGAAATTGAGTCCCTAATGAGGAATTTGGTTCTATTCAAAATTTATTTTGCTATAGATATGATCCCATTGATACCAGCGTTAAATATTTTGGATATTTTTTGAAACCTAACAATTACTTAACCAAGGATTAGATCTAGTTTGTCAAGAAAGTGGAAAGAAGGATTAGCAATTTGTCATAAATATGGCTATCTATGGGAGGAAGAATCACACTAGTTAGGTCTGTTTTGGTTAGTATACTAGTATGTTGGATGTCCTTGCACAAGATCCCTATGTTTATTATCAATCAATTGAGAAGTAAATTATGCATTTTATTTGGTCTAGTGCTAGAAGCAAAGAGAATGTTCATCTTGTTTCATGGGATAACCTATCCTTACAGAAAGGTATGGGTGGTTATGGTATCTTAAATATTAAGTGGTTCATTGCAACTCTCATCTTGAACAATTTTTGGAGATCTATGGAGTGAGAGTATGAAATCAAAATATTTGAAAAAGACTCCATTGGTGGATTGGAATAGGGACATTAACAAAAAGGTTAATAATAGGTCTTTGTGCTGGAAAGGTTTTATTCATCATTATGTTTCGATGGGCATATGGTTTTCTTGGAAATTAGAAGTTGAAAATTGATCAGAATTGGTGTTGATCCCTATGTGTTGATATTTTCCTTGGATGACTCGGGTTCTATGTAGTACTCAAAGACCCAACAAAACCTTTTTCACCGGACCTTTCCGCAACAACCTGCGAACAGGTTGAGGTCGCACTCGAGGCGAAGTTATGGGGGATTACAGAGGTAGGTTTTTGTAACCTTGGTGATGTGCGGATTTGGATTTGACCTCTACCAAATTTATGCTTACTTCACATATACTTCGACTATAAAAACGCCAATATGAGATTGCTCACTTTGTAATTACTGACAGTACAGACTCCATTGAATCACTATTACTTTTATCTATGTAACTACAGATTCATCATATTCGTTAACACTTCACATATTCTGAAACACATGAGTTCGGGTTACTTAACATAACATTCTCATCGACAATCATATGAAGGAAAATACATGAACATCTCATAATATAACAATAAAACACATCATTCAGTCATACAATTAACACAGTGATTTATGTGGTTCATCCCCCAGATGGGAGCTACATCCACATGAAGTTTTCTTTAGATTAGAAGGAAGGGTCTAACAGTTCCATTCTGCGCACATAGCTGCACACTCTTCTCTACAATATATATTTGCGCACTAAGCTACAAAGTTTTCCTCTCTTAAATCTCTCCAAACCTCGTCAAAGAGAAACATCAACCAACCAACCCTTCCCCATACAAAATATCCAATTTTTTTATAGATTGTGCCCAAAGGTCACATCTTTACAATAACTATGGGCCAACCCCCATAGTACCCTTGAACCCAAAATGTTGCGGTTCTCCTGCTAACCATGTTTTGTCTTTACTTTGCTGTACTCGGTCGTCCTTTTGTGTCACTTCTTTGGCACTAATGCTTCTTCTGGCAGTCGCAGCTCTGACCACATGGCTCTGACTATGCCATGGTGCTTCCTTTACACCATTCTTATTTTTTACTTATGTTCTTGTAGCTGTCATTATGTTGGTTCATTCATAACTTATCCAACTACCTTGACCGTCCTTAGTACTTCGTTTTTACTAAGGAGATAGGTCATTTCCTTCCAATCTCGCATCGCTCCATACCCTGCTCCCAGGATTTGCAAAGTTGCTTCTCCCTAAAATGGCCAATGTTAGGCCTTTCCTAACTTCCACTTCCACCATCAAAACTGTTGCACTTGGGCCACACCCAACACTATGTGGGGGGGGAAGAGTCATATAAATTTTATGTGCTTATGCTTAATATGTTATCTTTTATGGAATCGATAACAAAATATAACAAATGATGGTTCCTCTTAGTGGTTTACTTCTTTATATTTAGGATTACAGGGTGATTAGGCTTTTGAATGGGACCAATATATTCAGGGGCTTAAACATACATGGATTACATTGACATAGGGGGTGGTACTATTACCTGGAACATGAATAAGGAAGGTAAAGTCTATGGCAAAATCCATCTATACTGCTAACTCTTCTACCTCCACTATTTTCTCAGTAAAATGGTGGTACAAGAAACTATGGAAATGGTCTCTTCCTCTGAAGGTAAAGATTTTTTTCTTGTTGTATTTTTAAAATAAGATACTTACTTGGGATAATCTTATTAAAAAGAGAGTGGTAGGGACCAAACATTTGTTTTTTATGTCAACGTGATGTTTAATCAGTACAACATATGTTTGTCTCTTGTATTGTTTCAAAATACATTGGAAGTTAATTATAAATTATTTTCCAATTACATCAACTTGAGACTCTCTTCCATTTGAACAAAATGTTGAATGATGGACAACAGATTAAAAAGTTCAAAGAAATACCTTCCATCATCTACTGGAAATTTGGAGGCTTAGGAATGATGCTCTTTTTGACAACAAAAATCAAAATGTAAATATTGTGTGTTCCAAAATCTGGGCATATTTTCAGGAAATCTATATAGGTGAAACAAATAAAAAAATCATAATATGTCAGGACCTTGTTCTTGTTGAGGGTACTCCTATTGGCTATTTTGATGGTTCCTCACAAGATGGGAAAAGTGGAGGGGGTATGACGATAAAAATTAAGGATGATGATGTCTTTTCTCTATGGAGGGGAAGTGGATAGGGGACAAACACAAGAGTTGAATTACCAGCTCTATGGGAATTATTGAAGTTGGGCACTTACTTGGGAATCACTTCAATATAGGTAATAACATATTCAAAATTGATTGTTGATTAGTCCATGGGACTCTCGACTCTTGAGGTGTCTTCTTTGGATCAGTAGTGTATCAAAATCAAAACTATGTTTTCACCTTACAATCATCTAACCTTTCAACATATTTATAGAGAACTGAATTATGAAGTAGATTCGTAATCTAAAACTCCAATTTCACTTAAAGATTCATTTTTGTGCTTTCAAGAATGTCTGGATGACTTAGTTATTTCCAGTGGTTCTTTCTTTATGCACTAAGTTGACACAAGTCTATACCTAGTATCGGTTGATGTAGTATCTCCTACATATGGATATGGTGGGATCATGTTTTGTCTTTTTTATAGTGTATGGGGATTGAAGTTATGCTTGATAAGATTTTGAATGATTTTTTGGTTGGGTATATTCTATATTCTCAACGCTAGAGCATTTTGATGTTAATAGATTGTCATTTTTGGAACAAATATCAGATTTTGCTATATAGAGCAATGCTCTCTTTGATTCTGACTAGAATATCAAGAAACAATATATATATATGTCTATGTTTGTGTGTGCATGTGTTTATTTAAATATTTTTATAAGGATTAAAATATGAACTATTTTTTTTATTAAAATATAGATTAAAATGTTTCATGTAAATATTTATATAAAAGGAGGGTAATGGTTAATTAATTAATATTTGTCTCTTTCACAAATTTAGATTAGAGAAAAAAATAATCACGTCGAAAATAAAAAATGAAGATAAATGATAAGCACTTAGGAGGTATAATGGAACTCGTAATATAAGAGTTAAATAAGGATACTATTTTTTAATATATATGTGTGTGTGAGGGGGGGGGGGGGGGGGGGGGGGTTGTTTGGAAGTTGTGTTATTATCCTTCTTCTTTATATTGATGATATTGTTCTCATGGAAAGGAGTCCCATGATCTCCTAAGCAACTAAAAATTCTCAATTTTGTTTACTCTAGTATGAGTATGGTTGGTAGCATTATCAAAATAAAGGTTATGATAATAAAATCCAGAAGATCACCTATGTTAGTTTTGTATATGATAACAATAGCAGTGAAGGAGTGACTTAATACAAATATGTTGAAATTGATCATCATCAGAGGCTTGACTAGAACTATAACATTGTGAAAATGATAAATGGAGGGTGGAATACTTACTATAAACTTGAAAATGGTTGTAAATAACGAGACCTTTTGCTTTGGGATAAGAGAAAAATCCTCTATGGTTTTGAATTTTGGGGCTAGAACATCTCTAAAGATTCATGGATAAATATAGAGCAAATCCAAAAACACTTTATAACTTATAATCTCAACATTAAATGCAATACACCATATCCTTTCCTCGTCATCAAAGATATTATTACCCCCATTGAGAGCATGACAGTGACTGAGTACTTATGTACAAGAAAAAGATAAATAACATGCAACAGTAGAGTATTCTTAATATTTTTTCAAACTCTAGTCAAAATCATTGGGGAATCAAGGAAGAAGTTACTTTGTAGAATAACAATAATATTAAAAACATTATTACATCCACAAATAAAGAATTATAGGATATAAGAGAAAATCAAGGTATTAGAAGGAGGTGATTACTCTTAATTTAAAAGATCAAAGTATATATTTGTTTTAATTAGCATTAAAAAAAACTCAACACTAACTCTATAGTGAAATAGGTTGCTGGACAATTCCTAAACATACTGTAGCCAAAGAATTTGTCATCTTTGTGGCACTAAGAGAGTTGAAAATAAAAATCTCTTTCTTCTACAATATCTAATACTACCACATTAAACCACAATTTCAAAATAGTTGTTACAATACAACCTTACTTACTTTTCAACTTATCTCAATTATGATGATTTAGCTCTTAAAACACAAATAAAATTCTGTTTAAACAAACTATATTTTTCAAAGTTTAAAACCAACTTAATCTTAATGCATATTAATAACTCTATCATCATCATTATAATTATATTATTGATTTAAAAATTATCTATATTATAAAAATAAAAAAAAAATTAAATTTAAATTTTCTCATATATTGGAATGCGCATATTAACTTTCATTATAACTTTCATGCAAATTATATATTATGATAACATGTTTACTTTAGTGGGTTATATATATGTGTAAAATCTAAGAGTTTATCACATTGTGCCACGCTAAAGATCCACAAGGGTAAAGGCTCATTGATTGTGATTTGTAAATACCAAGTATGAAACTCCAAGGAATACATATGTATGTAAATGAGAAAATATTTTATTTTTAATTTTAAATATATAATTTAACAACGATTTTAATTAATATTTTTATTTTCATTTTTATAATAAAAATGAAAATGAAGTGTTACTTTGGTGTGAGGATGAGGAAGATATATGATGTCTTGATCGACCAAAAAAATTTGAACTTTAATAAAAGTAAAGTTATATAGTGAGAATAAAATGAATTTTATCTTTATTTTATTAAATTTATGAAAGTTGTGGACATATATTGTAGAGTTTTTAATATTTTTTTACTAAGTAAATTTTCAATAATATTATTGTAGGTGAATTTAATAAATCTATTAGTTAAAAGGGAATATTTCTCTTTTGTTTTATTTCACAATTATTTTTAAGCTAGTAACTATTTTTTTTCTTTTTTTTCTCACAACTTTATAATTCTATCACCATGTTTCATTTTCCCTACTAATTATTTCCATTTATTTTTCCTCACAATTTTCTAATTCTGTCACTATCTTTCATTTTCTTAGGCCATTGGGATTCCAACTCTCTTTGGCCTTAGCCACTAACTATTTCTCTTTTCCTCTTTTTTTTTCCTCGCAATTTTCCAACTTTATCATCATCTTGTATAACTTTCCAACCCTATCATCATCTTTTATTTTTTATCAATTTATTTTTTCTCACAATTTATTTCTTGGACAAACAATTTAGCCCCTAGCTATTTCTCCCTTTCTCTTTTTTTTCCTCACAATATTCCAACTTCATCAGCATCTTTTACAACTTTCCAACCCTGTTTTAGACTTTTCAACCCTATCATCATTTTTAATTTTTTATTTCTCAAATCACTTATTATTTCATTTTTTTTTCTCACAACTTTCCAACTCTATTATCACCCTTTCTCATTTTCTCCTACCACTGTTCAATCATGTAAACACTGTTAGTCAGTCAAGTCATTACGATCAACTTACATGCCTTCTGAAAAAACAAACAAAAACACTCTCATTATGATTGGATGTAATAAAGAGGTCACATGGAGCGACTTTTCGACAATGGAGTGGATGGGAAATTGTAGATTAATTTCATTGAAACTTCGACGATAGAGTGGGTGGGGAAAGTTATTAGAACTCCTCCTCCTCCTACATTGGAAGTCAAGTTAATTCAATGCACTGTTTTCCTCTTTGTAATTGCATTCTGATTTTGTTCTATGTAATTGCGTTCCGATTTCAAAAATCATATTTCCATCTTTTGTTTTCAAAAATCATATCTACATCTCTAATAAAGAAGTCACGTTGGGGATGCAAGTCAACTTTTGTTGGCAACTTTTGACAATGGATTCAGTGGGAAATTGAAACTTCTCCCTTAAAGTCTAGTAAAGTCAATATACTCATTTCCCTCTCATTGCGTCCAATAAATTCAAGTCATTACACTCATTTACCCCGGTTTTCCTTGCAATTTATTTCTATGTAATTGCGTTTCGATTTCCTAAATCATATATCCACCTTTCGCTTTCCCTGCAGGCTTTTATTAGTGTCACGTTTGTTTTCTCCTTCCAACTCAGCATTTAAGGACGATGGAATTTGTTGACAAAATGAAGATTTATTTTATCCGGCACTTTTGTTATTGTCATTCAATTTGCTAACTTACACATCTCTTTTTTATAGTATTTAAGAAATACTTTAGAGGGGGAATAGTTTTTTTTTCACACCAAAAAAATACTGCAGTTTGTTATTCACTAGTTATCAAAGTTACAAAAAACTTTACATATTTTATGTGAAAGGTTATATGTCCAGCATAACTCTGTTATTCACTAAGAATCAAAGTTACAAAAAACTTTACATATTTTATGTGAAAGGCCATATGTCCAACATAACTCCCTTTCTGACCATATTAAAAAGAAAAGCATGAACATCCAACCATCCTTTCCTCACAAGCTCCCAGACCATAGATATATAAGCTGACTACAAAAATATCTATTTGTAAAATGGAAGAATTTTATCTCAAGCCAAAAAACCAATAGACTAGTCTATTGAATAAGCACAAATAAAACTAAATGAAATATCAAAAGACCCTGTAAAAACTAGAATCTAGAACTATCCCATCTTTGGAGTCGTCATAAAATAAATGACCATCCATATCATAGATGATTTTTTTGGAGAGACGACCTGCCTCATCATTGAACTCTGTAAATATGACAAAAAGATATGTGAGCAAACTCTTGAATCAACATCATAACTCTATCCATCCAATGCTCCTATCTAGAGTATGAAATGAAGAAATTCCATTACCCCAATCTATGACTGTTTTTGAGTCACTGATAGTTATATTTGTATCTCATTACAATCCCAATATATGAATTTTATTACTTACCAGCTTAGATCCATCTTAAACATGGATCTATTAAGCACCCAGAGGGATCCAATTTCTTGAGGTGTAAAAGTTTGTTTAATAATTTTTTATTTTGTTTTAAATTTTTATTTTATGAATGATATGGATTTTTTTAATTACTTTTTATTTGGTTATAATTTTTTATTTTATGAGCCGACATTATTTTTTTAATTACTTCTTATTTTTGGCACCTTGCTACTCTACGTGCAATCAATATTGTAATAAAAAAATCACGTGGTATAAGAATTTATTACTTATCAATATTATAATAATAAATTATTCATGCGGTATAAGAAAGTGTAAACTATCTATCTTTCTTTATATATAATAAATTAATATTATTACAAATATTTTTTTAAATATTATAAATAAAAATGGCATTATTTAAATAGTATAACTTGAATGGGCTCAATGGTTAAGAATGTGTTTCCTCCTACGAAACATTATATGTATGAAAATTTTCTTTTGTGTTAAAGAGAGAAAAACAAAATAATTTGATGTGGTTGATGTGGCAAACTAATGGTCGATGCTTGTGATTCTAATGGTTTTTTCACCCTTCTCCCTATTTTATTAGGGTCTAGGTCCTAGTAATGATATGGACCTTGAGGAGGAAGTTCTGTCCAATTGACTCCCCACCTATTTTATGTAGACATGAGGAGATTCTATAAGTTTGGAGATATGTCAAATATTTTAGTGCTAATGTAAAAGATGATATGGTGGTCATGGAAAATCCTAAATTTAATGTTATAATGAGACAAATGGGTGGAAATATAATCTACTTCAGTGTAGACTTATTAGGTCTTCGAGGGCCTAGTGGTGGTATCATATGATCATTTATGTCAAATTTGATTCTTGTGTCACCTCGTGTTCCAAGAGATCTAGTCAATTCAAGTTTGCAAACTGAGTCTTTGCCACCCTAGTCAAAATTCCCGTGAGTTGGCAACTTTGGTGTTTTTCATTATAAGCAAAAAGGCATCAAAACATGGGATAATAAGGTTAAAATTGTTTTAGGGCTTGATATTGGGATGGAGAACGTGGCACTCATTGGTTGGTTAATTGGTAAAACAATTAGAAGTGAGTCCCTAGTATAATATTTGGAAGCAGGATGGAAGTATCAATTAGGTTATAATCCAAAGTTTGATATGTTGGTTAAAGGTTGGATTTATTTTGAACTTTGGAAGGAAAAGAATGCACACTCCATCTTGTCATGTCTTGGGTGGGTAATGGAGATTTATTAGATCACCTACTCATTCTTCTTCAAGTTGACAAGGAGTACACAAAAGTTCTAACTTCTTTTAAATTTAATCATACATGCTTGTATGAAGAGGATTTTAGACTACTCATTACAAGAAACTAGAAAATTTTTAATCGTTCTTAAGGAGAGTAATCTATATTTCAGTTCGCTTCTTACCTCAAACAAATTAAGAATCTTGTTGTAGGATGGGAAAGAGAAAAATCAAGTACATAGATATTAAGAAGGTAGAAACGAGCATATCCCTCCTTTTTTATAATAATTATACAAGGGTTTTCAATGGTGAAGAGAGGATACCCTTAAAATCCTTGGAGGACCCCAAAAATCCCTTTTGTACAAAGAGGAGGTAAAGTGGAAGCTCAAAACTATGTAAATCTGGTTAGATAAATGGTATAATAATACCAATTTTTCCACAATTATGCCAATTTTTGACAAAGTGTAAATAGTAGTTGGGAGAGTGGTATCCCTAACGCCTTTAAGGAAATATCCTTTTAAAGTACTTCAAATGCTTGAAACACTCATTTCCAAAATATCTTCAAGTATCCTAAATCTTCAAACATAGTTGATGCTATGAAGGTGATAAGGTTGTCTCCCATAATTTATTATTAGAGCATGGATGAGAGGTTAGAACTAGAAGTTACTAAGGAGGAATTGAATGTCGTCCTATTATCATTTAAGAATTCCAAGATCGATGGGCTTGATGGCTAGATTGTGGATTTTTATCTTGTTTTTTATGAAATGTTGGAAGGGGAGAATTTAAGTGTGGTGGAGGTTCATCTAAAGCTTCATGTAAATTGTTGGGGAACTCATCTTAGTCATCTTGTTATCAAACCACAACTCATAAGCTAATGGGTTGCAAACACTGTATGTGTAGGCAAGCAGAATATATCCTATGAAAACTACTATAATCTAATGATCTATCGATTCTAGTTTCTAGAAGTTTTTCCTATTTAAAGCTATGATAGAAGTGTCATTCCCTAAAATACAATCTGAAATTTACTAAATCAAACTTTATTCTAAGAAAATACTAAAAACTATGAAGGAGAAAATCAAATATTAACACACTAGAATTAACTCAGAAAATAATGGGGAAAGTAAAATTATATCTTTCTCAAGAAAATAACTACTTAACTTATCAAATGAAGAGCTTAAAGGTAATAAAACTATAATCTAAAGAATCCAAATTCCTATCACACTAATCTACTTAATAATAAAATAAACTAATGTTGCTTAAAAAACTAAGTACATAAATAAGTACTGAAACTTATACAGAAATATCAATGCAAAGAATGAGTACTGAAAGTGAAATAACAATTACTTCAAAACAACACATTCTAGGACTACTCCTAAATATGCTAATGCAAGAAACATATTTCAAAAACTAATCCAAAACACTCTATACTTAACTTCTAATTTACTTGTTACCTTAAGCATTCATACTCTTTAATGGAATCAATGTCTTGAAACTCGGTGTTACAAATAAGACAGTTAATCTATTCAAACCTCGGCCCTCGGGTTATGATTTTCATTGCAATTATTGTACGACAATCCTCCACTATATAAAAGGAAAAGTATCTTATTTTATTTGTAGTGAAGTATTGGTTATGCTCTCTATTCTACTTTTAATAATTTGAAATATATATAGAAAAAGAGTGTTGAGAGCAACTATTAAAACAAGTTCCAGATATGATTCTAAACTTTGTCTAAGTGAATAGTATACAATTACAAGACTCTAACAAAACTTTTGAAAATGACAAGTAATCGATTATGATATGTAGATCTTAAATTCTAACTTAAAGTGATATGCACAGAACTACTAAATGATGCCTCTAACTTCTAAAAATAGAAAGAGGATCTAAATACCTACTAGGAAATATCATATATAGGATTTAGCTTGATTGAGGGTTAATTATAGTAATTCAATTTTGATGTGAATAATACTCTGTAATTGAATAAGATGTCAAGCATGAACCTTAGTTAGTTTTGATCTCTAAGCTTAATAAACAACTCAACAAACCTAATTTACTATTTCAACAAGTCAACAGAGTGTACTAACTAAGATAACAAAACCTAAGTATCAAAATAATGTTGATCTATTTAAAACATGAAAATTTACACTTCATATGAAAATGCTTGCTACCAATCCCAAATGAATTACTATGTGTGATACTTGCAGGTTGTGAACATAAGATATTATGCAAAAGAGAGTAATCAATTGGTCTATGATAAGCAATGCATATAATACTTAATTTCAACTAAGCAATGTATTTTTTCTATGGTAAATGCCAATAAAAAGAACCTAAAAAGATTTCTAATATTCTACACAGAAACCATTAATTCTTATGATGGTGTGAAACAAATAAGTGTAGATCTATTCTAAACCTAAATGATTCATGCTACTTATGCCAAAGATCAAAATCAAAATGCTTCTCCTACAATACCAATTGAAATATGATACAAATCTTTTTGTGTATTTTTATTTTAATGAATGAAAGTAGAAAACAAATGTAGATGTCTATAACATAAATGAGTGGAAGTAATAGTGCAGAATAGAAATATACACAAAAACAAGGGAACTCGATTGATGATGCACAAATGTACACAAGTGATTATAAACGAAATGTAGCTAATTCATATATATGCAATACGCACATAGTGAGGTAACTAAACATGCATAAGGATAAAATTTATATAGTGAACTAGTAGCGAAAACATTATTATACTACGAAATTCTAACTAGATATAAGGTACAACAGCTTCATTGTTCCAGTTCGGTGGGCCCTCCTACCTGGTAGGTGAGATTTAACTAAGCTATATCATGTCAATAGAAAGAGTATGATGTATCATAATCAAACTTCCATTAATAAAAAAAATGTGTGTAGTCTTAGTAGCATCAGAGCTTGTTGGATAGAGTAAAAAATCTAAACAGAGCAACAATGCTTCAAACTTTCTCCAATCGTCGTGTGTATATATATATATATATATATATATCACAAAACAAATCTCTTAATATTTGTGGATCGATAGGAGAGAGGTTCATGTGATCCAAGGAGTGAAATTGTTGATCTAAATAATTGAGTACAAGAGAATATCTTTAGATTTGGGCCTTATCTTCATGACACAATGCATGGAGATACCAGTAACGAAACCATTGTACCATTGGAAAATTACATTCAATTCAATCGAGCATTACCTTTTTGGACCAAATGTTCATCAGTTACCATGCTCACTTTATATGATCTGGAAAGAACTGGGAACACTTGAGCCATGTTGGAAATGTTTTTTACAAATCTCAGGTCTCCATTTAGCAAGTAGGAAAGAAGACACATGTACACCATGGATTGTACCTTAGTTCAAAACCCGATATCGAAAGTGGGCATTGAAACTAAAAGAAAAACAAACATCCACCATAAGTAAGATTATCCTAGAAATCAGTTCTATATACTAAAAACATAAGAAATAATCAAAATAATTAGCAAATCACCTTATAATGCTCGAAGGGACAAGATTAAGCTTGGGTGATTGGAAATATAGGATATAAAGAAACAAAAACTGGACAATTAAGGACAATTGGGCATAAATGGTGACAAAAAGGGACAAAATGGAGGGCCATCAGGGTTATGTTAGGGTTTATTTGGGCATTTTAGTTGGTATGAACTCCATGCATGGGGTGAAACCTTATCTTTTTGTGGTAGGTGGAAAGTCCGAAAGGAGAAGTGAGGAAACCCTAATTAGATTTTAGATCTTGTCTTATTTTGCTAAAACAAAGAGGTGGAGAAGGCTAGGGTGTTTGGAGAGAGAGCTGAGTGCTCTTCTACATATAGTACTTTTGCATTTCCATTCTGAGAAAAGTTATGCTTTATGTTCCAAAAAAATTGTATCTTGATGGCAGACCTAAGGGAAGTGATAATTTAGCTTGGGAATGGAGATACCCGTGGATACTTGGTTCAAGTGCATTTTCTGGGTGAGTTAAATATGTCTATCTCCATCCCTCTCCTCTTGATGCTCTATTTTTTTTAAACTATGTGAAGTGGGACTCGACCTCTTAGTGGAGAACTGATACATTCCTTCTTTACACACTATTTGCTTGGAATGTGCAAGAGGGGATTAGTCTCTTGGTAGAGGAACCGATCCATCCACTTTGACTTATACAGTTTTTGTTTTCAAGTAGACACTGTATTAAAGGGAGCAACTTCTAGGGGGAGAGACGACTCCACCTATTAACTACTTATGTTGAGAAGCGGTCTCCAGGTGGGAGAACCGACTCCAAAATTTCTTTAATACTATTAATTTTCTGGTGAAGCGAGATCCCTCAAGATAAAATATTTGATCACTCTCTTGATTATTTTGCTTCTGTTAGATGGTGATCTCATTCTAAGGGGAGATCTGATTTCACATTTATATGATGATTGCAGAGACAAGAAATGGCCTGAAGGGAGATCATTTTCTGTTATATTCTAATTATACATGTTAAGTTTGTTGCAATGGAGAAACCTTCTCATTGAAGAGGATTGATTCCTTATGCTGAATTCCCATTCTCTATTGAGAGGGTGAATGCCATATGTTTTTAAACTAATGAATTCTATTGAATTTTCAACGCCACTTCTAGATATCCTTTTACTATTGTGGGGAAATCCTTCTATAATAGTCTTTTTGTATAGAATACCAATTATATGTTATCATTTTTATTGCAGTTTAAGTTGAAAGCATAGAATGGCCTAATTCCTTCATGATACTGTGAGGAGCTGGAGGAGTTTACCTAAATCTTGTATTACATAGACGCGAACTACATAATGGATCAAACCATTCATTATTTTTTGTTTGAGAGTACAATTGTTCTATTTACTTGTTATATGTAACTTGTAGAAAGTAGAACTTTGTTTAACCTGTGTTTGGTAAAAAATATACTCTATGAGAAGAAATGAGCATCACCTTGCCTTTGTTCAAACTATTTCATTAGTGAATTCCATATTTTATGAATCTTTTTATTGAAAAGCCAAGCTCTATGAATCTAGTTATAAGATCTCCATATGCTTCAATATTCCTTTAAGAGTTTAGAAACTCTAACTTATCGCTTATGAATAGTTAATGGTAGAGATTTAATATTCACAGATCTATTTATTTTTGAAATTAGAATCATTCTTAGCGGCCAAGCCTTGATATTTAAGGATGTACTAATTTTAAGAAGATTTTAACTTTTTGTCCAAATCCTTTTTTGATCATTGAGAGCAATCCATAGAGAGGAATCTAGTAAGGGTTGTCATGTTTTCATCACAATGGATACCTTTCCTAGATCGGAGGTGGCCTCTTAGCTGAAAGAGTATAGGTTGACATAGTGACTACAGTTGGATGGAACATTGCAGTTTCAGATTCAATCATCCAAACTTCTTATTCAATCTATGTATGTGTGATTATGTTATGTTACTATAATTTTAAGTTACTTTTTAATCATTTGAGTTTTATAATCCGTATGTATAATGTTGACATTACTCATTTATGTTAATAAATGATGAATGTATGTGTTATCATAATGGTTAACATTTACGATGATATATAAGAGATCGGAAACAAATGAAGAACCAAGCAAAGAATTGGTTACTAGATGCATCATTAAGTGTGTATTAGTGTACTGTACTTTATATTTCCACAGTTATGAATCAGATATATAAAATGTAAAGACAATGATAAGAATTTAAAGGAGTGTTTATATCCGTTAAGTGTAATTAACTAGAGGTGTAAGGCGATTCTTTAATCATTGCATTATAATTATCATTTAGCTCAACATCTTAATAACTTTAATATTTCATTCATGAAGACAAACTTGAGATTAAGAGATATATTGGAATTATAAAGATAGAATGGAAGTTTGTATAATTGTGCTAGCCTCAGTGACTTACATTATAATGATGAATCATACACATGTTACAAAGTATGAGTGCCTAAATGTATGTCTTCTTCCAATAGAGTTTTCTATACTTAATGTCTACAATTGTAGATGATATCATAGTTTCCTTGTTTCTTATATGAATAAGTATTGTCATAGTTAATACTATTTATCTTTGTATAACCAATATAATCCATTTGGGTATGTAGGAGATTGAATTCTATGATAACAGAAGAAAGTTGCTTGCTAAACTGAGTTGGTCTTGACTAAATACTAATTTAGTCCAAAGGTGTTGTTATTCGACATTAAACTAACTAATTTCCCTTGTGTATTTCTATTATGATGAGACATAATGTAATGTGTATGTATAACCTTAGAAACCAAACGGTTGCATTGAGTTGTTGACTAAGTGGATAAGTCTATTCACCTATAAGTAAATACTGAGAACCCAGTAAAGATTTCCTATGTGGACTCAATTTCATGAAGGGTTTTATTGGAGGGATAATACTCATTTTTGTTAACTTTATTCGACCAAAGTTTGGCTGAATCAACTTTGAAAAAAAGGAAAATTGGCGAATCTTTTTTTGAAAAAAAAGGTTGAAAAATAGCCCATGGAAAAGGAGACAACTAATGATATATTAAACACACTTTAAATGGGTGATTAGTTTGATCAAGTGAAACTGTTCCAACCTCCCATATCTCTGTATAAATATATGTTTAAGAAGAGTAATAAAGTGGTTTGGTAGTTGCTATGGCATGCTTTGTCACACTTGTCCCACATATGGTCTAGATAGTCCAATCTCATCCATTTTCCTATTTTTGTAGACTTCATTGTTCCCTTATGATCTCTTAATAACACTTAATCTGAAAATATTCTTAATTTTTTTTTTCAAGATGTATACACCCTACTACATTGTTAGTCCACGTATACACGACTTTCCTTTGGCTCACCCATGTACACGTATGTTTGAGGGTAAAAAATAAAATTAATTTTATGGGAAAATTTTTGGTTTTGGTCTTTCCCACTTGTCCCAATCCCATAAGTAACTATCTCCAACTTCCCTAGCTGCCCCCCAAGAATACATAAGAGGCATAGGATAAGGAAAAACAAGTATTGAGTATTGGAGATAGTACCCTCAAGCTATTCATTTGAAATTTGATCAAAGGCCCTTGTTATCCTAGTATGCAAAAACCACCCAAAAACCCCCTTTCTCGTATCTGGAACCTTTTATTCTATCCATTCCCGAGAGCCATTATTATGCTAGAAAAATGTAGGGATTCTCTTGAGCATAGTTCCCAAGGAAGAAAATGGATTGGACGTTGAGTGTGTGAAGACTTGATGAAAGAACTCAAAACTCAGTTTCAAAATGGTGTCACAACGAGAGTCAGGTTGAATCTTTACATTTGTACCTTGCTATTATTTTGATATATAAAAGATCTCTCGTTTTTGTCCATTTCAAGTGTTGAATTATAGTTTTTAATTGTTGAAATTTGAATGTGTCATTCAACAAATATTTTTATAATTTCAACATTTGCAATAGTAATTGCCTTCTGTTAGATCATTGTTCATTTTTAGGTTATTTGTTGAAGGTATGGAGTGAGAAAGATTGGAGCAGCTATAGCCAAAGGTATCCTTCATCAAATATTTAGATCCGAGTAATTTGTTGAAGGTTTGGAGTGAAAAAGATTTAAGCAACTACAACTGGAGGGATTCTTCATCAAATTTTGGGATGGGGGTAAGTGTAATGCCCCTCAAACTCACTATGACTGTTGATATTGACGACACTTATTAGTAAGTGACCCAGTTAAAGAAACCAAGATAAAATGACTGCTTATATCTTGATTTAGAATAAATTGTTGACTAATTAGTGAAATATGTGATAAATGAAAATGTTTCTAAATGAATGATTGATTTAATGATGATTATGGACACTGGTAATTTTAATATGATATATTGCTGATTGATTAGCACATGTGAAATCCTACGATGAATGTCATATTGATGTCGAAATATGGAAATGGAATTATGTGGGTGATTATGATGTGAAGCCAATGGACAATTATCTACGTTTGCTTAACGATTAGCAAATGAATGAAATGAATTATGATATGATGATTTTTGAATAGTACTATTGATGTGTGTGTTCTGAGTATGTGCACAGTGACAGGTAAGGCAGTTTACCAACTGACTCACGATAGAACAAAAGGGGGACTTACAGGACAGAAAAAACAAAAACGAGATACGACGATGATTTTGGTTGTTGATATCATCCACGCACGAGTTGAAATCTCATTCATCTTTACTTGGGTCGGCGTGAAGTCATATGGGTGAGACCATAATGGTTTGGTCACATACAAGGTTGAGGGGCGCGCAGTAAGAATGGACTTACTCCTTAGCACCATTAGTCTCACATAGAGTGTAGACAGATGATTTATGGTAACAGTTCCTAAAATCACTACACAGAATCCCAGCGCAATAGTAAAATGAGAAATTATTGTCGAAAGGACCCAACGATGCGGTACCTGGACAAATAAAGAAAGAAAAGGGTTGTCCGAAGGACGCAATGATGTGGAACCTAGACAATTAAAGGAAAAAAAGTGTTGTCAAAAGGACCCGACGATCTGGTACCAAGACGAATAAAGGAAATTGATAAATGAACACCAATGTATTTGGCATATAGTGTTGCATTAGATTATTTGTGCATGAAAGGACTATTTATAATTATGTACTTGGCATATAGTACTGCATTAGATTATTTGTGCATGAAAGGATATTTATAATTATGTACTTGGCATATTGTATTGCATTAGATTATTTGTGCATGAAATGATTATTTGTAATTAAATAATTGAGAATAATTAAATATGGAGCAAATGATAGACTAGGAGTCATTAACTAGTCAACTCCACCTGCACCCACTAAAATAGGGATTGGAATCCTAGTATTAGGAGACATCTATGAGTAAAATGTGGGAAGTATGTGCGGTGTCATTAAAGAGTGACACATGGTTGGGTGAATATTTGTATTAAATAATTTTGCATAAAATAATAATTTTGCAAGAGGTGACATGTTTTGCAAAGGATTTTGTTATTTAAGCAATAGGTAAGGAAGGGAAAAGGGGATGGCTCACTAATGTTGGATGACTCTCAAAATGGCGAATGAGTTTTGATTATGCTTTCTATTGTGAGTTTGGCTAAGGATTTTGGTGAGGGGGATCTCATATCTGAATCCTTATGAGTGTGTGTCCTCTACAACCCCGAGGCTCGGGGTTGGCCATGTGATTGATTGCATAAGCCTACGGTTGGGTGCCGAATCTAATGATTGCTTTGCCTATGGTTAAATGAGCTTTTACTTGCAGAATCCAACAAAAGACATGGATGACAAAGGACAAGCTAGATCGGTTTTACTACGCCAAATCCTCCTTTGATATCAGGATCGACCTACGATTGACAAGTTTATTGTTCCATTTTTTTTATTTGCTAAGTTCAAACTTTAAATTTAACTTATTTTTCTATAAATGAAAAGATGGAAATCTAGTTTAAATTATGTTACTAAGTTCATATTTAGTCTGTGAAGGGCTTAGGAAATGACGGTCCTTACATTTGGTATCAGAGGATGGTTCAATTGCTTAGACCTGAGGGCTTGTCAATTGCTTATGGGTTAAGGAAGGAAGTTTATTTATCATTTTCATTTAGTGCTCATGGTAGAATATCGATTGATTAAATGACAATTGTCATTGTTGTTTTCAGCGCAGATCTGCAAGAACAATTATTATTGTTATCAAAATCGTTCTTTATTTAATAGAATTCAAATCATAGTTTTTTTTCGATGTAGATCCAGAATTGCAAATCATTTTAAAGTGAGTATGAACTTGCTTCTTCGAACTTATAATCGGGCCTATTTCAATTTTTAAATATATAGTGTTGATTTCTAATAGCTCTATGAAGCCGAGTATAGTCTGCCTTGAATTGAAAATGAAATAAAGGGATCAAGCAAACCGATCTTGAGTATAGCTTTCATTGAATTGAAAACAAATAGTATGAATCAAGTTACTGATCCACAATTTCTTTTAATATGGTTCAAATCTTGTGAGGCCTATACATCGCATTTAAAATTAGGTGTCAAGTCTTAAGAACTCCATAGTTAGGGTTCTTGCAATTGGTTAGTCGAATTTTAGTTTTGATAGGTATGGAACCATAAATCCTGTAGGTACCATCTTAGCAGAGAAACTGTTTTATTTAAAAATATATATAAGGAAATTCAGTTGGAATTAGAGTTCATATGGACCTCCAGTTGAATCTAGAGTAGCCGGAATTCACAAAGAAACTATTCCGCTAATTTTTCATTTAGTTATAGTGCCAATTCTCACTATTAATTATTCTCCATTATTTTATAGCTACTTCCTCATGGTCGAAAGCCAAAAAAATTCATCCAGGCTTTATTCAAACCAATGATGCTTAATGCTAAATCTGATGGTCACAGTAGATCATATTCTGTTAGAACATGAGAATATTGAATCATATGGTGACAACATTGCACTATATGGAAATGAGGAATATTAGCCTTAATGGGATAAAGTTTAATCGATGTAGTTATCAATCTATTTGCCAAAAAATAATACATGGACATCATGGTTTGATGAGAGAGATATGCATTCCAATTTAGTCCACGGATGGTTTCAAGGGAAAAGGAGAGCATAGCAAAGAAGATTTAACTGTGTAGTAGATGGATACCTTCTTTTCTTTTCTTCAGACTTCGCAGACCATACAACAAAGAACTTCAATTTTATCTTCGTGGAACACTTTCCTCACTAAGAATTAACTTCGCAGTTTTAACTGCGCTGCAATTAACTTTTACTTCGCAACATTCACCTCGCGGCAAGTAATTGCGCGACATTCACTTCGCAGCAAGTAACTGCGTAATTTCAACTTTTCACTACGCGGTGAACTTTAGAGTGATGCGAAGGTAACTTCTCCACAATACTTCACTTCGCGGACTTCACAAACACTTTGCGGAATACTTAACCAATATTCCAAACTTTATTATGAAATAAATTTCTTTAAGACATAACAACTTAAAACATCTAACGCGAAGTTACTCTTCCACTGCAGTGAACTATTTAGAGATCTTGATTTCTTTTACTGCGTGTAAATGTAAACAATATTCACACGAGTAAATCTGGAGATGATGTGCAACTTGCAATAAACAACATTCTTGAGAATAAAACATAAAACTATAGACTTGCATATTTACGATAGTAAACTGCGCAGCTCCTCAATTCATGGAAGTGAGCTTCATTGCAGACTTTTACATTCACAGAGCTTGGGCTCTTGATACAATTCATGGGAGCTTCTTCTCCTTTCACTTTTCTTACACATCTCTCACTGAGTTTTAACTAAGAGCTTCTATTTATAGAGTTTTCTATCAACCGACTTAGGAACGCTTCTTATGGAAGCTACAGGATTGCATTAAACACTATAATAAATTATATCCTAAGGTTTCTTGACTTGCAAACTATTAACACGGTTACATAACTGCAAACAAGACATCTGCCAGATTGGTTATGAACTTGTTGACAGAATGTCACTGCGGACTGCGCGTTGACACAAAACGATTTGCATGGTCACTGACAGATTGACTGATAGAGCCGGCGCAGTAAATACGCAATGAGCTCATTCAATTAGATATTTCCAACACTCCCCCTTAATTATGAGCAGATGGGGATCATCAAACAAAATTAAAATATTACTAAGTTTTTCAGAGCTAAAACATGCTCTGTTCATGACATAGTTCACTGCACAGAACTTGTCATTCCCAAGCAACTTCGCAGATACTGAAATGGGTCTTTTTCCAATGGTTTGGTAAAGATGTCTGCTACCTGATCTTTAGACCTGCAGAATTCTAAACATATTTCTTTGTTGTTTATCAACTCTCTGATGAAGTGATACCTTGTGCTGATGTGCTTGGTTCTTTTGTGGTAGACATGATTCTTTGACAGTGCGATAGAGGAATTGTTGTCATAGTAAATGACTGTGGGTTCTTGCTGATGCTGCTACAAATCACTTAACATCCTGCGCATCTAAACGACCTGACATGCAACGCTTGTAGCTGCAACATACTCTGCTTCTACTAAACAAAGAGTTACTATGGGTTTTTTCTTTGACGCCCATGATACAACACTTGTTCCTACATGAAATGTATTCCCAGATGTGCTTTTTCTGTCATCTATGATACCTCCATTGTCACTATCAGTGTATCCTATGAGTTTGAAATTTTCTGAGGTGGAATACAGAATACCAAAGTCTCTTGTTCCACTTACATACCTCAGAATTCTTTTACCTGCTTGCCAATGCGATTCTTTTGGTGACTCCATGAATCTTGAGATTAAGCTGACTCCATACATTATATCTGGCCTTGTTGCTGTAAGATACATAAGGCTTCCAACAAGCCTTTTAAACAGAGTAGGATCTATATTGGATCCATCATCATCCTTTCTCAATTTCAAACCTGTTATTATTGGTGTCGGAGCTGTTTTGCTATTTAACATCTTAAACTTGTTCAATACATCACTCGCATACTTTGAATGAGATATAAATATCCTATTTTCATTATGTTGAACTTCAATGCCCAGAAAATACTTCATAAGCCCCAAATTAGTCATTTCAAATTCACTTTCCATGACTGTTCTAAATTCTTCTATGCCAAAATCACCAGTAAATATTAAATCATCTACATACAGGCAAACAATCAGCTTATTACCTTGCTGGTTGATTTTTGTGTACAGCATTGGCTCACATTCACTTCTGTGAAATCCATTCTGGATGAGGTATGAGTCAATGCGACTGTACCAAGCTCGAGGAGCTTGCTTCAGACCATACAGTGCCTTCTTCAGTCTGTATACTCTGTGTCCTTGTCTTGGAACTTCATATCCTTGTGGCTGCTCCACATATACTTCTTCTTCTAAATATCCATTTAGAAACGCAGACTTAGCATCCATTTGATAGACAAACCATTTCTTTTGTGTTGTGATGGCCAAAATTGTTATGATAGTGTCCATGCGAGCTACAAGTGCAAAAGTTAATTTGAAGTCTATACCAGGTTGTTGAGTGAACCCTCTTGCTACCAATCTCGCCTTGTGCTTCTGCATATTTCCTTCAGCATCTTGCTTGGTCTTATAAATCCATTTCACGCTTATTACATCCTTATCCTTAGGAACATCAACTAGTTACCATGTTTGATTCTTCTCTATGCATTATATTTCTTCATTCATGGCTTGTGCCCAAACTTCATCTTCAACTGCTTCTTCATATGTTAGAGGATCATTAACTTGAGAAAATAATGCAAAACAAGAGAATGAATTAGGTGTACCAGCTTCATATATCTCATGCAGACTTCTTGTCCTCGGCGGAGTTGCTGGTGTCGAACTGCGCGAACTGCTTGATGGAGTTTGCTGTGCACTTGGAGTGCTTGTCAGATTTGTTGCGACTTGTGTCGGAGTTGCTTGTGCTGAACAATGCTGCGCAGTCCTTGGAGTAGGTGGTGCTGCGAAGTTCTGATTCTCATGTGGAGTCTCAACCACGTCTTCTGCGATGCCATTATGTTCAACATGTGACACGATTTTCACATTCTTCTCAACAGTTCCATCCCATGCTTCATTTTCCACAAACTGAACATCGCGGCTGATAATAACTTTTCTTACGACAGGATCATACAACTTGTATGCTTTTGTGTCTTCAAAATATCCAATAAAGATGCATTTATGTCCTTTATTGTCTAATTTTCTTCTCAGCTCATCTGGAACATGTGCATATGCTACACAACCAAAAACTTTTAAATGCGAAACAATATGTTTCATACCTGTCCATGCTTCCTGCAGAACCTTGTTCTTCACGCTCTTTGTCAAACATCGATTCATGATGTATACTGTGGTTGCCACTGCTTCAGCCCAGTGTTCATTTGACAGATGCGCGACCGCCAACATACTGCGTGCCATCTCCATGATGGTTCTATTCTTTCTCTCCACGATACCATTCTGCTGCGGTGTATACTGCGTAGTGAATTGTTTTTGTATGCCATGTTTTTTGCAAAAAATTAAGAAATTATTTGAGACATACTCACCACCTCTATCTATTCTTAATATCTTGATGTTGTAACCACTCTGCTTCTCCACAAGTGCCTTGAACTATTGAAAACAGTCAAATGCATCAGATTTATGCTTCAGAAAATAGAACCAGGTTTTTCTTGTGAAATCATCAATGAATGTGAGAAGATATATGCATCCTCCCATGGATGGTGTTTGCATCGGTCCACAGATATCAGAGTGCACAATTTCAAGTGGTGCGCGAGCTCTGTATGACTTTCTGACTGGAAAGGTCTCTCTATGCTGCTTTCCAAAGATACAGCCTTCACAAATTCTCTCTGGCTTTCCAATCAATGGCAATCTTTTCACCATATCCTTCATGTGCAGTATATTCAGCCCACCAAAGTTTAGATGTCCAAATCTGAAATGCCATAGCCAAGATTCATCCTTTATTTCTGTTTGAAATGAAGCTTGCATTGCGCTACCTTTTTCTTCCTCGTCGCTGCAAACTTCTGCTCCTTTGCTTTCTGTTTTGAATGCAGCTTCAGAATTTTCTTTTTGACTTTCATGAATAACATGAGTATTTTTACCTTTGATTATTGGTGTTATCGTCAAAGGAAACAAGCGATTGCTTGTCATCTCCACTTCGACTATTAACTGATTGCTTGGGTATACATCTTTGATCACACAACGCTTCCCTATCATATGAATTATGTAACCTTTTTCCATCATCTTCCCAATGCTCATCAGATTATGCTTCAAACCTTGAACATAATACACATCAGGCATAAATTTATGCTCCCCCTGTTTTGTTAGAATATCAACAGTACCCTTACCCAAAACAGTGACTTGAATATTGTTTCCAAGTGTGACATCAGTTTGAATTGATTTATCTAGACTGAAAAATAAACTTAAATTATCAGTCATACGATTGCTACAGCCTGAGTC
This sequence comes from Larix kaempferi, assembly GCA_027924585.1. Taxonomy (NCBI): domain Eukaryota; kingdom Viridiplantae; phylum Streptophyta; class Pinopsida; order Pinales; family Pinaceae; genus Larix; species Larix kaempferi. Next base: position 1,595,517 of record BSBM01000852.1, on the reverse strand, counting down.
TAAATACCATATGTCATTTGGACTTTATTGGACGACATTGCATTCCAGTGATGATGCGCATGCCAGGAAGAGTGAACTGTTCAGTGCGTTGCTGCTACTTGACTAAGTTTCACTTTGCTTTCCTTGGTCATACTGCTTCTTCTTGCATTCATATGCGAAGTGTCCATACCTCTTACAGTAATGACATTGAATCTTTGATTTATCATACCTTTGTCCACTTGGTTGATTGAGGGTTTGATTTTGGCCTCTTCCCGTGACATGTGCAGGACTGTTGCTGCGAGCTCCTCTAAGCGAACTTCGTCCTCTACCTCTAGAGTTTGATCTTCCTCTACCTCTACCATGACTTATTGATGTTTGTGCTGTGAACGCACCTTCTAGCGATGTTTCTGAACCGTTGATTCTATGTTTATCATTAAGTAATGAGGCTTGCAACTCATTAATAGTAAATATGAATAGATCTTTGTTTTCCTCTACGGTTACAACCAAAGATTCAAATTTCTTTGGAAGAACTCTAAGAACCTTTTCAACAACTCTTTGGTCAGTTAGAGTTTCTCCATGAGACTTTATTTGATTAACTAGACTAATTACACAAGTATAGAAAGAGTCTACTGACTCTGTATTTTTCATTGACAGAGATTCAAACTCTCTTCTAAGAATTTGAAGTTTCGCAGTCTTTACCTTGTTGAAACCTTGATATGTTGTTTCCAACATGTCCCACGGTTCCTTTGCTGACTGCGCTATTGCTACTCTTGGGAGTATTGATTCATGTGTCGCTTGATGTATGTGAAACAATTCCTTTCCATCTTTCTTCCTTTGTTCCCTCAGAACCTCCTTCTCAGCTTGTGCGAGATTGTTGTATGCTGCTGCATAACTAGTCTGGACTATGTCCCATACATCTTGACCTCTAAACAAAGATTTCATGGTTAGAGACCAATATTCATAATTTTTGCCAGTAAATATTGGGGTTTGCAAATTACCCGAAGTGGAAGCCATCCTTAATCGCTTTTCCCTTATGAATTGAATCCCTTCTCTCTGTAAACCAGGCTCTGATACCAGATCAAGGGAAAATGAGAGCACAGCACAGCAAACAAGATTTAACTGCATAGTAGATGGATACCTTCTTTTCTTTTCTTCGGACTTCGCCGACCATACAACAGAGAACTTCAATTTTATCTTCGCGGAACACTTTTCTCACTAAGAATCAACTTCGCAGTTTTAACTGTGCTGCAATTAACTTTTACTTCGCAACATGTACCTCACAACAAGTAACTGTGCGGCATTCACTTCGCAGCAAGTAACTGCGCGATATCGACGGTGAACTTTAGAGTGATGCGAAGTTAACTTCTCCGCAATACTTCACTTCGCTTCACAAACACTTCGTGAAATACTTAACCAATATTCCAAACTTTACCATGCAATAAATTTCTTTAAGACATAACAACTTAAAACATCTAACGCGAAGTTACTCTTAGTAAATATGAAACTTTTGTTGCAGTGAACTATTTGGAGATCTTGATTTCTTTTACTGCACGTAAATGTAAAACAATATTCTTGAGAATAAAACATAAAACTATAGACTTGTATATTTACCATAGTAAACTGCGCAGCTCCTCAATTTATGGAAGTGAGTTTCACTGCGGACTTTTACATTCACAGAGCTTGGGCTCTTGATACAATTCACAGGAGCTTCTTCTCCTTTCACTCTTCTCACACATCTCTCACTGAGTTTTAACTAAGAGCTTCTATTTATAGATTTTTCTATAGGAATGATTCTTATAGAAGCTACAGGATTGCATTAAACACTGTAATAAATTCTATCCTAAGGTTTCTTGACTTGCAAACTATTAACGCGGTTACATAACTGCAAACAAGATGTCCGCTGGATTGGTTATGAACTTGCTGATAGACTATCACTACGAACTGCGCTCTGACACAAAACGATTTACATGGTCACTGATAGAGCCGACGCAGTAAATACGCGATCAGCTCATTCACTTAGATATTTCCAACATTGTTCTGCATTGGTATGCATGGGTTATAGATTGTGCAACCCATTAACTTTTCTTGTTTCCACCGCTTGACGCGTCATCTATTTTAACTCTCATGCATGGTGCAACATAGTTAAGTTGATGCGTTCTAGCAGTTAGCCATTTGTTCACTTAACTCTAATAGTCCGTGTAAGGTGTGCACATATGTAGTGAAGTGCGGCAATCCTTTGGGAATAGAACAATAACCACCCGTAGAGAGCGTTACACTGCGACTGTTGGAGTCATAGATGATGAACCAACCTCCCGTTTGGCCCCACAACTGTGTACTGATCACTCGGTTATTTTGGCTCGAGACTCATGTTGATGCTATTAAGGTCCGGATTGTATGGTAATATATATTATGCGGTTACGCAAACAAACAGAATTGAGTTACATATTTGATATGTATGGTGATATATTACAATGCACTTACATATATATAATATTATGCTAGAGACTAACGGAATTGATCTTTAAAATATTTAAATGAAGTATAATATTGAGAGCTACATTAAGTTTAATGTTTTGAAAGTCAAGTTCTTTGTCCTTTAATAAAAGTTAAATTTTAATATCTAAAAAGTTTAAATTTGAGCACCGAGATTCTTTTAGTCTTGATCATGGAGCTCCAATAATCCAACTATTTAAATCAAGCTCTATTATTTAGCGATAATTTTTGTTATCATTAACTTGGAGGTTAATTAAGTGCCAAACATATTATTTAAATAGTCTAACTCTATGTTCACTTTTGTTAAGAGCATAACCATGAGTGGGACAAAGAACCACACTCTTTGTTTGGGAACCAACTCTATAGTTTGAAACTATACTTATTAATTTTGTTGTATTAATAAATGCATTGTTATAAGTGTCCATGTACGAGATATTTGTATGGACGTGTTTACATGGTGGATATTGTGTGCATGCACATTCAAATTAATATGTTACTTCATTGGTTTAAGTTGTAATGACATAGATTAGACTTTTGGTGGAAGAAGTAATAGGTATTATTAGGTATTATAAGCAGTGATATTTTATTTGATAAAATTATAAGTGAGATATGAAGAATTTTTTTACTTAGAGATATCCTTAAAAATAAATAAATAAAATTATGATATTTGGTAAGAGATAGGAAGAATGTTATGGATGAGCATATATATATATATATATATAATTACCCAATTAATAGAATTGGAGGTATTATTTATTGTGACAAATTCACATAATGAGAATATATTTTTATATTATAGGGTGTATTAATTAAATTGTCATCAAATGACAAGACCATAAATGTAAATCTAAAGTTATTGACAAACCACTCTTTGTAAAAAGAACGTGATTATGAAATGTGTGTGTGTGTTATGAAACCTAGGCATTGCAAAATAGATATAAGAATACTAAATGATTAAATCCATTTCCATATTTTTACTCTAACTTAACTAAAGATGATTTTCTTATTCTTGAGGGAGACCATTTAACTCATTTCCCATTCACTTTGGAAACCCCCTCAACTAGACTATACCAATGTGATCACATTCTTTGATAGTGTCACCAATTGGTATATAAAAAGAACAACATTGTTTCAGCTCCAAATCCGTGAGACCCCATGGGGCCATTCAACCTCCACTAATGAGACATCATACCTCCCTGATACCCCTATTAATATTTAAACTTAGATCTAAAGACAATTCACATCACACTTGTAGATAGATTACTTCCTGTAAATATCAACAATGGGTTGCCTCTTCTAGACAACAAGACACACAGTAGACCATCTCTTATAGATTGTCTAGCCAACCTTCCATCACAATTTCCTTTTCCATAGTCTTAAATGTTAGAAATGATACACATATTGTACCCTTGTATAAGGAATTCCTCTAGGGTTATGAGTCTCAACAATAGCCACACTTTTTTTCTACATTCCATATTTCTATATTTCTCTGAAATATTATATCTTAGATATTATTAATTATATCTATAATCTATTTTTTTTATAAGAGTGTCTATTCAGAGCTCCCACTTTGTATTGACGCTTACATTGTACTTAAAAGTTCCATTTACCTATTTATGATCACTTTTTGGGCATTAATAAACTTATCTAATATTCTTTAAAGGAGTTCCCAACTATCCACTTTACCAAAATGAAAATTAGGTGATAATGTACATCCTATTAAATGGAAAATGGTTTTATTACTCTACCAATATATAGCACATACGTCTCCGAGTTATGCTTAATTGGCATAAAAAATATGTTCCAATTCATAATGACTCTACCTCTTAAGGTGTTTCTCTTGGAAGACCTCTTCTTTGCTACCTTTATTGTTGTGTATCAAGGTGTAATAAGTGGAGCTAATGAAATGGAGTAGTATATACTCTCATACATATACATATTCTCATCTTGTACTTCTCTATCCATGCCTTAAGTTTCTTATTACAATAATCAATGATATCCATTGATCATCAAATCCCAAGGGACACTTAGGATCCTCATGTATCTAATGATATTGTTATCATAATTTTAATCCTATGTTTCAAGTTCTTTCTCTAACAATCATTAACACTTTCAATTTCCATTCATTTCTTAGCAAGGGCATTTTTTCTTGGAAAAATAATTACAACATCCAAGGCCACAAACAAATGCATGATTAGCACAAGGCCATCTAAGTCATTAGGTATATGATGCATTGCATGTCTATCATGTGAGCGTGGAATCTATCCATGGGGCCTCTTCCTACTACTAGAAGAGGGATCAAAGTAAGAGGTAATCAACATAGTCCATGTTGATTTGGGGAACTAGCTTATAACACCTATTTCATTAAATTTGGACTTATTAGGAAAAATTTGAACTAAACTTAAGTGTGAATTTAGACTTTGAAAGTGTCAATATCAACCTTTCTAAAGTTCAAAATTGTGTTATGAAAGTGGCAATATTAGCTTTGAAAAGTGTGTTTTTCTATTCGAATAGTGTTTTTTTACTACTCATGAACCCAAAAATTGCAGTTTTTTATTATGAAATTATGAATTTCAATTCAAAAAGTGTGGATTTCAAATAAAAAAATGCAATTTTTTATTTGAAAAGTGCAATTTTCATTCGGAAATGTGCAATCTTTTAAGGTGAAAAGTGCAATGTCTATAATATTCAGTCCTTGTTTGAATGGCAAGTTTATCAATTCTTGTTTCTTTTTTGATATAGTATCAAGAATATATAGCTTTTTACATATATAATTTTAGTAGTTTCCAAATGAGGCAGGAATTCTCTGTGTAATATGTATAGGCACAGGTTATTTACATAGTAGTAACCAACAAATGGTGTATTTTTCATCACAATAGTATTTTTTCTCAAATTCCTAGAGGCTCGTGGACGTTCGAGACGCTCGACATTTTCTCACCCAGCCAGGTTGATAGACATAGTAGAAGGATTGTAACAAAATATAAATTTGTTGGGCTAAGATCCCATCAAACGATATCCATAGGAACATCCATCCCACTCTCAACACTATGCCCCATCTGTTCTCGTTGTGCCTTAAATGCTGCAAGGCCCTTCTCATTTATTCTAATTTTTTCTCTTGTCCATCCTAACCTTGGTGAACATACCCATATGATGCTATTTACATCGATCATCATATTTTCTTTTGCACCAAAAACCCATTGTTGCTTTCGGTTTAAGCAATTTTTGTACAAGACCTTTAGATACTTCAATGCTCCTGTTGGCTTCCACCATTGTACCTCTATTTTGTAAGACCCAAGAGTACTAGCATATGAATCCTTATAAATATTACCAATCTCCCTACCCAACCATATTGCACAATCTGTCTCTAGTGATTGCATAATGACCATTTGGCCCTTTACAACATCCACTCCTGGAATGAATTCATCTCTAGGCTTGTTGCATAGTGGTCCAACATAGAAATCCTACAAAGAAGGAACATTTTCCTTCAAATAGGCAACCATAATTTCATGTTCAGATATTGTAGGTTCACTACTATGAATATTGTGGCTTGTCAATGGCCAAAATTTAGTTGCTAACTAATCAACACTCTCGAAGGGACTGTCCAAAGCTTTCTATATAGCCTCCCAATAATTTAACTTGGGACGCCAAAATTGTTCACCTCCCTTCTCAATTTATCAATTCCAGAATGAAATATATGTTTCTATTCCTTTTTTTATTTCGTCAATGTCTGAAGGTCTTTTGGATTGGAGATTTAATAACCTAGGCTACCCCATCAGCAAGTCTGTGCTACCATCTGGTAATGACTGCCAAAGATGAATAGGAGACAACCAAGATTCATCCCAAAGTGATGCCATCCATTGCATGACTGGAATGTTATCTATGAGATGAAATTAAAAAAACTGGCATTTTTTGATACCGATGATTTTGGCATTTCCATCCAAAAGTTGGGGTTTCACAAAACTCGTAAAATCAGAAAGTTCATCAGTTAGATATAGAAATTTTGATCTTCACATGTCCTATATGTATCCATAATTTCCAAGAGTGAAAATATATCCTTGCGCATTAACTGTACTGATAACCTTCCATAAGTTCCATCTATGTCTTCATGGGCGTCTCCAAATGGGAGGAATCCAACTTCAACTATCTCGAACACTCTCATTGTTGTTAAAAGAGATAAAAATGCAAATACAAAGCAGTTTTTGTTATCACCTGAACAATAATCCATTTGCAGCAACAATATGGGTGGTAGTTTTCTATTTGGCATGCATTGATTAGTACCATCAACACACAATATATCATGTTACATTACATCTTGTCTATATATCACACATTTTTCATATGGCCCTGATTGCAATAGAGAATCATGCAATTGGTGCTCAAATGTTTTGCCTTTGTAGAGAAAATCACCATATCTATCAACTTCAATATTATTCAAGAATTTAGCTAGGGATGTCATAGTGAAATTCGATCCCATCTCTAAAAATGAGAGGCTGAAATGGGAAGAAACCCTAGTCTTGTTCCCATGAGTCAACATTCCAGTCAATGATATGGGAAGATTCATAACATTACTAAAATATTTTTCCTTCTTACCCATCCTTGGAATGGAATTCTTTGACTTATCCATTTTCTCATGAACAATACTCAAAAAATTCTTTGGATTTTTTTGTGAAGTTAATCTGTGAGAATAATATACTTGGCGATGACTTGCATTATATTTATTATGAGCTTCTTGATGTCCTCGCAACCTTTCCACCTCAGCTAGATTAGTGGTCCCATTAAGCCTATCCTGTATTGTAACGCACTCATTACACCTTGCAAAGGAGTTTGATTGAGAAATTTTAACATCTCGAGAATCTTCTCTCATCACCTCGCTAAAGGAGGATTGTGATACTGGAGGCAAACCGATACTTTCGATTTCTTCATTTTCCATTTTTCACTACAAACCATGGGACATATTAGATGGAAATAATTTCAAGGTTGTACTTTTTCAATATTCACTAATTAATCATGTAATATGTGGAGATTTGTCTGAATTTTCTTCTACAATATTATTAATAGAAGCTACTAGTGAAACAGTGTTCACCCTAGATTTTTCCAAGCGACTATTACCATGCAAAGCTCTCACATCACCATTCAAGAACATGCTTTTATAATTGTATAAAGTGCTCCTTCTTATCCCATGGCATTTATACCATTCATTTTGACAGATGTCTATTATGTCTAATCTCATTGTAAACATGCTTCCTTTTCTGTCATCTCCTTCTTTGGCCATAGGAGCATTTCATCCCATAGAATTTATAACATACTGTCTTCTTGAATTTTCATTCATACTATGAAATTTATTCACACATTCAACTATCGATTGAAGTGAAATTTTTGATATACAAAGATTTGAGCAACAATGTTCATTGACAATTTTTGAAAGGAATGCACCCTGATCAATTCCAAGCCTGTAAGGTATTGAGCTTGAATTTATTTCAGAAATTTTAGTTCCAATTTTCCGCTTTACAGAATTGTATGGCCTTGTTCCATTACATTTAACATCTGTATATTCACAATGGGGAGTACCTAGAAGGACCATTTGTAAAGGACATTCTTCAAAAATATTCCAAATGTTGACCATGTCTTCGTCTGTGTTCTTTTTTAGTATAACATCCAAAGGAACATCATTGAGGTCAAACAAATTGTTTGTAGGCCATCTTACAAGAGAGCCTTCAAATACACCACAATCCTTGCAATTGCAAAAGACTTTATGAACTAAAATACCAAACAGACCAACATCTAGTGGTTTGAATTGTACAATGTATCCTTAAAAAACACTTGACACTATTCCCCGAGCAACATAATGTGGCTTTAAAGAACATTGATGTATCAAATTAACTTTCTCTCCCACAAATTTAATATTTTGATTTTCTCTTAATACTTTCAAAGTAGTTTCAGATTGATTATTGTTGAAATTGATTTCAACAAAAAGCAATGTTTCTATATTAAAATATATGATTCTTTTAATCGTCCATACAACAAAACCTCCACTACTTAACCCTGGACAACATGCCATACAAGAGAACACCACTTCATCCACCAGAATACCAAAGGAGAATTCACCCAAAAACATTCCCCCAACAAAATTAGTCCCACTCACATTTGTTACAAAACCTATGGAAATGCAATCCTTGAATTCTAAACACTTTTGTAACAACTTAACTTTTCTCATAATAAAAGAAGATTTATTCTCAGTTGTTATAATATTTTCTACACTCGTCTAAGTAGAAGCTGGTATATCATTCACCTCATTCTCGTGAAGAGAAAATCCAATGTGGTTAACGATCTCATATGCATGCCATTGAATATAACCACCAACTGCCTCTGACAATGTATCTGCACCTTCTGATGGATAGGGAAACTGAAGACCTGTATTTAAAGTCTTGGTAACATTTACAATGATACATCCATAATGGATGTTGATATTATGCAATATTTTTCTTTCTGGAAAAGATATTCCTTCAGCATATTTCAATCCATTCAAAAGAAGGTCCACACATTGTTGAGAACCAAAATCCATTTCAAAAGCAATTTTTGAAATATAAAATAACATGACACATTGTTGAGAACCAAAATCCATTTCAGAAGTGATTTATGAAATACAAAATAATAGGAGCACATTAAAAATAATATTTAGTTTAAACAAAGAATATTTTTTTCCACTAGTATATATTATCAAATAATGTAGTGCTCTACAGTTTAATAGAATTATTGTATGCTATCATTCTCCATAAGAGGATAGATTAGAAAGCGTTCCTCACTATGAAGAAAATGTTTAGAGTTCTAGTAACAACAATCTCGTGTAGATTTGCCATGCTATTGTTTTTTGAGAAGGAATCAATTTCAGAAGGAGCAGAATATCCTTCCTAATTGGATACAATGCAATTGTTGCTTAGAATAGATCCATGAGATAAGGAGGTGCCGATGAATGCTCAAAAGGTAATCTGTTGATTTCATTGGAAGCCGACGCTCAAAGCGATGATGGATGAATGAGTGACTAATTCTTTGAGGAAGGAGCGGTTGTTCCTTCTTAAAAGGATCTCGTGGACCATAGAGGTTGGAAATATTTATCGATATAATATATTATTAGTAATATTTAAATATTATACATGATTTTTCTTTGCATATTTGAATTATGAATTATATTAGGCAATATCAATAAAGGACAAGCATCCTTATCCATCTAACACACACATGTCTGAATGGATTGCACGATATTTGAGGTACTTTCTTTTGACCATCTACTTTCCCCAACCCCAAAATGGAAACCCTTGAGAAAGGATCGACCACTCTTTCAAAGGTAAGAATCTTTTGTAGAAGGTTCCATACATATAAGGATCAACCGTTGCTTTTTTGTCCCGTCCCTATGCTCCTCGTACGGGTTGACGCTCTTTAAATGATTTACATCTTCACATAAATCATATATGTTATTCAAAATTACCAAAACTCCACAATCAACCTATTTTTTTTTAATAGAAACAGGGTAATTAAGTTTGTATTCAAAAGGCTTGCACATCCATTCATTACAAAAAGGAGAGCCTAGGAGCAGAAATAGCTTTCATAGTGCATATTAAGTAAATTCCCAGTCTAGCTCTGTAATAGTTTCTAATTTTTTGCCTAGTATTTGTAACTGCAAGGGAGGGATAAACGCTTACAAACTGGAAATTTAACAAGATGCAGAAAAACATTCAAACTTTCAAAAAATGAGGGTACCAACTCATCGAAGGAGTGAGCTCTTCTAACTAGAATTCTGCTGTTGAACATAGGTTTCTTCAACAATTCTCATGTCCACAGAGGGAGATTCTTGGCAGTGGTTGCACTGTGACATCCTGGCCATCTTCAAATTTTTCTCTTTTATAATATCCACTGTCCCCATTAGTTCAATCAAATTGTGTGCCTCTTTTATCGAGATACTATATTATTAGTAAGATTTAAATATTATACATGAATTTTCTTTACGTATTTGAATTATGAATTATATTAGTCCATATCAATAAATGATAGGCATCCTTAGCCGTCTAACATGCATATGTATGAATGGAGTGCACGATCTTTGGGGATCTTTCTTCTTACCATCTACATTCCCCAACCCAAAAAATGGAAACCCTTGAGAAAGGATCGGACACTCTTTCTGAGATAAGAATCTTTACTAAAAGGATCCATACATATAAGGATCAACCGTTGCTTTTCCATCTTGTCCCCGTGCTCCTTGCAGGGGTTGACACTCTTTAAATGATTTACATCTTCAGATAAAACATATATGCTCTTCAGAATTACCAAATATCCACAATCGACCTACTTTTTTTAACAAAAACGAGGTAATTAAGTTTGTATTCAAAAATCTTTGCACAACCATTCATTACAAAAAGGAGAACCTGGGAGCATAAATAGCTTTCACAGTGGAGATTAAGTAAATTCCCATACTGGCTCTATAATATTTTATGATTTGCTGCATAGTATTTGTAACTACAAGGGATCGATAAACCCTTACAAACTAGAAATTTAACAAGATGCAAAAAAAAATTCAAACTTTCAAAAAAGGAGGTCCCAACACATCAAAGGAGGGAGCCCTTCTAACCATAATTATGTTGTTGAACAGAGGTATCCTCAACAATTCTCATGTCCACAAAGGGGGATTCTTGGCAGTGGCTGCACTATGACATCTTGTCCATCTTCAAATTTTCCTCTTTTCTAATATCCATTGTCCCCATCAGTTCAATCAAATTGCATTCCTCGTTTATCGAGATAATATATTATTAGTAAGATTTAAATATTAAAGATGATTTTTCTTTGCGTATTTGAATTATGAATTATATTCAGTGGTATTAATAAAGGACAAGAATCCTTAGCCGTCTAACATGCATATGTATGAATGGAGTGCACGAGCTTTGAGGCTCTTTCTTCTGACCATCTACTTTCCCCAACCCCAAAATGGAAACCCTTGAGAAAGGAGCGACCGCTCTTTCTACGATAAGAATATTTTCTAAAAGGATCCATACATATAAGGATCAACCGTTGCTTTTCCGTCCTATCCCTGTGCTCCTCATATAGGTTGACACTCTCTAAATGATTTACATCTTCACATAAATCATATGTGTTATTTAGAATTTCCAAAACTCCACAATCAACCTACTTTTTTTTAACAGAAACATCGTGATTAAGTTTGTATTCAAAAGGCTGTGCACATCCATTTCTTACAAAGGGGATAGCCTTGGAGAAGAAATAGCTTTCACAGTGGAGATTAAGTAAATTCCCAGTCTAGCTCTGTAATAGTTTCTGATTTGTTTCCTAGTATTTGTAACTACAAGGCAGGGATAAACCCTTACAAACTATAAATTTAACATGATGCAAAAAAACATTCAAACTTTCAAAAAAGGAGGTACCAACTCATTGAAGGAATGCACTCTTCTAACCATAATTCTACTGTTGAACAGAGGTTTCTTCAGCAAGTCTCATGTCCACAGAGGGGGATTCTTGGTAGTGGCTGCACTGTGACATCATGGCCATTTTCAAAATTTCCTCTTTTATAATATCCATTGTCCACATTAGTTCAATCAAATTGCGTTTCTCTTTTATCGAGATAATATATTATTAGTAAGATTTAAATATTATACATGAATTTGCTTTACGTATTTGAATTATGAATTATATTAGGCCGTATCAATAAATGACAGGCATCCTTAGCCATCTAACATGCATATGTATGAATGGAGTGCACAATCTTTGAGGCTTTTTCTTCTTACCATCTATATTCCCCAACCCAAAAATGGAAACCCTTGAGAAAGGATCGGTTGCTCTTTCTAAGATAATAATCTTTTCTAAAAGGGTCCATACATATAAGGATCAACCGTTGCTTTTCCGTTTTGTCCTTGTGCTCGGGGTTGACACTCTTTAAATGATTTACATCTTCAGATAAATCATATATGTTATTCAAAATTACCAAAAATCCACAATCGAACTACTTTTTTTTAACAAAAACAAGGTAATTATGTTTGTATTCAAAAAGATGTGCACAACCATTCGTTACAAAAAGGAGAACCTGAGAGCATAAATAGCTTTCACAGTGGAGATTAAGTAAATGCCCAGAATGGTCTATAATATTTTATGATTTGCTATGTAGTAATTGTAACTACAAGGGAGGGATAAACCCTTACAAACTAGAACTTTAATAAGACACGGAAAAACATTCAAAATTTCAAAAAAGGAGGTCCCAAATCATCGAAGGAGAGATCTCTTCTAACCATAATTATGATGCTGAACAGAGTTTTCCTCAACAATTCTCAGGTCCACAAAGGGGGATTCCTGGAAGTGGCTGCACTATGACATGCTGTCCATCTTCAAATTTTCCTCTTTTATAATATTAAATGTCCGCATGAGTTCAATCAGATTGCGTTCCTCTTTTATCGAGATAATATATTATTATTAAGATTTAAATGTTAAACATGAATTTTCTTTACGTATTTGAATTATGAATTATATTAGGCGATATCAATAAAGGAAATTCATCCTTATCCATCTAACACATATATGTATGAATGGAGTGCATGATCTTTGAGGCTCTTTCTTCTAACCATCTACTTTTCCCAACCCCAAAATGGAAACCCTTGAGAAAGGATTGGCCCCTCTTTCTGAGAGAAGAATCTTTTATAAAAAGGTCCATACATATAAGGATCTATCGTTGCTTTCCCGTCGTGTCCCTATGCTCCTCGCAGGGGTTGATGCTCTCTAAATGATTTACATCTTCACATAAATGATATATGTTATTCAAAATTACCAAAACACCACAATCAACCTACTTTTTTTTTAACAGAAACGGGGTAATTAAGTTTGTATTCAAAAGGTTGTGCACAACCATTCATTACAAAAAGCAGATCCTGGTAGCAGAAATAGCATTCATAGTGGAGATTAAGAAAATGCCTAGTCTCGCTCTATAATAATTTCTGATTTTCTACCTAGTATTTGTAACTACAAGGGAGGGATAAACCCTTACAAACTGGAAATTTAACAAGATGCAGAAAAACATTCAAACTTTCAAAAAGGAGGTACCAACTCATCAAAGGAGGGAGCTCTTCTAACCCTAATTCTACTACTGAAAAGAGGTTTCCTTAGCAATTCTCATGTCCACAGAGGGGGATTCCTGGCAGTGGTTGCACTGTGATATCCTGGCCATCTTCAAAATATCATCTTTTATAATATCCATTGTCCCCATCAGTTCAATCAAATTGCATTCCAAATCATTAATTCTCGAGTCTTGACAGGTTAAATGTTGAGAGATATCCTCATGTCGTTAGCTAACTCTCTATGCACTTTGATACCCAAGAAGACTACCTCATAAACCTTTCACTGGTGTTGTTTGAAGTCTTCCACACTGGACTTTAGTAACTCCATTATGTATGCAAGGCCCACCATTGAACTGAGAGCAAAGGTATGAGAAGGGGTCAAACCATCCTGTTTCCCTGACAAAGAAACCAGAAAAGATGAAGGACTGGACTCCAAGCTGAGAGGATGGGATAAAATGTCCCATCAAATAGTGAAAGATAGGTTTTCCAATCCATAAATAAACCCAGGAGGAAAAAGGTTCACGGGGGTCTGAATTACTTGGAGGGTTCGACATACTTCCAGCATTAGGGCCACTTAAAAAGGAAACAAGAGCCTCATTAAATGTAGGAGGGTGGATACTTCCGAAAAAGGGACGTGCACCGCTTAAAAATGGAACAAGAGACTCATTAAATGTAGGAGCGTGGATACTTCCACCGAACGGACATCCGTGGGTGTGGCCATAAATTTTATAATTCCAATGGGGATATTAACCCCTTGTTTGGCTTCTTCTTCAGCTTTCTTATTGTTTACCATAAGTATGTGTAAATAGAGGACATTGAGGGAGGAGGTTATCTGATTGATCCTCCTATGCATTCCATTACATCTAGGATTACCTTTAGGTGTCCCTTTCCTCATTTTCTTGATGACGTGTTTGGAGTCTCCAAAAACCTTGAGTGTGTTGATGTTGAGAGTTGAGATCATTCCTATGGAATAGTAGAGTTCTAACCATTCTGCTTCATTGTTGGTTTTATTTCTGCTCAACACCTACTTCCAACACCCCAAAATAGAACAACTTGAGGAAAGAGTGGCCGCTTTTTCTCTGAGAAAATTTCCACTTTCAAGCAAACTGTTTAACAAAAAGATCCTATGAAATTTGTGCTTAGGGTGCCAATATATGCTTTCCCTACCCCTTAAAAGGAGCATCTAGAGAAAGGAGCAGATTCTCCTCCTCCTTAGCATATACTTTCAACTCCCCCAAATAGATCAACTTGAGGAAAGAGCGGCCGTTCTATCTCTGAAAACATTTCCACTAGCCACAAAACTGTTTGAAGCAAAGTTCATAAGCAAATTTTGTTTAAAGTGTTGATGTCTAATTTTCCTACTTTTACAAAAGAACTCCTGAGGGAATGAGCAGATGCTCTTTCTCCTCAACATCTACTTCCAACACCCCAACATAGAACAATTTTATGAAAGATCATTCTCTCTTTCTCTGAGAAAATTCCGCTTGCCAACAAACTCTTTGAAGCAAAATTACTATGAATTTTGTTGTTAAAATGTTGATATCTACATTCCCCACCAAAAAATCGAACCCCTGGAGGAAGGAGTACTTGCTATTTCTCCTCATATCTATTTTCAGCACCCCAAAATATCACAATTTGAGGAAAGAACGGTCTCCTCTTTGTCTGGGAAAATTTGCACTTGCCAGCAAACTGTTTAAAGCAAAGTTCCTATCAAATTTGTGATTAAGGTACTATCTACCTTCCTCAATCCTTAAAAAGAACCCATGGAGGAAGGAGCGGATGCTCTTTCTCCCCATCATATACTTTCATTATCCCAAAATAGAACAACATGAGGAAATAGCGACCTCTCTTTCTCTGAGAAAATTTTCACTTTCCAGAAAACTAATTCAAGAAAAATTCCCACGAAATTTATGTTTAATGTGCCGATATATACTTTCCCCACTCCTAAAAAAGAACGCATGGAGAAAGGAATGAACTCTTTTTCTCCTCACCATATTATTTCAAATCCCCAAAATAGAACCCATAGAGGAAGGATCAATCTCTATTTCTCCTCCGTATGTATTTTCAACACCCCAAAATAGCACATATTGAGGAAATAGCAGTCGCCTCTTGCTCTGAGAAAATTTTCACTTGCCAACAAACTATTTAAAGCAAAGTTCCTATCAAATTTTGTTTAAGGTACTATCTACTTTCCTTATACCCTTAAAAAGAACCCCTAGAGGAAGGAGCAGCCACTCTTTCTCCCCATCATATACTTTCATTATCCAAAAATAGAACAACATGAGGAAAGAGTGAACTCTCTTTCTTTGAGAAGATTTTCACTTTCCAACAAACTATTTCAAGCAAAGTTCCTATGAAATTTATGTTTAATGTGCCGATATCTACTCTCCCCACCCTAAAAAAATAACTTCTAGAGAAAGGAACAAACTCTCTTTCTCCTCGCCAAATTCTTTCAAAACCCCAAAATAGAACAACTTGAAGAAAGAGCAACCAACCGCTCTTTCTTTGAGAATATTTCCACTTGCCAGCAAACTATTTAAAGAAAAGTTCCTATCAAATTTTTTATTAAGGTACTATATACTCTCCTCACACCTTAAAAATAACCCCTAGAGGAAGGATTGGACTCTTCTTCTCCCCAGCATATACTTTCATTAGCCCAAAATAGAAGAACATGAGGAAAGAGTGGCCTCTATTTCTCTAAGAAAATTTCCACTTTCCAACAAATAGTTTCAAGAAAAGTTCTACGAAATTTATGTTTAATGTGCCAATATCTACTTTCCCACCCCTAAAAAAGAATGCCTGGAGAAAGGAACGATCGCTTTTTCTCCTCACCAGATTTTTTCAAAACCCCAAAGTAGAACAACTTCAAGAAAAAGCAGCCGCTCTTTCTCTAAGAATATTTCCACTTGCTAGCAAATTGTTTAAAGAAAATTTCTATCAAATTTGTGATTAAGGTACTATATAATTTCCCCACCCCTTAAAAAGAACCCGTGGAGGAAGTAGAGGACTCTATTTCTCCCTGGCATATACTTTCATTCACCCAAAATAGAACAACATGAGGAAAGAGTGGCCTCTCTTTCTCTAAAAATATTTCCACTTTCCAACAAACTATTTCAAGCAAAGTCACTGTGAAATTTATGTTTAACGTGTCGATATCTACATTCCCCACCCCTAAGAAAGAATGCCTGGAGAAAGGAGTGACCTCTCTTTCTGCTCGCCAGATTCTTTCAAAACCCCAAAATAGAACAACTTGAAGAAAGAGCAGTCGCTCTTTCTTTGAGAATATTTCCACTTTCCAGCAAACTGTTTAAATCAAAGTTCCTATCAAATTTTTGATTAAGGTACTATCTACTTTCCTCACCCCTTAAAAAAAACCCCTGGAGGAAGGATCTGATGCTCTTTCTCCCCAGCATATACTTTCATTATCCCAAAATAGAACAACATGAGGAAAGAGCGGCCTCTCTTTCTCTAATATAATTTCCACTTTCTAGCAAACTGTTTCAAGCAATGTCCTACAAAATTTATGTTTAATGTGTCATTATCTACTTTCCCCACCCCTAAAAAATAATGGCTAGAGAAACAAATGACCAGTCTTTCTCCTCACCAGATTCTTTCAAAACCCCAAAATAGAACAACTTGAAGAAAGAGTGGTCGCTCTTTCTCTGAGAATATTTCCACTTTCCAGCAAATTGTTTGAAGCAAAGTTCCTATCAAATTTGTGATTAAGGTACTATCTACTTCCCTCTCCCCTTAAAAATAACCCCTGGAAGAAGGATCAGATACTCTTTCTCCCCAGCATATAGTTACATTAGCCCAAAATAGAACAACATGAGGAAAGAGTGGCCTCTAATTCTCTGAGAAAATTTCGACTTTCCAGCAAACTTCTTCAAGCAAAGTCCTACTAAATTTATGTTTAATATGTCGTTATCTAATTTCCCCACCCCTAAAAAAGAACTCCTGGAGAAAGGAACGACCGTTCTTTCTTTTCACCGGATTCTTTCAAAACCCCAAAATAGAACAACTTGAAGAAAGAGCGGTCGCTCTTTCTCTGAGAATATTTCCACTTGCCAACAAACTGCGCAAAGCAATGTTCCTATGAAATTTGTGTTTAGAGTGCCAATATCTACTTTCCCCACTTCTAAAAAAAAATCCCTGGAGGAAGGAGCAATCGCTCTTTCTCCTCAGCATCTACTTCCAACACCCCAAAATAGAACAACCTGAGGAAAGAGTGACATCTCTTTCTTTGACAAAATTTCCACTTTCCAGCAAACTGTTTGAAGCAAAATTTCTATAAATTTTGTTGTTAAAATGTCGATATTTAGTTTCCCGGGGTGACACGTGGAACACTCAAATGGTGACACGTGGCATATTTGATTTTGAAAATTAGTCTAAATATTGTATAAACAAATATTAAGGATATTAATGGTACCATTTCAATATAAACATATGGATTTAAGTTATATAAATTTTTGGAATAGGTATCAAAGATCAAATTTGAAGGGTTGAACTTAATTTCAAGTTGAAGGTTATACATTCATACCACCCTTCTAGCATGAAGGGTTTTAATTAAAAAAATTACACTTCAATTGAAAATAATAAATTAACTCAACATTTCATTGAAAATTTGCTAAATAAAATATTACTAGATATGATTCATACATTACATATTTCCCTGCATACACATAAAGAAAGTGAAGTGTAACAATGCTATGCCACCGAGATTAATAAAAAACATCTAACAAACTATTCAACTGAAATTGATCCTATGGACAACTATATCTCCCTTGCTAATATAACTACAACTCCATTCAGATAACCCCTAGTCTACTTCAGGCACTTTTCAAGAATGTGGGAAACAAATATTTGGTTTTCAACTTCCTAAAACGAAGTGCACAAAGCTCAGACGTGTGCACAAAGCTCTAATCTGCATGCACTCTCCCATATCCTTATGCTAACAAGGCGAGAGGGATTTCAGGTGATAAGTAGAATGGAGGATTGTAGCTAGGGTTTTCACCCTAGCTTCTGCAAATGAGCATCTACTAAGGAGAAGGGACTCCTTAGTAGTAGTTCAGAAAAATGCTGAAATATGACAGTACAGTAAAATAAAATTAAACTAGCATGAACATTAACATAAAGAACAAAACATGAAAATATGGTGAATATCTCACTTTTTGTATTAAAAATTACCTTAGATGTAGAGGTTGGTGGAGCTTTTGCAGCAGTCCAAGAGGGTCGCTTCCAAGCTCCAGTGTTGTTCCTTCTCCTTCTTCCAAAGATGTTTTGGAAATGGGGCCAAATGGGGTTCTCAAGTGGAAATTATCTCCAAAGGGAGAGCTAGGGTTTCGTGAGAATTTTTGGTAGAGTGAGGATAGGGATGATTGTTGATGAAAAATGGGGAGCCTCTATCACCTATTTATAGGTTTTTGGTGGTGGAGTACTGACCCATGGTTTTGGGAACCATATGGTTTAGGTCAGCTGTATAGGGTTTTTGCTTCCTTTTTTTCCTTTTCTTCCTCTTTTTTGTATTTTTTATTCCCTTTTTAGAGGGTTTTTGCTATTTTGGAGGAATTTACATTATTTTTGGGGGGGGGAAAGGGGGTTTTTGGCCTTTGGAGGCTTTTTAATAGGTTTTTAAGGGTTTGGAAGCAAATATGGTAGGAAATATGGACAAATGAGTCATGTAAAGAGGGAGATGAGGTAGTGAGCACTTTTTGGGTATTAACAGATTGCCCCCTGATGTGTGAGGGTAGGAGCTCATCGTATGGCCGATAGAAATCATAAGTCTTTTATGGTTTTCCTAAGATGTGGAGAGGAGAAGAAACGAACTAGAGCTCGAAACAACGGTCCCGAACAAACTGCAAAAACTGAAATTACATGACCTCAACAATGAACGAGGAATAATATGAACATATGGACGAGGCGGGCATTCCCATGCTCTTATCAAGATATAGAACAATAACAAGGGGGTCTAAGAAATGGGGACCTGAAATATACATGGCCTCAAATGAGGAAGAATCTCAATATATGGACGAGGTGGGCATACCCATGCTCGTATCTAGATATATATATAAAATAACAATGAGGCCCAAAAATGGGGGCTTGAAGGATACATGGAGAACCACTGTGTACATGATAAGGGTCCATAGGGGACAAAAATCTGGGACATACTGCTGGGCTGACCATGTCTGAGCTGAAGAATTGATACACTGGAATAACAACAGTGCTGCTAAGTGTGGTACCAAAGGAACTAATGAGCTGCTAGATCATAGTGACGGGGAGTCATACCCTCAATGGTACACTGAACTGGAACTAAACTGGGTACTCAAGGAAGCATATAACTGGATGGCTTCCGAATACATTCGCCTACGCAACCCGGAAATCCACGGGAACATATAACTAGGCATTCCGAATGACTCACCAATGTGCTAGAATCAGGGGAAATCTGGGGTCTTCGACCAATAACTGAAGGTATATATACCCTGCACGATCCTCAATGATGCGTTCAAGGTATTGAAGTCCAGCATGTGAAAAACAACCACTCGGAGAGGCACTAATGAATCCTCTCAAAATGGTCCGTAGGCACTCACCACAGATGGTGATGAGTCCAAGGCGTAGGGACCTCTGGGTCGATCCTCTGGAATAGATGGGCTGTCGTCGATAGAGGGAGACCTGCAACTAGCAAGGCAATGATGTTTCCTTGATAGGAGCATGAGGTGGAGAACCGGAGTGTGAGAGTACTGATGGTAGGACTGTCATACTGTGGAGGTGGGGGGTAACTGGGAAAGTAGAGTGGGAGGACTCAGACTTCGTTTGTTCAGAGTATGATGGTGGGGATGATCGGGCAGCATATGAAACTGACTGGTGGGAAAGGGATCATAGCTGTAATGGATCAATGTAGTGATTGGGATGACTGATACTCAAGGTGGTGTAAGAGGGCAGGAGACTGCAGAATACTCTGAATAAAGGCAACCTTATTGGGGGTGCTGCCGAGATGATTGATCATAGTGCTGAGAGGCATGGAGGGACTTCTTCACAGGGTCAGGAATGAGAAGAAGTGTGGTCAAAATGGTACTATCGTGTGGATTTGTACGAGCCCAAGACAGTTCATGCTCGAGATTGATTTCAATTTTAAGGAGTCTGGAAGCGATAAGAAGACTTGGAAAGAATGGAATGGTACCATCGTGTGGATTTATACGAGCCCAGGACAGTTCATGCTCGTGGTTGCTTTCAATTTTAGAGAGTCTGAAAGAAAATAAGAAGACTCCAGGGGGGGTGATTTTTCGTGTGTTAGTCTCCAAGGCGCAAAGAAGCATAAAAGGATGCAATGAAGAACTTTTCTAGCTGGTGTGACTAGAGTATTCCTTTTTCGTAATTAGTCTACCAGGTCCGGAAAAGGGTTAAACTTATACCAGATAGACACCCTTTCAGTACTTTAACGAGCATGAAAGGAAACAAGATTGCTCGGCGATCTTTTCATTCTTTTAGGAGTTAGAAAAGAGCTTAACAGAAACTCCCTAAGTGCCTTTTTCGTAAAGGATTTGTCCGACCCGAAAAAGGGATAAAATTATACCGAACAAAAGGAATGGCCAAGCAAGGGGGAAGTGCTCAATCAAGGAACGTCGATGAGAAACAAGAACGAGGGTGGGGGGGAACACTGGTGGGCCTCCTTGCGGGATGATGAATGGTGGCAAAATAACGAACTAATTGCAGTATGACTGGAGTGAATGGCTCAAGTAAAAAATGTGGAATAATCTGATGGCGGCCAATGTGGCGCGCAAACCAAGCAAGCAAGGTGTCAGGACACAATGTTGAAATTGTACCTGGTGAGAGCGAGAAATGATCTCAAGCATCATCACGAGCTTAGAAAATTGAATTTGGCGATATATAAAAAATGTCAAAAATGGAGAACGATCGAGGTGGCACGCAAACCGAGGTGACGGGGGCTGTTTTGGAAAAAATTCCCAAAAAATCTAGGGGTGAGAGCAAGAAAAGATCTCAAGCATCATCACGGGCTCAAAAAAATGAATCCAATGATATAAAGTATATAAAAAAATGGGCTACGGTCGATGTGGCACACAAACTGAGGTGATGAGGGGTGTTTAGAAAAATGCTCAAAAAACGGTGCGAAAAAAATAAGAAAAAGAGTCGACCATCATGATGGTCTCGTCGTGCTGATTTTAGTGGTGGAAATGGTTTGGATAATGGACTTTGTATGGATTCAGAATTGCCGAAAGAAGAAAAAGTCAACGAACTATAAATAGTAAGTGGGTCCAATATGACAAGTGTCAATTGGACTTGTTGACTTTGACTATAAGAGTGGACCAGAGCTTAGTTGTTGTTTTTGGATGATCCGACCGGCTGTTTTCAGATCCGGGAGTGACAGGTATTCCCATAAACTCATACCTACATTTTTTATTGGGTTTGGGGGGTGGTGGGTCCTGTTATCCCTAATGCTGAATCTAGACTACGAGGGTTCAAGCTTAAGGTAATCTTGGATAGTAGGAATGGGACATCCATAGAATAATTTTTATGTTTTTTTGGTGGTAGTTGAAAACATGAATTAGGTAGAAGGATTAAAAACAAAACACAAGTAAAATGTAAAACTTCAATATATGAATAGAAGCAGAAAATTTACTGTGATCATAAACTATGAAAATAAGAGCTCAGACATTGTTTTATGATAGGGGCATAGCTATATGCTACTTAGAAGAATCATCACACAAAATTTAGACCATGTGCAGACAGAATACTAAAAGCATATACTTCATAAATTAAATAGGATTGGCTCAAAGATCATATCTTAATTCATAAACAGTCATTTCTGCATTATATAAACATAAGGAAATTTATACATGCCTGAAAAAAGTCTCTAAAATTGAACTTCAATCATGCTGTCAAGTTCCAACCTTTTTCTATTTTATGTCTATCCTATATGTACAAAAATTGTTCCTAACAGAAAATTTAATAGATCCTATTTAATTCGATCTGATTCCTTAAAAAGTGGAAAAAGTTTTTTTTGAATTCAAGTCTCTCAAGCTCTTAACATAAGCAAATAAACTAGAACATTTTTCTAGCTATGAAATCCTATTACTAATTATAGAAAAGACACTATATGCTTCTAGACGACTCAGCTAAAACCGCCAGGTCATCTAGAGCTTGATACCTCCTTTGTAACCTGGTGTATTCGGCGTTAGCATTGTGCTCTCGTCCTTGCAGCTCATCCATTTTGGTCTTCATATGTTTCCACTCCTTATGCATAGCTCTTTTCTTTTGCAGTGTCTCTTTTGCTATGGATGCCAGCTTCTAATAGTCTTTGTCCTTCTGTCCCAAGTCCTCTCAAATTCTCTTGTTTGCCACCAGTAGGCTCTCATTTATCTTCTGTAGATATTGACACTGCTCCTTGTATGATTGTAGGGATTTCTTTATTTGGTCTAGTTTAGGAAATATGTCTATTTCTTCTGCACTCATTGCAATATCTTCTTCCTGTATGCTCGTAGAAGTTGATGCTTTATTTTTATCATGAACTTGTTTATTTTCAGGAAATATTTTGGGAACATGTCCTACCTCTGCTTGCATATCTCTAAAACCCTCACTTTTAGAAACAAAGACATCAATTTCTTGCACATCCATGTCATTTTCAGAATCATTCACTAGGACAATTTCATTTCCCTTAGCAGGTTTATTGAGCAATATATTCTTTGTGCTCGTTTTAGCTCTTAATCTCATCCTTGGCCCTAAATTAACATTCGTTGTGCTTAAAGTTTTTATTGGCTCATTATTGGGCAATTCAACAATGGGGTTTTTAGAAACTATACTCAACATATCGCTCTACTGCATATTGGACAGATTCGAAATAATTTTACCTTCAACATCAACCTGTGTATATTTCTCTGGCAACTCTGCTTCATCATTCTTTTCTTTAGACAACTTCTTCTTCTTTTTAACATCGTAACCCTGCTCAAGGAGAAATTCATCCCAGCTTTGTCCAATTTGTTTTAAGTAATGCAGGACCAAAATTTTAATGATCCCATGATGAAAAACAGAACGCTCTGTGTGTTTTAGGTGACCCTGTACCCATAATACCATTTTCTGCAAGCTCCTCCATAAATAGTATGGTAAATTTAACTTTTTGCTTCCCTGCAAGTGCATCAACATTCTAATATGACATCTCAAAACCTTATCGAACCGACCATCATAGGTAATGTAGTTCTGGACCATTTCTAGGGGAATTTTCCAATTTGGCTTCATTTTACTAACATGAATCCCATTTTTCCATTTCAAATTTTCATAACCAGGTAACAAAAAATCACCATTATCTCCTTCGAACTCTTTCTGCTTGAACCAAGTTTCACCCTCAGCTGGGACACCAATTACTTGTAAGATTAACTGTTCATTTAATATTATCCTGAAAATCTTGAAATCAACCACCCCCTCCTTGTAATTGCTTATGAAGGCCTTTGTCACCTAGGAATTATATCCCTGCAATCTTTCACAGTAAATAAGCCACCCTGAATCTCTCATTAACTTCGTCGATTTGGGAAATTGCAAGAACCACTGTATATTATTGGGTTCGGCTCTGCATGGGAAGCCAACTGCTTTCTTTTTATCTTTCAACTGTGAAGTTTCCTCCATATTTCTATCCTTTCCCAGAATGAACCTGTAAAATGCAACGAAAACCCTAGCTTGTAGGGGTTTGTTCCTGGAATTACACTCCTTTGTTGGTGAGATTTGCTGATTTCGATGCCTGGAGGATGTTCACATCAGTATTACTACTGTACTAGCTTGATTGCCAAGTGTTGAGTGAAACCGGCTACCATGCTTCATGGAGTACTTGATTCATGCATATGTATAATCCATTTCGAATTATAATTGCTAAATCACAATTATGAACAGTCAAACCCTTATTAAATCATAATTTCAAATTTTTTGCAAAACTGACAGCATTTGCTTTAGAACTGACAACATTTTTAAATTCGAAATTCTGGCATATGCTGTCAGTTTGACCCTTAAATCAAATTTATCAAATTTTTAATTTTGAAAACATTTGAAATGTTTTTTTAAAAACAAGAAATTAAACAATATTTTGAATAAAAATAGGAACAAGAGCCAAATCCTTATTTAATCATGAAAACATGACTAATAGTAAAATAAAACTTTTAAGCAAAAAAAGATAAATACCTAGGGTAAGCAAATGGAAAAAACTAAATTAAAATGAAGTAAGAGCTGTGTAAATCTATGGAACAACCCTAGGAATAACATCAGGATCCGTCTGGGGATAAGGTCTTCCCTGTGAGACCTTAAGAACATGTGACCTGTGCCTTCTGCAATATGTTTTATTGGGCTAGTGTCTACTGAACTTATTTGAACTGATATATACAATGAATATATACAAAAACCTATCATCTCAATCAAGTATGAAACAACATTAAAAAGCGTCCATTAACTGGACCTGGAATCTCATTACCTCCCAAAGTTTGTTGAACAAAGGTGTTGTTTCCCAAAATTTTCATCACTATGAATGGCCCAAAACACAAAGCAACAAACTTACCATGTTTTCCTTTATCCTCATATCTGGAATCCCATCTCAACACTTGATCACCCACTGCAAACATATTATTGTTTACCTTTTTATCAAAGCTTTCTTTCATCCTATTTCTGTGTATTTCAGCTTTGTCCATGAGAGCTTCCCTTTCTTGCTATAACTAAATTATCTGAAATGTTCTCCTTTCTTTATTTCTGGTTCTTCTTCAGCCTCCTACAAAAACTTAATTACTGGAGTCATCAATTGAATTGGGAATACTGCTTCAGTTCCATACACTATTTGAAATGGAGTAGTTCCGATAGCTTTCTTTAAAGTAAATCTGTCTACCCATAATGCAAATTTTAATTTAGTATCCCAATTTTTCTTATTCTCTGATAACATTTTCTTGATAGTGTTTATAATGCTTTTATTGCTGGTCTCTGCTAGTCCATTTCCCTGGGGATAATAGGGTGTATATTTTCTCAAGGAAATGTTATGGTCTTCGGCAAATTTTATCATCTTTTTGGATTTGAACGTAGGGGCATTATCAGTAAGGAGTTTTCTATGGCACCCAAATCTACTGAGAATATTTTATTGTAGGAAATTAATGATAATTTGGTCTGTGGCTCTTCTGGTTGGGATTGCTTCTACCCATTTCATGAAAAAAATTGTTGTAGTTAAGATCCACCTATGTTGGCCACTAGACGGAGGATGAATTTCACCGATAAAATCTAGACCCCGCTGTTGGAAAGGAGCATCTACTGAAATAGGTTTCAAGGCTAATGACTGTAACTGATGTTTACCTGCAAACTTCTGACATTTTTCACAAGCCCTAATCTGTTGGTACACATCTGAGAAAAGAGTGGGCCAGTAATACCCTGCTCTTAATAGTTTGAAAGTTGTGGCCTTCCAGTATTTGTGTCCACCACACACACCAACATGCATCTCCTCAATGACATTATTTGCTTCTGGTTTATCCAAACATCTCAGAAGTATCCCTACAGGATCCTTCCAGTACAATACTTGATCAATCAACACATATTTGAGAGCTTTAAATTTTATTGATCGGCATTCATTTTTAATTAATTCCCGGGGACACTGTAAATGCAATAGGAAATATACAATTTCAGCATACCAAGGACTGTCATCATACCTGCTATTGTAGACTTGTTCTTCGACCTCTTTTGCACCTTCTGCCATCATATGCAAATCCAATATTTGACAATTTGATTCTGAGAGAAGCTTGGCTAGGCCCTGCCCCTTCACCAATTTAGTGGGCTTGATATCCACATCATATTCCATCACTTTTGCAATCCATCTACCCCTTTTCCTTCACTGTCCGGTTGTACTAGGATTTCCTTAACAACAGAATTAGGCACATAGGCTAAAAATTTAGAATGGAGTACATATATTCTAAAAAATTTAAGTGCCTTTACCAAAGCATAGGCTTGTTTTTCCATACTAGTATATTTTAACTCTGAATCCCTTAATTTTTTACTAAAGAAGGATATGGGATGCTCTAATCCCTCTGAATTTTTTGGCAACAACACAGCAGCAATTGTTTCTTCTGATGCAAATGAAAATATTGCAAAATCTTTGGTGTAATCAGGGGCTGCCAACATTGGTGCTTCTATCAGTGCTTTTTTGATATTTTCAAATGATTGTTTGGCTTTCTGAGACCATCTTACCTCCCTGTCCTTCTTAAGCATATCAATAATATACTTAATAGTTTCAGCAAATTTAGGAATAAACCACCTCAAAAAATTGATTTTTCCTATGAAAGACTGGATTTCTTTTTTATTTCTCGGAATATCAATCTTTAAAATAGCTTTCACTCTATCAGGGTCTATTTTAATCCCATCTGTAGAAACTATGTGACCCAATAACTTACCTTCTGTCATAGAAAAGTGAGACTTTTTTTGGGTTCAATGACAGCCTAAATCTTCTGCATTTCATAAAATTTTGCTTCAGATGTTTCAAATGGTCTTCATTAGATTTAGAAAAGACTGTGATATCATCTTGATAAATGACCACAAACTTTTCATTCTCACCTACGAATGCTATGTCCATTTCCCTTTGAAATGTGGCACCTGCATTCATTATCCCAAAAGGCATTTTGTCATACATGAATGTACCCTAGGGGGTTGTAAAAGCTGTTTTCTCTCTATCCTCCGAATGACCTGCAATCTGGTTATAACTAGAGAAACCATCAATCATCGATATTCTTTCTACACCAACCAATCTCTGCAAAATATGATCTATCTTAGGCAATGAATAGTTATCTTTAAGGCATGATTTGTTTAAATTTCGAAAATCTACACATAACCTTATTTCCCCATTTTTCTTGCGTACTAGAACAAGGTTGGCTACCCAAGAGGAGTACCTAAGAGGAACAATAATCTTGCCATCCAGTAGTTTCTTCACCTCTTTTTCAATGACTGGTAAAAGTGTTGGATTAATCCTTCTTAATTTTTGTTTAAAAGGATTACTATAAGGCTTTAATGGGATCTTATGATGAATAACATTAGTGTCATAGGTTTTAAGATCCTCATATGACCATGCAAAAATATCTATAAATGCCTTCAGCAAAATGATTTATTTGTTTCTCTCCTTTTCTGATAATTGTTTAGATATCTTAACCATCCTCGGTTCTACCACAAACCCAATATTACAACTGATTACACTCTCTTCAGTGGTCTGAAAATTATTTTTCAACAGTGTATCATTTTTTGAAAACAACCTCTCTAATGGAACAAGTCCCTTAGGGATAAAATTGCTCTTTAAATCCATAATTTTTTTATCAGCAATTGACTATTTTGCATGAGTAGACATTTCAGCCAGATCTAGGTCTTCATCTAGGTCAACCTGGTCATCTGCAAACTCTTCAGTTAATTCTAAAAACTCTTTTATTTCCTGCTCATCTTGGAAAACCCTCCAATGTTTAATATCATCTGGGATTGGTGGCCTATACCTCACATCAATGGGATACTTTAGGTGTGTCAATTTAGGAATTCTGAAATATGTTGCTACTAATGCCAATGAATCTGCAGTCTGATTACAATCTCTTGGAATATATGTTATATTAAAAGCACAGAAAAAATTATCTATCATATCCCACACTTCATTTCTGTAAACTTTCAATAATGACTGCTTTACTTGATAAATACTTTTCACTTGCTGAATTATCAATTCGGAGTCACCAAAAACTGCTAGACTTTGAATATTCATATATTTTGCAGCCCTCAATCCAAGGATTAGTGCTTCATACTCAGCAGTATTATTTGTGGTTTGGAATTCCAATTTATACATTAATGAAATCATCTCACCTCCAGGAGAAATTAACAACACACGAGTCCCTGCTCCATCTTTGTTTGATGACCCATCAAAGTACATCTGCCAAATCCCTTCCCTTTCTTCTATGTCACATTGAATTGAACTGTCTTTCCGAACTTGCAAAACCCCAGCATCATCATCATTTACCTGTAACATGCATGAACCCATATCCTCTTGTACTATATAAATAGTATGATTCGTAGGATTTCTGTCATCACTTACCAGAAATTCCAACTGCACCTCTCTGTATAACCTTCTATATTCACCTCCAAATATAGGAATTGAAGCATATGATAGGTCCATTTGGAGACTGCCTCCTATCTTTTTAGCCCATGATCTTGACAGCAACATGCCAAACTTAGGAGAGATATCAGCCACTACAACATCCATGAGAACAATTTTCAAAGGCAACTGGGTAAGGTTGACTACAAGGTCTTTTATGACTCCTAAGCATTTGACAGCTCGGGAATCAAAAGCATATAAGTCATGATAGGGTTTTGTGACAGATAGTCCTAAAGCTTCCATAACCTCTTTTGGCATAAGATTGTGTGAAGCACCTGAATCCAAAAGACAATTATGCAACATCTGGTCATGTATGGTAAGTGTAATATAAAAAGGTGGGGGATAACAGGATTTTATTTCTGATTGGTCAGAAGCTTTCAAACTAGTAATAATAGTGGGATCTTTCTCCTGCAAATTTATCACATTTTCTAAAGCATGAGCAGGTGATGAGTTCAAGATTTTCATGGTAGGTTCTCTATAATGTCTGCTCCTTATCAATTCAGTCAAAGGGATGGGGACCTTAATTTTATTTATCTCATGCTCCAAATCAAAACCAAGCATATTACTTCCTTCTGCTGATTTAACAGGGTTGTTTTTATCTTTTTGTAGTTCCTACTGTTCTGTAGAAGGCGATGTTGCTTTAGTGGGCACAAATTTCACCTTCTTTTTGAATGGTGCAGCTTGTTTTACCCTAGACCTAAGTCCATATGATTTCTATTGCTGTTGTTGCTGACAAATTCCAGATTGCTGCTCATTAACACTTCCTTCTTCATAATTAATCTCTGTTGCAGCATAGTAATCATCCCTAGTTATAAATTTAGAAGCATATACATCATCCAGCTGATTAATATCATGGTCTGACTCTTCATTCTCTTCTAATGTTGTTTCATAAGGATCATCCTCCCTTATTAAGTTGTTCTGAAAAGGTGGTTGTACCTTTTGATCTTCATTCTCTCTCTTCTCCCTTTCAATGTCATTGTTCCTTCTCTCTTTGGACATGAATCTGGGAGGATAAGGGCGCCTAAATTGATTTGGGTTTCTATTGTCATTATCATAGGCAGGCCTATTCTGATTTTTCTTCTCCATTTCCATTCTATTAAGCTTTGCATACAATTCTTTTATAGTCTTATGCATTTCATCATATTTATTATCTGCATCTTTTGTAACAGAAGAAGAGGGCATCATCTCCTTTTTACCCTTTCGATTTGTCTTTTGATACTCATCCTCTTCTCTGAGCTTGTTTGATGCCAAAATGTTAGATTCAACTTCTAAAGCTGCATCCTGCATGTTCATCAATGACACTGCTTTTCTCTTTCTTAACCACAATGAAAACTGATAATCAAAGGCATTGGCATAAGTTAACTTGGCTACAGTTTCAGTAGGTTTAATTTCTATGGGAATTTTGTTATACATTTTATTAAACCTTTTGGAAAAGTCTGCAAAAGCTTCATCAGGATTTCTTTTTAAGGCTGTAAATTCTGTATAATAGTAGAGGTAATATTTTGTGACTCCCCACTGCCTGATAAAAACATGGTGTAATTCCTCCATAGTATCTATAGAATTTGCTGGTAGTTCCCTGAACCACTTTCTCACCTCTCCATCAAAACTTTGTACAAACATTCTCATCCACACATCCCTAGCTTCAATGTTGTAATTATCAGCATAACTACAAAACTTGTCCCAGAGTTCTTCTGTAGTCCTACCACCTTGGCTATCAAATCTGGGCAAGTATTTCTGGTAATCCCCACTAGGCAAAGGATTTAAGGGTCTGGGCATAACTAATGGGGCATATCTTGCTGTTACAATGCGGTCAAAAATATCAGGAGGTTGACCAACCATATTTGGTGAATGAGATGTCTGAATAACAATTGGCTAATGCTGTAGAGCTGAAGGTTGCACTATATGTGAAAAATGGGCTACCTGTGAAAGAGATGGGGCTTCAGTTTGTGAAGGAGAAGGTACTTCTATATTCAACTGGCCAATGAATATTTTGCTCATGAGAGGAATCTCAGGAACTGTCAAAGACTTTAGGGTAAAGAATTCTCTAGGGACATGTTTATGTTTTACAGATAGGGGGTTTGAATAAACATTGAATTCACCAACCTCTGTTGGATGTAGATCATCCACCTCTGGGATGTTCAGAGATAAATCTGGCTTATTTTCTTCTTGAATATCCACAGGAGTTGAAGAGGAAGGTCCTAATTCTGCATCATTAGTGGAAAACTGAAGGTTACTGGATGATGGAAAATTTAACTTCCTTCTAGCCTCCCTGATAATCTTTTATGGATCAAAAACTCCTTCATGTAAAGGAGATGTAGGATACCCTCTTGTACCAATCAGCTTTGAAGCCACTGCAAATTTCTGACTGTAAGGTGAATGTAGTCTGTAAACCAATGTAGTGATTTTGTCACCTCTCAAAACCAACTATAAAAATGTCAACACCCAGGGAAGATATACTTTCGTTTCTTCGTCCCCGGCAACAGCGCCAAAAGATGTTATCCCTAAAGTTGAACCTAGACTACGAGGGTTCAAGCTTAAGGTAATCTTAGATAGTAGGAATGGGACATCCACAGAATAATTTTTATGTTTTTCTGGTGGTAGTTGAAAACATGAATTAGGTAGAAGGATTAAAAAAAAAGACAAGTAAAATATAAAACTTCAATATATGAACGCTAGTGTCTCCTTATGCATAGCTCTTTTCTTTTGCAGTGTCTCTTTTGCTATGGACGCCAGCTTCTGACAGTCTTCGTCCTTCTGTCCCAAGTCCTATTGAAGTCTCTTGTTTTCCACCAGCAGGCTTTCATTTATGTTCTGTAGATATTGACACTGCTCCTTGTATGATTGTAGGGATTACTTTATTTGGTCTAGTTCAGGAACTGTCTCTATTTCTTCTGCACTCATTGCAATATATTCTTTCTGTAGGCTCTTAGAAGTTGATGCTTGATTTTTATCATGAACCTGTTTATTTTCAGAAAATATTTTGGGAACATGTCCTACCTCTGCTTGCATATCTCTAAAACCCTCACTTTCAGAAACAAAGACATCAATTTCTTGCACATCCATGTCATTTTCAGAATCATTCACTGGGACAATTTCATTTCCCTTAGTAGGTTTATCGAGCAATATATTTTCTATGGTTGTTTTAGCTCTTAATATCGTCCTTGGACCTAAATTAACATTCCCTGTGCTTAAAGTTTTTACTGGCTCATTATCGGGCAATTTAGCAATGGGGTTTTTAGAAACTATACTCAACATATCGGGCTTCTGCATATTGGACAGATTCGAAATAATTTTACCTTCATCATCAACCTGTGTCTGTTTCTCTGGCAACTCTGCTTCATCATCATTTTCTTTAGACAACTTCTTCTTCTTTTTAACATCGTAACCCTGCTCAAGGAGAAATTCATCCCAGCTTTGTCCAATTTGTTTTAAGTTATGCAGGACCAAACGTTTAATCAGCTCGTGATGAAAAATAGAACACTCTGTGTGTTTTGGGTGACCCTATACCCATAATACCATATTCTGCAAGCTCCTCCAGAAATAGTATGGTAAATTTAACTCTTTGCTTCCCTACAAGTGCATCAACATTCTAATATGACATCTCAAAACCTTGTCGAACCGACCATCACAGGTAATGTAGTTTTGGACCATTTCCAGGGGAATTTTCCAATTTGGCTTCATTTTACTAACATGAATCCCATTTTTCCAATTCAAATTTTCATAGCTAGGTAACAAAAATTCACCATAGTCTCCTTCGAACTCTTTCTGCTTGAACCAAGTTTCACCCTCAGCTGGGACGCCAATTAATTCTAAGATTAACTGT
This sequence comes from Larix kaempferi, assembly GCA_027924585.1. Taxonomy (NCBI): domain Eukaryota; kingdom Viridiplantae; phylum Streptophyta; class Pinopsida; order Pinales; family Pinaceae; genus Larix; species Larix kaempferi. The sequence continues at coordinate 1,562,984 of BSBM01000852.1, read as the reverse complement.
TCATTTAATATTATCCTGAAACACTTGAAATCAAACACCCGCTCCTTGTAATTTCTTATGAAGGCCTTTGTCACCTGGGAATTATATCCCTGCAATCTTTCATAGTAAATAAGCCACCCTGAATCTCTCATTAACTTCGTCGATTTGGGAAATTGCAAGAGCCACTGTATATTATTGGGTTCGGCTCTGCATGGGAAGCCACCTGCTTTCATTTTATCTTTTAACTGTGAATTTTCCTCCATATTTCTATCCTTGCCCAGAATGAACTTGTAAAATGCAATGAAAACCCTAGCTTGCAGGGGTTTGTTCCCGAAATTACACTCCTTTGTTGGTCAGATTTGCTGATTTCAATGCCTTGAGGATGTTCACATCACTATTGCTGCTGTACTAGCTTGATTGCCAAGTGTTGAGTGAAACTGACTACCACGCTTCATGGAGTACTTGATTCATGCATATGTATAATCCATTTCGAATTATAATTGCTAAATAATAATTATGAACAGTCAAACCCTTATTAAATCATAATTTCAAATTTTTTGCAAAACTGACAGCATTTGCTTTAGAACCGACAACATTTTTAAATTCAAAATTCTAGCATATGTTGTCAGTTTGACCCTTAATCAAATTTATCAAATTTGAAATTTTCAAAACATTTGAAATGTTTTTTTAAAAACAAGAAATTAAACCATATTTTGAATCAAAATTGGAACAAGAGCCAAATCCTTATTTAATCATGAAAACATGACATATAGTAAAATAAAACTTTTAAGCAAAAAAGGATAAATACCTAGGGTAAGCAAATGGAAAAAACCGAATGAAAATGAAGTAAGAGCTCTGCAAATCTATGGAACAACCCTACGAATAACATGTCCTAGGGGGGGTCCTGGGACCGTGGGTTCCGGGTCTGAGCACATAGTCCTGGACCGCGAGTTCTAGGTTTGAACATGTGATCCTAGACTGCGAGTTCCCGTGGTGAACACGTGGTCCTGGACCGTGAGTTTTGGGGGCGAACACGCAGTCTAGGACCGCGAGTTCAACTCCGACAGTCGCGGTCCCGGACCGCGACTGTAGCCCTTACAGCTACGATCTGGGATAGTGGCAAGGGGCCCTAAAGCCGCGATCTAGATCGAACTTTAGGGTTTTCTTAGGTGGGGAAAATGGGTTATATATGTGACATGGGTCTGATGAGTTTGCATTGTGTGATTGATAGGATGTCGGTAGTGATGTGGCGAGAGCGGGAGGTCCTGGACGACATAGTGGAGGTCATCCGGAGGGATCAACATGTGTGGTCTAATTTGGGGTTGTGTGGGCTGCTGAAGTTCGCACAAGTGCCCATGATACGTTCAGCAGGATTACTGCTGAATAGGTTAGTGAGATTTTGGGAGACTGACACACAGGCTTTCAGGGTGCAGGAGGAGAGGGTAGATCTCACCCTTGCAGATCTATATTTCTTGACGGGGTTTCCCTGTCTAGGTAGGGTGGTTGATATGTAGCCACGAGTGTCCGCAGACGTCGACATGGAGGATATGTTGGAGCGTTACTATGTTCCAAAAGCTACAGTGAATAGGAATGCATTCCGGATTGTGGGCCTGCAGGAGCCATCAGTGCGGGAAATCCCTGCGTGTGTTGTTCGGGTGTTGGGTCCCAGTCTCCTAAGCGGGTGTCAGGGGCCCAGATGTAGCTGGAGGAGCGGGTGCTAGGTTGCATATACTATGCCTAGGGCTAGATGTTCCTCACCTATGTTCAGCGGGAGCTGAGCAAGGTGAAGGACGCTGGCAAGGGATTTTGCTACGAGTCTTTCCTCTTTTCCTTCTTCATGGAGAGGGTACCTACACTACAGTGGCGGGTGCCGATCAGTGCAGGAGGACTTAGGGAGCCACACATGGTGTGGTGGGGAGAGATGATGCGCCGACGGGGTGGCGGTAGGGTTGGGAGGTATTTCACCCAGGATCTCTACCTATAGTGGTTGCATATGCCACTGACACTAGATGATTATCCATACAGAGATATGGATTACACTGGAGTGCCAGAGGCACCACGGCCTACAGGGTAGGCGTGGGGACCAGATGGTATGTATTTACTTGTTGGATGGTTGTTTATGTCAGATTTTGTGTATGACAAGTTTGAGATATTGATATGCTGGTACTGACTGATGGATCATCTGCAGATGTTGGCCCGAGACCACCACTGGGACATATAGACCGCAGTGGGCATGTGGCGATACTAGCCCTGCTAGGCCAAGGGGAGGTGCGTCGACGGGATGCGGAGGGGACTTTGGAGTTCGTACGGGTGCCTCTCGATCATTTGCTGGTTGGAGTGACTGATGATGGGTGGCGAGACTTGGATCCAGAGGTGATTCAGGACTGTCTTGGGGCGCTGCGGGATTTTCGATCGATCATGATCCGGGTGGCCATGTTGGCGGAGAGGGGTCAGGCACAGGAGCTTGTAGGGGATGAGGAACTACCATAGGAGGAGCGAGGTGAGGACTTGGAGGCAGCTGATGCAGGCAGTGACGGAGGGTATGACTCGCAGTAGGGAGTACAAAGGACTCCCTCCCGATTTTGTAGCTATGGCATGTATTCTATGAGGCTTGCATAGAAATTTTTTGTATAGTTGAGTATTGAGGTACTCAGGACATGTGTATCACATTGACGTTTATTTTTTGATATATATATATATATATGCACATGGATGCACCTTTTTGTGATGATGATTTAGTGTATGCACGTGGATGCGCTTGTGGTTTGTTATATGTTTGTACTGCACATGGATGCAACATTATGTATGTAAGATAGGCATGTGGATGCCCCTGTATAGTAATGTGTTTAGGTTATTGCACATGGATGCAAATATTTATGTGATGATAGGCACGTGGATGCCCCTTGTTGTAAATGAAATCTTTTTGGACTTTTATATATTTTTGATGAGATGATATGGGATGATGATGCATGATGGATGTTTTACATGGTGTGATTGATAAGCCAATCTAGGATGTTGTTAGCCATTTGATCTGCAACACTATTCTGAGCTCTGGGGACATGGGTGAATATTATGGATTCAAATTGTTGGCTGAGTTGTTTTGTGTGCAGGAACTTTCTAAAGAGGCAGGGATCACGCACCTGGTAGTAGTTGTTGAGCTGGGAGACAAGTAGCTGGGTGTCAAGGAACACATGAAGGTGACATATGCCCATTTGAAGGGCAGCAGTTAGGAGACTAGTCACAGCATCATACTCCGCCTGGTTATTGGTAGTAGTGCCTATACACAGTCCGTCAAGGTGAATCAACTCTTATGAAGGTGAATATAAGACCCATGCTGCAGAAGCCAAGTTTGGAGACCATCGGTTTGCTCCATCAGCGAAGCCAATGTAATGAGGTGGAAGATGGTCCATCTGTGATCATGCAAAAATGATGAATGTAAGGTTGCGGCAAAAAAGGTAAAAAAAAAGAAAGCAAACTGTGCAATACAGACTAATGGGGCCGCGGGTTTGTTTAAGGATAAAAGAGTTTAAGATACAACCCATTACGGGGGTTTCACAAAGGGTGACCTTCTGATTCAGTTAAAATGTATGCCCCATTTCCGAGGCAGGTCTGCACGATGTAAGGGCGTTGCCACATGGATTCAAACTTTCCTTTACCGATCTTGTCGTGGGCTTGGTCATAGGCGAGAACGAGGTCTCCTTCGCGGAAATTTCGTGGGTGGACATGTTTGTCGTAACTAGCTTTGGAGCGGTTCTTGGCAGCCTCAATGGTTTGGAGGGTGGCACGACAGTCTTCGTCAGCTTGCTCTAGTGATAGCAGACATTGCTCGAGTGGGGAGGTGTCTAGGAGAAGCTCGATGACGATGTGTAAGGAAGGTATCTGACACTCGATGGGGAGGACAGACTCTACACCGTGAACTAAATGAAACGGGGTAAAACCGGTGGCGGTCTTAGTTGATTTACGGTAAGCCCATAAGGCAAGGAAAAGGATGTGATGCCAATTAGACTTATGCCGGTCAACAGTGCATTGGAGGATGTTTTTTAAAATTTTGTAAATGGCCTCTACTTGGTTGTTCCCTTGGGGGTAGTAAGTAGAGGAGTATTGATGTTCAAACTTCAGTAGGGTGGATAACACACACTAAAGGGAATCTTCGAAGTGTGAACCATGGTGTGAGACCAACTTTTTGGGGACCCCGAATCGAGTGATAACATGGTTAAAAAAGAAATGGGCAGTGGTGTCAGCTTTACAATTGAAGGTGGGCATGGCTTCGGCCCATTTGGTGAAGTAGTCGACGGCGACAATGATGTACTTATGGCCATTGGTGAATGACGGTTTACATTCCATGAAGTCGATGGCCCATTTACAAAAGGGACCAACGGTGACAACTGGGTGTAACGCAGCTAGTGGTGTTCGAGCCTTAGGGGAAAAAAGTTGGCAATTATGGAAATGTTTGACCGCTTTGATGCAGTCAGTAAAGAGTGTGGGCCAAAAGTATCCAGCGCAGATGACCTTTTGGGTGGTGGCCATTACAGAGAAATGGTCACCGCAGGAATCACTATGATAGTCATTGAGGACTTGTTCAGCTTCCTCATGTGTAAGACAACAACGAAGAATCGTGTCAACCCCTCACCAGTAAAGGACATCGCCCAAGAGGAGATATCGAGAGGCCTAGTAACGGATACAACAGCGTCCATCACAATTTATGTTGGGTCTAAACTTTTGCGTGCGAAGGTATAAAAAAATATCACCATACCATGGGTCATCGGACGAGATGATGAGCAAGTAATTGTCGGGTAACTCATCGGAGATTTGTGGGGACGACAAAAGGGATGGGAGATCGGTAATGAGCTGGGAAAGCGCGAGGGATTTAGTGCTCTTAAGGGTTGTGAAAGTGAGGTCATATTCTTGCAGGATAATTACCCAATTAGCAACACTACCTTGCAGAAGTCACCGGTTCAAGAGATAGACCATGGGGTTGGAGTCGGCGATAACCGTGGTATGACTAAGTAAAATGTAATGTCACAATTTTTGGATGGAGAAGACTACGGCAAGGGTTAGTCTTTCCTCATACAGGTAATGTAGGGGTGGTCCAGGCAAGGTCTGGATGACATAATAAATGACATGCTCCTGGAGAGCAACGTCTTCTTGGACAAGGATGCTGGACATGGCATGATCGGATGCCGAGAAGTAAAGGATGAAGTCTTGAGATAAATCCAAAGGGGAGATCAAAGGGGCTTGCGTGAGAGCTTTCTTAAGGGCTTCGAATGTAGCTTGCGCCTGGTCATCCCAAACAAAGGGTATGTGGGTACGAAGTAGGCATAAGAAACTGTGAACGGTGGTGGCATAATCAGGAACGAAGCGTTGGAGAAAATTAGATTTCCCTTGTAGACTCTGGAGCTTCCGGAGCGTGCAAGGAGCGGGAAGGTCTATGATGGTTTTGACTTTCAGGGGATCAATAGCAATTCCTTTATGAAAAACAATGAAACCCAGCAACCGGCCTGCCAGAATGCAAAAGACACAATTGAGTGGGTTCAGGCGGATTTGATATTTGCAACAATGCAGAAAGACTTGTCGGAGGTCGTTAAGGTGGTCTGATCGTTTCTGGGAACGAGTTGTAAGATTGTCGAGATAGACTAACAGGATATGAACCAAGTCGTAAAAATAGTAGGACATGACCCATTGGAAGGTGGCGCCAGCATTTTTGAGGCCGAAAGGCATGACGTGATAGGAAAAGGTGCCCCATGGGGTGGTAAAGGCAGCCTTGTACTGATCTTCCTTGCAGATTTGAATCTGGTTGTATCCGGAAAAACCGTCCATGAAAGATAGGACTTCATGCCCCTCACACGCATCGATGAATTGGTTAATAAATGGCGTGGGGAAGTTGTCTGTGGGACTGACTTGGTTTAAATCATGGAAGTCAGTACATACTATGATGGTGCCTTATTTCTTGTTAATAGGGATGGGGTTAGAAACCCAAGTGGTATATGCAATAGGATAAATGAATCCTGCTTTGCGAAGTTTCTCAAACTTTGCTTTAACGGCGAGGAGCTTTGAGGGATGAATGGGGCGCTGTTTCTGGCAAATGGGGGGTACATTTGGCCATGTGTCAATGTGGTGTTTTTTATAGTGGGGTCAAAACCAGGCATTTCGTATAGGACTAGGAAAAGACATCACGAAACTCTTGGAAAAGTTTTCTGTACTCTCCGATCTCATACTCACTGCAGGAGGCTCCTAATGTAATGATTTCAAAAGGCACCAGGTGGGTCAGAGATATCAATGTGGATGACGGGTGAGATGTTGGCTATGTTACCTTCCTTAAAGGCATTGGGAGTGGGAATGGGATCCTTAAACCAGTCGACTTTGGTCGGGAGGAAATCTTTGGACTCAACTGAAAATTGGGTGACTGTGGTAGAGGAGGAGCCCTCTAAAAGGAAATAGGAATGATGGTGCATACCCTTCCAGGGGTAATCCAGGGCAGTGAGAGCCTCTAGAATCTCCTCATCATTGTGGAAACTTGGAGTTGTCAAATCAGTTGATGAGGGAGTGGTAGTAGAAGAGATCATATAGATGGTATTAATCTCTCCGGATGAGGGGGATACTGGGGGGTGGATCTCCTCAATGGTGTTGGGCACCGTCCCAAGGTCCAAATGATTCATCTCGTAGAGAGATGCTCTGTAATATGGGAGATCAGGACACTGATGTGAGTAATGGCCGTAAATGCCGCATATTGCACAAGGGTGATTGGTACACAGTGATTTATCACGAGGTTTGGGGGCTGGGTCGAGTTGGACAACCAGGATGTTGGGGTCATCATCAAGCATTTTCATGTGCTCTTGTAATGCAGGTAATTGTGGACATTGATGGGTGGGATGGCCTAACTCATCACACAACGAGCATTTGGGAGGAGCACGAAACACGGGGGGGTTTAACTATTTTGGGCAGGGGTACAACAGTGTATGGTTGTGGGCCTCTGCCCCCAGTGTGCTTGAGAAGAGGGGATGGATTGGCCGATGAGGAAGGGGTAGTGACACCGGGAGGTGGTTGACTAGTAGTGGTGATGGGTTGCACCAGTTGTAAGATGACAATTGGTGTTGGAGGGGTAGCGGGAGGCGTAATGTACCATTCAGTTAATCTTAAGGTTAAACCAGGGAGGTTGAGGGTAGCCATAACCAGGGCGCTAACTACTCCCGAAGGGAGAAATAGGAAGGGGATCGTATGGATGGGTGTAACACCAACATGACTATGTACCAATGGTGGTTGGGGTAGCAAGGGCGGTTGATGGTTCGGTGTTGGTGTATTGTGGGAAAAGGTACATAAGTCAGATACTTCGGCGTGGGTGACGGGAGTGGAATGGCTTGGAATGTTGAATTCATTTGCGTATCTGAGTAGACTCTGGGTCCCACTGAGGAAACCAATGAGGTAGCTGCACTGCAAGTAGGTTGTTCAACCATGAGGAGAACATTTTCGGGTGCAGTAGGGGCATTGGGATCATAATAGGTGAGTTGATCAACCTTGACCACGCGTCCGTCATGGGGGAACATCATGGTATGAACAACGGATGAGGCAACCACCCACATGGCGTACATGTAACTATGACCAAGTAAGAGGTTATAATCAAGTTGGGCGTTGAAGACCTCTATGTTAATGAGCACGGTTTTACCAACCAATTGGATGGGGACATTAGCTAAGAGACCTTGGGGTTGAGCCGAACGGCCGTCGTAGGCTTGCAACGCAGTGGTGGACTGTTGGAGAGTAGGGGATCCCAACTTCTGCCAAACAAATGCGGACATAATGCATGTAGAGGCACCTTCATTGATGATGCATCGATGGATGACAAGATTCTGAACAGATACAGAAACTTGGAATGCTAAAGTGGAAGGCAGGTGTGGTTCAGATTGGTCCAAATCGAAGGTCATCATTCATGAATCATTTGGGTCAATAGCACCAATGGAAGAGAGAAAATTCTTGCACTGTGAAGGACAATTCTTTAAGACCTCTAACACAGACATGGCTGCAGGGGACTGGGCTAAGTCATCTACAATGTTGTAATTAGACGCAGCGCGAGCATTGGGGTTATTGTTGATGCGACGAAGTGGGAAGCGAGGGGCTTTGGAGGAGCCATCTATTGGAGCCAGAGGTATGCGTAATGACTGATCAGTGGGATGCGCAGTGGTGTTTTTGTCGGCAGGAGGGGCTTCGGGGGTGGAGCCATATTGGTTCCGATGGGTTTGAAGGTTGACATTGATGGAGGACATCATTAACAAGTGATGGGTACCTGAGTCTAACATGGTTTGATCAAGAGCGACATAAGTGATTTGTTGTTGTGGTGGTGTGTTTCCTTGAGGGGGAGCTAACAGCTAAGTGTTCACTACGCCTTGGGTGGGTAAAGGATTTTGTAACACCAAGGGTTGATTCTGAGGTGGTCGGGGGTTGGGTGGCGCTTGAGGAGCCGCGTGCCCTTGGCGGTGGGCATCATCAGTCCATAGTTTCCGAGCCCGCTCCAAATGTGGGCAAGCGTGTGCGTCGTGGCCATAGACCCCGCAAATAGAACAAGGATGGTTTGTTCGCAAATTAGGATTTTTGGCTTGCTTGGGAAGCCGGTCAGGGTTCTGGTTGGTAGGTGCCACGTTATTGTTGTTCGGGGGATTAGGGTGTTGACTGCCTTGGTCTAGACGGGGGTTGTTCCCATGGTTACGACCTTTGCTGCGGTTTTGCTGGCCTTGTTGGCATTGGTTATTTTGGTTTTGCTATGGATTATGTTGGGCATATACTTGCCCTTGGGCAGCAGGTGGGTTCTAAGGTTGTGCAGGTGCAGGAGCAAGCTGCAGTGGATAATAAGTAGGTGGAGGTGGTGCAGGTGTTGAACCTTGTGGGGGTTACTGATATGTCTGCCGAACGGGTTGTGGGTTTGCTGCAGGGGCTGCCAGCGGCGGGTAATAGCCAGGTGGGGCTTGAGAGGACGCAGGAGCTGGTGCAGCTTGTAGGTGGTAATAAGGCTGAGGTGCGATCGGGGGGCCGTAAGCGGGGGATGCATGACCAAAACACTGAGGTGGACATGAGGGTTCGTGGGAATCGTGATGATGTGCCATGGGAGCATACGAATTGGTTGCTCCAGACTGGGATGTAGCTTGCGAAAGGTTGGGGCCAGGGCTAGGACGTGCTATGGAAAAGGGTTGGTTATGTGAGGCTATATGGCCAATGATGCCATCTGTGGCACGGGATGCTTCCGGCACATCGTGTCGGGAGGAATCGCCATGGGGGGCATCAGGTATGATGGAATAGAGATAACCAAACTAGGCGTAAATAAGGTCAAATTGTTGGGCTTTAAGGATGGCCTCTTCTTCGGACTGGGGTCGCTCGGATGCCACATCTTTGGCAATGACAAGAATGAGAGATTTTATAAACCAATCTAAGAAGATACGATCATCTAGATTGATTTTGCAGAGGCTTCGGCGTCGACGCCACTCATGAATGTGGTCAGTGATGTGGGTAGCCGTGTTCTATCTGCAAGACAGTAGGATCTCAATTCCCACATCATAGCAGACAGGTAACTGAAAGACTACAGGAAATTCGAGGTAAGGGAAGTAAAGGTGGCATGGGTCCCATGGGGATGCTGGATGTACCACTTAGCTGCAGAGCCAGTGAGGGTACACTGTAATAGACGGAGGTGGACAGAGTCGTCCACTATGGAGTTGGAGGAACACCATAGATGGAAAGACATAATATGGTTCTGGGGGTCTTCACCTGCCTTTCCCTCAAACTTAGGGATGTCGGAGGGGAGATTGGTGGGAATGTGAGGCCACGTAGGGTCATGTCTGATGGGATCGTTAGTCACTCTGGCCAAGTCAGGAAGGTTGAGACTAGCCATGAATGGCAAACTAGTAGAAGGATGTGAAATACTGGTGGTTGTGACCACGTTGGGGCCAATGCCCCTAAGTGGAGGAACTGGGTTTGGGTTGGGGACGTTGCCCCTAGGTGGAGGAACGAAGGTAGTATGGGACGGTCCTACACCGCCAAGGATAGTGTGAGTCACTGGTGGAGTTGGGATGTGTATGGTAGCCACTAGAATAGGTACAGTGATTGGAATGGTGGATGTGGGCCCTATAGAGGGCATACCCAAAGCGAGTGTGGTAGCTGGTGTGGTGGTGGATGCTCCACCAATGGTCCCTACAAAGAAAGGGTTGGAAGTCATGCCAGCCATGGGGCTAGTTGGTGCAGTGTAAGTGGGGTCCTCGGACTCTTCCTCAGAATCAGAGGTGAAATAAGGGACGTCAGTACCGGGGGACGGAGCTCTGCATCTGCGATGAGTGGAGTCGAGTGATGAAGCTCTACGTCTATTATGACTAATGTCAAGTGAACTGTGCTACGGGGGCTCACCCTGGAGGCACCGGGAATGTATCGGGGACTCAATGGTGACAGATGGTGTCAACTATCTAGGGGTTGTGTTGAGTGAAAAATAGCTCAAAAAAACCTAATGCAACCGAGTGTGTAGAAGGAGAGCGCAAAAAATATGGCACTCAGGCCAACAACCAGCTCAAAACACTTACTATAACAGCTGTGCTATAATAATCGGAGTATCAACAGAAATAGTCAGAATACCAACAAGTAGTAGGTTTCCTATAAAATAAAAAATGGTGGACTCTCTAGACCAAAGGGAGATAAGGGAGCATGCAAACACCTAGCTAGATAGTATTCTGACTCAACCAAACATATCCTCTGCAAGGTGATGAAATCCAAGTCAGACAATATGGATAGTAGAGCCAAGTGGCTAAAGATATCCCCCTACTAGGAGGGACACCGGGTAGTCAATCCTAGAAGAAATGCAACTAAGATACCCCGTTCATGACATGTCTAGAAAAGGTGAATCTGCAGTTTGGTTCTATCGTCGCTGTACCCCCACACGAGTGGTACACCGAGAACTACGAAAGGTATCCTTCGGTTACTGAATGGATTGCGATATTCCACTCAGGCTTCCAGAACCAATCTAGCTACTTCAACCCTCCTAGGGGAGAGGCCCTCTGATAAACTGGTTGTGACCGTGCCGAAAAGTACTAGGGGATTTTGGTTCCCTAATGGACAACAACTATGTCTCAAGTGTAAGCAACCGAGGGGTGTTATTTGGATGCCTATCCCCCCGATCCTACCTAACTACAAGATTCTTATGTGTTCCCCAAGTGGGGTTAGAATTTTGGTTGTGTTAAGTAGTATTTTAGGGCTCACTTGAAGCAGCTAACAGAGTGTGTGCATGTGAGATGATGAACCCAAGTAAAAGTCCCATGGGGTGGGCAACTTTCTAACTAAAAATAACAATGCAGAAATTAAACTTTGAAATGCAAAATTTTCTCTTTTCAATTAAAATGCTGAAACTTAAAAAATTATGTAAATGGAACATAAATAATACTACAGAAAAAGGTTGTAGGGAAGTATGGCTGTAGATAGGACAGGTGGTTGTGTAGGTGCAGAAAATATTGCAGCAAAGTGATGGGTTCAAACAGGGAAAAAGTGCAGAAAATGGATCGCGAGTCTGTGGTGAAACTGCGTGGTTGGACCGCGGGAAACAGGTCGACAGTCATGGGCAAATAGTAGGAAAATGGCTGAAGGCCATGGGTGGACCATAGGGAAATGGCTGAAGGCCGCGGGCGGACTGCAAGAAAATGGATAAAGGCCATGGGTGGACCACAGGAAAATGGCTGAAGGCTGTGGGTAAACTGCAGGAAAATGGCTGAAGGCCGCAGGCGGACCACAGGAAAATGGCTGAAGACCACAGGCGAACCACAGGAAAATGGCTAAATGCAACGGGTGAACCGCAGGAAAATGGCTGAAGGCCACGGGCGGACCGTATGAAAATAGCGGAAGTCCACGGGCAGACCGCAGGAAATAGGCTGAGAGCCACGGTCAAATCTCAGGTAATAGACTGGAATCCATGGGGAGATCGCAGGAAACAGTCTGAGAGTCACGGTTGGATTGCAGGTAATAGTTTGAAAGCCGCTGTCGGATCGCAACTATTGGGAAAAAATTGATACGAAGCATTACACCAAAACCTCGAGATGTTAGTGAAGGCCTCCCACTAGGATCTTAACATCCCACCATGCTCCGTAGTCCAGACTCTGGGCTGGATGTGCGCCCTTACAGTGGTGTCCCCTTTTGAGTGGTATGAGCCCCGGGCGAACACTGCAATGCCGACGTTTCCACCCGCTCTGTGACTTGAACCTTGGTGGAGGCCCTGATACCAAATGATACGAACTGTTACCCAAAACCTCGAGATGTTAGTGAAGGCTTCCCACTAGGATCTTAACAAAAATATGTAGTTTACGGCAACAAACCCAACTGCCGAAAGGGGAAAACAGAAAATTATTGTAGAAAATTAAAAACTTCTAGAAATGATAACCAGAAATTCAAAGGAACACTAGGGGAGTCACCAAAAAATGTAGCTAGGGTTTTCACCCTAGCTTGTGCAAATGAGCACCTATGAAGGAGAAGGGACTCCTTTGTAGCAGTTCAGAAAAATGGTAAAATATGACAGCACAGTAAAATAAAATTAAACTAGCATGAGCATTGACATAAATAACAAAACATGAAAATATGGTGAAGCTATCTCTTTTTGTATTAAAAATTACCTCAAATGTAGAGGTTGGTGGAGGCCTTGCAGCAACCCAAGAGGGTCGCTTCCAAGCTCCAGTGTTGTTCCTTCTCCTCCTTCCAAAGATGTTTTGGAAATGGGGCAAAATGGGGTTCTCAAGTCGAAATTAGCTCCAAAGGGAGAGCTAGGGTTTCGTGAGAATTTTTGGCAAAGTGAGGATAGGGATGATTGTGGATGAAAAATGGGGAGCCTCCATCACCTATTTATAGGTTTTTAGTGGTGGAGTGCTGACCCATGGTTTTGGGTACCATATGGTTTAGGTCAGCTATATAGGGTTTTTGCTTCCTTTTTTCCCTCTTTTTCCTCTTTTTTGTTTTTTTTTATTCCCTTTTTAGACGGTTTTTGCTATTTTTGGAGGAATTTACATTATTTTGGGGGGGACAAGGGGGTTTTTGTCTTTTTGGAGGCTTTTTAATAGGTTTTTAAGGTTTTGGAGGCAAATACAATAGGAAATATGGACAAATGAGTCATGCAATGAGGGAGATGAGGTAGTGAGCACTTTTTGGGTGTTAACAAGGACCATCATAGGGAGGAAGGAGAGAGCAATCAATATGTGCGATTAATGAGGCAGAGGGGGGAAGAGGAACTGGTGGATGAGGGCCGAAGGGTCACCCAAGCACAAAAGAAATCAATGTGGGAGGCTCGCATGTTCGAATTGGCCTTACTAGTGGTTGTTCAGTAGAGAATCAAGGATGTGTAATAGCAGCTATGGAAGGAGCTAGATAAGGACACCCTTGAAGAGGAATGCTAAAAAATGGATGAATGGGTAATGGATCCAGGAAACAACACTACCCACCTTAGTCTTTACGAGCAGATAGTTTCACTCTACTGGGTGATGAAGAATCTGATGGGGCATGTGATTTAGGAGTGGCTAGAGAAGACTGGTGGAGAGGAACCTATGGACCAATGGAGGAAAGCACTACAATATGAAACAAAAGAAATGCATCTGAATATGGACACCATCCTACAGTCCCTGGGCATCCTCTACCCACATGCTCAAACTTCTTCTATAGGCGGTAATCAGAAAGGGCACTTTCCATACATTCCATATATTATGCTTTAAAGGTTTTATGGGCTCAAGTTATGTGTTATAGGGTCGATCATGGTTTTGAGGTCTTTGTTATTTTGGTCTGTTAGATGTCTTATGACTAGAAATATTATAAGTACTAGTGTTTGGGTCATGTCCTGTAAATTAGATTATATGATGGTCTATAAGGAGTATTGGTATGGACTCAACAATATGTGTAATTTTGGTTTAGTGTTCTGGTTAGACAGTATTATGATAAATCTCATGTTTAAGGTCAGAGAGACAAGAAGTGAAGTAGAACAATAGAGCTTTGGTCTATTTTTCTCAATGTAATTTGATCCTTTTATATAATACAAAATTTCCTTAATTACAAAAAAAACCCTATTCTACTTCAGGCACTTTTCAAGAATGTGGGAAACGCAATGGTGTATAGGAGCATAACTTTAAGAAAATTACTTTCTAAGCTACATGGCTTAGTGTTAAATTTTATGCAAAATATGTTCATCATGTTTATAAAAAAATTAATATATAAATCAGTCATAATCCTGTATATAAATTTGCAGCGAAAATAAGAATTAACCCCAACGTCTCAGAGATTCATTTATATAAGAGTTCAATAGCCTGGAACCTGCATGGACTTTGGAGTAGACAGAGCCTAGAATGGGAACCTGTTTGGAAGCATGCAACTGGAGTCTGGACCGAGCATGGAACCTTTGTAGGGCTTGAACTGCATTGAACGTAGATGGGACCGAGCGTAAACCAGAGCCCTCTGCATGGAATTGCTACCTAAGCTTCGAATGCCACACTAGATATTTCTTGCTGTTGCAGGGGAAATGGAACCCAAACCCTAAAAAATTCTATCTCGTAACTACTACCTAGAACTACTGTGAATACTTAGGGTGTCAGGTAAATATGATGGTGGCAAAACAATGCCCGCGAAAACGTGATGCGTCACCCAAAGTAATTTAATACAAAATTCACCTTTATTACACGATGCCTCCAAGAAAACACATGATCATAATGGTTAATGAAATGTCTTGTAAAAATTTATAATAAATCAACGGTTTAGATTTGAGGAGGGTTGAGATCTGCGATAGACAAGGAATCCAATAGGAAAAGGTGCATGTTCTATAACGTTGAAAAATTTGGCAAGATGACCATTGGTACGTGCTAAAGTCAGGAAGCAATCTAAGTTGAATGAGTGGTGGAATAGAAGATCGATGGTTGATTTTGATTTCGCACTTTCAACTAGCGCGAAGAATGAAAAGGGTAAGCGGTAACGGAATTTTCACCGCTTACCACGTGTCGATTCAAGGATCATTCCACTGAATGAAAAATTGTAATGGAAAACCACTTCTCGTGATCTCGAAACCACCTATAGGAGATATTATAAAAGGAAAAGGGGTCACGGGGAACATTTGTGACTTTGTGCCAGACAAAGAAGACGTCGCTGGCACATGTGGAAGCACAGTTAGAGTTATTCCCTCCAATCATTAGCTACCAGGTAGGCCACAATATCCCAAAACAACCAATCATTTTGTAAATATGGAGGGAGAAAGTGAAGTAGAAGTTCAAAATAGGGAGTTTAACAGGTTGGAGGAAAGTTTTGAAGATAGAGATGGCGATGTCTTTGATACAATCCTATCCCTTGGTCCCATCCATGAAATTAAAAATAAATTAAATATTTTAGAAGCACAGGGAAGAGATGTAAATGGGGTTCACAGATCCTATCTTTACCATTTTTTCCTAGTACAAACCCTAAATTTTGAAACCACCAGTATCATATGAATAAGATAGGATAAATAGGCATCTAATACTATTAGCAGTTATCACTATTCATATAAATCTACACGTTGAATCACAGAGATAACATGGACATCATAAGCTCAGATTAGCGGTAGAGTTAATAATAAAAAGGGTATTACCTTTACTCAAATTACATATGGAAGCTAGTAGAAGGAAATTACCTATTATATTTTGTTGAAAGTAATGGAATATGCTCTAATAATATGTATTGAGTGATTACAATAATTAGATGTGATACAATAATTTAATCGAACAAGCTTCTAACATGTATAACCCATAAAAGATAGTGTAATAAGCATAATATCCCTAGTTATAACTATCACGTTAAGCAGGTCCGTTTCCTTATATTAACAAAGCATCCTTTGTTTCTTAATTACATGTCATGAAGCTTGATATAAATGTACTATTGGTATAAATAGATATGTACTAGTATTGGTTCTATTTATCACTATAAGTTTTTAGTATTGTTTATCATGTATAGATTACTCTGCTTCAATGGAGTTCAAACTATAGCTCTAGTATTGATTATCCATTTAAATGATCAGGTTGTTTCACGTGTTGGAATAATTATGTGGTTAATAGAGCTATTCACATGACACTAGTGGTTTCATTTATCCTATCTTATGATACTAGCTGGCTTTATTCCTACGAGAGAGGGCTCTCTCAATGAATAAATGCAATGGCCAGAGGCAGGGTTATGGAAATATAATTTATCACAGAGGCAGAGTAGTTATTCTTTTACATTCAAGTTCTTGATTTCTAGTGATAAAAAAAGATAGGATGAACAGTCTATTAATATGGACACCAAATAAAGATGAATCCAATATTAACTTTAGAAGAAATCTTTTGTGAATACTTGAATCCTATGAACCAGAGCATATAAATATGAATTTTGACTCAACATAACTTCGTTCAATTATTAAAGACAACACAATGGAAAAGAGATAACAAGAATAACATTCACATAAGGAGAATAAATACAGACTACAAAATCACAACACAATAATCTCTGCTCAGAAAGGTTTTTTCTTCACTCTGCCAAAAATTTTATTAACTTTGAAAGTGTTCAGTAAAAAATCAGCCTCTCTCTCATGGGTTCCAACCCTGATTACATTTCAAAAACATGTATTTATACATCAAGGCTCCTTGAGCAAAACCTAACTACTTGTTTCTAAAAATAGAAATATTCAACTACTTATTACATATTTAGACTATTTTTATTAAAACTTTAGTCTTCGTAATATTCAAAATGGAATATCTTTCTGCTTCCTTTATCAAATCTAGCTTTGGCATAAATCCCTGTTGGACGAGTGTCTTTATTGATGCAATTTATATTTCATTTTCCCATATTTTTCGACCGAATTCCATTTTTCTAAAGAAGGAATTTCATAACTTGTCATCTCCTTAACCATGACTTTTATTTCCACGTGATCCACATAAGATATAGGAGGCAATTTTTCTCCTATCATTGTCAACTAATTTAAGATCTAGAAATCTACTGCGAGCTTCTTTAGTATTACCTTCCCTGTTAAAACTTGGGTCTTGCATTCAAATTTTTGATGATCCATCCTAATTTGGAGCAATAAAGATTTATATTCATTTTGAGATATTAACTTTTTTTCTTCATCCCAAAATGAAGGTAATCCTTTCTAAAATAAATCTATAAACAAGTCTTTGAAAGATTTTGCCTGTTGCTTTATCTAGTTTACCCTTGCTTGGACACTTTCAAGATGATGATTTTTTCCAATGATCCTTCTAGCCCAAGTTATAATTGCAATTTTGTTTTTGATCATTAATGCCTTCAAGTTATCTTTTGTCAAGGTATTCAGAAAATCCACAGTGTTCTGAGTTGTTTCTGCTGGATTTTTGTCCAAATTTTCTCTCATGACTGTGCAACTTTGTGTGCATTCATTTACTACTGTTTCCTTACTTTTCATAAAATTTAGATAAGGTCTGAATTTTGTAGCTTCAACTATAATTGAATCCCAGATCAAATGTCTGACACCCTGCAATGGAAGTTGCCCTGTAACCAGTGAAATGAATTTTTCATTCTTTTGAAGTAATTCCTTATTTTTATTTTCAAATTATTTTTTCTTATCTTCTTTCTTCTGAATATCTTCATTTAATTTCGTATTTTCTGATTTCAATTCTTTTATTTCTTCCTCTTTGAGGATGACTTTGGACATGGCTTGGATCAATATTTTTGTACTATTTTCTTCATTCTCCTACCTTGTTCCTCCTTTTTCCTTTGCTGCACTTGTTATCTTTTCTTTCAAATTATCAATTTGAGTTACAAAACTTGATTTTTCCTTCTCCCAAATTACTTGGTGTTCTGTGAATTTGAGTAATTTTGCTTTACAATCATTCAACTCCTAAGAGATATTTTCTCATTCCTATTCCAAGACTATTAATTCAGATGCGGGAATTAACTGTGTAGCTGGGATTTTAAGCTTCTTTTTAAGTAATTGAATTGTATTCTCTTTTTCAGTCAAAATCATTTTAGTTGCTTGTCCTTTATTAGGTTCACCTTCCATCTCCAGTAAATCAACTTGTAGCTTCTTTATTTGCTGCTAATGAGCTTTATTTTCAGTTTTTTCCTACTTTAGTTGGTTTTCTGACCTGATCACTATAGATTTTAGCTTCGAATTCTTCAAAGTAGCCTTCATTAAATCTGTATAGGTCACTTTTCTAGTTTACCTGTGCAGATGAATTTGATTAAGAACTGTTATTTTTTGTAAATTTATCTTCATCTTAGTAACTTTTTCCTCGGAGGCTACTGCCAAATTTAAAGTGTTACTTGCATGATCTATGAAAGTTTCCAATGAGACCTCTTTATTTGATATATCTCTGACTTTAGGAAAACGTTTATTTGTTTTCTCAGAAGAATCCTTTTTATCTTGACCATACTTGATGTATAGATCAGTTTTGGATTTATACTTGTCACTAGAATAAGCTCTCTTTGCCTTAGCAAAACTATATTCTTGCACTTGGATTATTGGATTTTGAATCTCCTCTTTCTTTTTTGTCTTTTTTCCTTCCATTTCAACCATTTCTTTCCCTGAAGCCAGTTTAAGCCTCTTGGTTTCTTCAGTTTTGGATTTATACTTGTCACTAGAATCGGCTTTCTTTGCCTCAGCAAAACTATATTCTTACACTTGGATTATTGGATTTTGAATATCCTCTTCTTTTTCATCTTTTTTCCTTCCATTTCAACCATTTCTTTCCCTGAATCCAATTTAAGCCTCTTAGATTCTCCTTGTTCCTCTACCTCCATGTTGGAAGTTTCAGAGAGACTTCTTTTAATGACAACTTCAATTTTGTTGGGAGTCGGCACCAACATGGCTGAAACTTTTGCTAAGGTTGAAGGAGTTGACTGTAAATTTTCAGAAAAAAAATTTGTTTGATTCATATTCTAACCAATTAGCCTTCTCAGCTAACCCATCTACCTCCTAATGATCAAAATCCTTGCTTTTGTTATGTTTCCTTCTTTGTGATATTATATGGTGTGGATCATAATTTATACCTATAGCCCTTTCGAAATTCTTTAGTTGTAGCAGCTCTCCTACAGCTGAAAGTGTATCCTTGTTATTTATGATAAATGGACCAACCTTCAAAGGGAATTTGACATCAGAGGCCTTTTTAAAACTTAGAAAATGTTCATTATCAACAATAATTTTTTGCTTGATAAAGTTCAAAGCAAAGATCCTTGGAGTTAAAAAGGAAGGTAAAATATATGGTTCATGAACGAAACCATATAATCTAATGACAGTGTTCTCCTTCAAAAGGAACCAATCACCAAATTTCTTCTCTGGGCTAAATTGCAACATATATTTCATTTATGGCAGAACTCTAGGTAACTCTTCTTGAAAAATTGTTCTATATACCTCTGAAATTATAAGATTCATGTAATTGAACAAACTATTTCCAATTTCAGAGGTGAAAATTGCTTCTGGAAATTTCAAATTTTCTTCTTTTGAAAATAGGAACATTTTCATCAAATAATATTTGAATGTAAAATGCTTCGTTTCGTGGAAAAGCACTAGCTAAGTATGGATATTCGTAGCTAGGAATTCATCAAATTTAAGGCAATATAACTGACTAGACTCAACTTCAGGTGAATGTGAACTCAATCTAAATAGTAAACTCATCATGACTTCAGTGACATGTTTTTCATCATGTAACCCTAAAAACTGGTTGATCAATGAAAGGAAAAGCTATGAATTTTCATCAAATAAAGTAACATCTAAGGGAAAGGGTGTATTATCAATCGAAATATCGAGTTTAAGGATTTTTTACAAAAAGGTCTGTTTAATCTCAGGCGCGGAATGTCTATATAGGTCAATTAATTTTTCTTCAGCAAACTCTTTGAGGTTCTGAGAAAAGGATGGCAGTACTTCTTATGACTTTCTAAAGACTGAGGGATTAATTGGACACAAGATTTTTGTTCTTTTTGAGTCCATGATGACTCTTTCTATTTGGGAATAGTTCATGGTAAACTAGGAGACAATGTCTGGGAAGGTTAGGGTTTGTTCTGGACAAAAGCAAATAAAATGGGATTTGTAAATATTATGCAGATCTAACCCTTGCTTCTATAAATCCTTTATCCTATTTTTTAGTTCACTAAATGAACCCCTGGTCGCAATTGTATCAAATGCATCCCCATCCCTATCTTCAAAAACCTCCTCTAACTTTGTAAATTCTCTATTATGGAATTCTACTTCACCCTGCTCTTCCATTTTATAAGATGCTGAGTCAACTGCGAGAAAAGAGGGCCTACTTGGAAAAATCCGAGTTGGAAAGGTTGCTTCATTGGATTTCAAACATGCGCAACATGTCGAAGTCATCAAGTACAAAGTGACAATTGTCATGTTTCACACACGCTTGTCTTTTATAACCCGGGATACCACTTTAAAAAAAGGGTGGTTTCGAAACCACTTTAAAAAAAAGTGGTTCTTCAACCAGGGAGAGCAGTTTCCTCCTACCACCTTTTAACCAGCAAAATCCTCCCACGTTGACACGTGGTAGGCGGTTTTGGATTTCACAACCGCTCAACATTTTCAATGTTCGCGCATAATTGTGGTCCGAAATCAACGTTGCTTGTTGATCTTTCACCTATTCATCAATGACCGTTGATCTTTTCCGCACTTTAACCTGGGATAACAATCATTTCGCGAATAATAAACACACTATACATTTTTCAACTTTCCCCAGCGGAACCATCATCCACCGTTGATATTATTCCTGCTTTGACCTGAGCTATCGATTTCTAATTCTTTTGCAGAACCCACTCCTTTTCCAATTTTAAACCAATTCCTTTTCTTGCCACAATTGAATAAGATATTTTCCATTTGGAACTTAGTTCCTATTCTTCTATGCATTTTTCTTTTCTTCGTTTTCATATGGGAACAAATTGGAAAAGGCATAATTCTCAGTACTACAATTCTATTTCTCCAAATATAATTTTTCTTTCTAACAACAAATCTTTGTGTCAACAAAGATGATTAATTATGAAGTCCCCTTTGTGGAGCAATGGAAGACAGTTGAAAAGTTTGGGAGGATGAAGTACAAATTGTGCCAATGAGGACACCTGTCAGTGATACTCAAGCGAAGGTTATGCCAAATCCCACTTCAATGTGGAATCAAATTGTCTTTCATCATTTTGAGGATTATGAAGACTTAGTTTTGTGACAGATGTAATAAGTAGTTATATAATTCCTATTTTCAAGCAAATAGTTAAGCATTCAGCTAGATATCAACTCTCTAATTGGGGTTGGAACCCATGAGAGAGAGACCTATTTGACTGAGCAATTTCAAGAGTAATACAAAATTTGCAGAATTAAGAAAATACTTTTCTGAGCAGATATTCTCCTGTTGTTATTTTGGAGCCTGTATATTTCATTTCCTTATGTGAATGTTATTCATGTTATCTATTTCTATTGTGTTGTCTATGTGAGCAGAGATTCTCCTATTGTTATCTATTGTCTGTTGTGAATGAGATTCTGTTGAGTCCGATTTCATATTGATATGCTCTGGTTCATAGGATTCAATTATTCACAAAAACCTTCTTCTAAAGTTAATATTGGATTCATAAAAGAACACATACAAAAAAATAATTAATATTGGATTCATAAAAGAACACATACAACAAAATAAGTTAATATTGGATTCATAAATGAACACATACAACAAAACAAGTTAATATTGGATTCATAAACGAACACATACAACAAAATAGTGCAAATTGATTATGTTAAAGCTACATTATATATATATATATATATATCCAATAAATTTCATAAGGGTTGTTAGCTAAATTCTCCTGTTGTTATCTATTGTCTCTTGTGAATGAGATTATGTTGAGCCAGAATTCATATTGATATGCTCTGGTTCATAGGACTCAAGTATTCAAAAAAACCTTCTTCTAAAGTTAATATTAGATTCATAAAATAACACATACAACAAGATTAGTTAATATTGGATTCATAAAAGAACACATACAAAAAAATAAGTTAATATTGGATTCATAAAGGAACACATATAAAAAAATAAGATAATATTGGATTCATAAAAAAACACATACAAAAAATAGTGCAAAATGATTATGTTAAAGCTACATTATATATATTTATTTCATAAATTTCATAAGGGTTGTCAGCCAAACTGGACAGCTAGATAAATCAGTTAAACTGTCACTTATCCCAATTATACAAAATGAATGGAAGACCCTTTGTAAAATACGTCAAGTCTGATATTATCCTTCCATTCTTCTATTTTCCCTTTAAAAGTACAACCCTTACAAAAGACCTTCCTATACAAACTGAACAGAAGGGCCTTTGAAAAATAGGACAAAATCCCTCCCCTAAATTAATAGTAAACGAAAATCTAAAAACAGACAAGTAAAACTAATAGAAAACGAAAAAATAAAATTTATCCTGGAAATATCAAGAGACCATGGTGGGTGGGCTACATGGTTCCCTTAGTCAATCTCCATTTATTTTTCCCCTAAGGGAGGCCTGACAGCTGGAGGTGACTATCCAGAACCTACCAAAGTTGTTCGGCTCCTCTCGTCATCACGTTGAGCTTGGGTGGTTGCATCGTGTTCGACAAGGAGCCTTCGCATCCCTTTGATCAATTCGTCGATATTATTTTTGAACTTGCAGTCGATGGTATCCCCGATCCTCTTCTCCATTGACTCCAAGTCATCTTTGTCACATTTCCCCTCCATCTTTTGTCGACGCTCTGCTATCTTCTTTTCTAACTGATCCACTCTTCGGTTGTATACATCACTGCCACTAGTCCTTCCAACGGGGCCATGACTGCTACCTTCCACCATTATATAACAAGGAGATAGGCCTGAAGAACTACTATAACAAAGCTTCACGTACAGGAGCTCACCACCACTAAGCAGAGCACTGGTCGGAATCTGGTGCCTGCCTTTTTCTAAAACTTCAACAACCCACTGATGAGGAGGTCCAATGGAGGGAGAAACCATCGAAGATAGAGCTAAGTTTGACATCATTTTCGGCAAACACCAAGGAACAGGGGTAGCTCCGATTTAAAGGATTGAAAATGAAAAAAAAAACTGAACACGGATCGAAAGAAATATCCACAACCATCGAAAATAAATATGAAAGTACTTGAAAGAGTGTTATATGACATTACAAGTAAGAGGCCCTACGTGAGACGTTACCTTGACTGACCTTTGAATTGACTGATGGGACAGATTGACTACTAGGGTTCACTGATATA
The DNA here is from genome assembly GCA_027924585.1 of Larix kaempferi. Classification (NCBI taxonomy): domain Eukaryota; kingdom Viridiplantae; phylum Streptophyta; class Pinopsida; order Pinales; family Pinaceae; genus Larix; species Larix kaempferi. The sequence goes on along the minus strand of BSBM01000852.1, from coordinate 1,539,783 downwards.
ATCAAGGGTAGGGTCCCATTTCACTTTTAAGGGCTATGAGATATTGAACCCTATGCTAACATGTAAAAATAAATCATTCTTTTCATTTGAAAATGTAATAGTACATCAAAATTTCATTATCCCTTTTACAATTTTCTTAATATAGTGACAATATTTGCATTGTTCCTCTCTATAAACTTCAATAAGCAATGTTATATTAATATGGGCTATTTAAATAACCCAAGAATCCATATAGAATAAATTTAAAAAACAGAAAGACCAAAAGGATAACAATATGAAAAATTACTTGTTTGATCAATTATACCAATTCTAGACATTGTTTATAGAAGATCTAGTGTAACATGGGAAAAAGTCGATGAAGAAAAGGGAGAGATGACCATAAGAGATAAGAGAAGTCTAAACAACAAGATCAATCTTCCAATATGGCATTGATATGAAACATAATTAGGAAAAGAAGGAGAGATAACATGCCGTATGAATAGAATCTAAGGTTGGTGTTAATTATACCAATTCTAGACATTGTTTGTAGATGGGTTTGTAGAAGATCTAATGTAACATGGGAAAAATTCGATGAAGAAAATGGAGATGACCATAATAGATAAGAGAAGTCTAAAAAACAATATCAATCTTCCAATATGGCATTGATATGAAACATAATTAGGAAAAGAAGGAGAGATAACATGCCGTAGGAATAGAATCTAAGGTTGGTGTTAATTTTTTATATAACCCATTTCATGTTATCTGCAGAATTCTACTGTTCAAGGTTTGGAAATTGTGAAAAATGGTAGTGAGGTTGTACAATCTGGGAAGTGTGATTTTTTGTTGGTTCATTAGTGTGGGTCATTCGATAGTTTTCCTCCATAGATTGGTCGCATACTACATTACAAATTTTAAACAATTTGGCTGTGGAAAGTTAAAACCCTACATCTAACTTTTTTCTCCACATACAAAATGCTACACATATTTGAAAATCCAATCCATAGTGCAAAATTCTGCACATATCTGTACATTCACAGAAGCCCATTCATATAAGGATCCCACTAGACGAATCAAAAATGCAAATGTTACAGAAGATGTATATAAGGATCCCATTGGACGAATCATGAATGCATAGTGAAGAAAATGAGGTGGAAATGACAATGGGGGCGAATTACCGAAGATAATCTATGTTTCAATTTTTACCCCTACATAGTTGGGGCATTGGGCATTGCTGCATCCAATTTCTCAAAAAAATGACAAAAGTTTTAGCATTCCACTCTATAGCTTTTAATAAGCAATGTCTAACCCAAATAAACCAATAACCCATATAGAGGAAATTTTAGAAACATAAAAAATACCTAACAATATGAAAAAAACATTTGAAAAATATTTATAACCAGGGAGATTGAATTGACAAGTAATCAAACTTCTAATAGAAAAATCAAGGTTGGATGGAAATGAAATACAATATATACAATGTCCAACGAATATAGAGATCGATAAATACAGAAGAGGGAGTGAATCTAAAAAATATGTTGATGAATACAAAAACTATTATCTTGAATCACTTCAATAACAAACTTGACTCCGTTGAATCCCTTTGGCAACTTGAAAGTGGAAAATAAAGTGCAAAGGTATTTGGGAAATGACTGCCATAAATCACTCATTGGGAATTGGTGGTCCCTTAAGTACTCTAATGTTATTTCAACATTAGTAATCTTCTCATAAGATATGGTATTTAATCTTTAAATTGAGTGTGCTTTTAAGATTTATCCATATCTCAAACTCTGCTCTCAAGTTTTCTACCATTGCATCACCAATTATGATTCCTTCTAAATAATCAAACTATGCAACATCATCTCTCTTTTGAGTTAATAGATTGGATTTGTACTCATCCTTCTGATACATATCACCATTCCCATCCCATGGATGAGGTAAACCAAGACTAATGCAAGGCTTGCCTTTATAAAGACCTTAAAATCTAATAATCTCTTCAGCCAATGCTTTAGCTTTGTCTTGATTTTTGGACATCAAGACCTCCTGGGTAATCATTTGGTTGGCTATCTTTATCATATGAGTCTTGTTTTCAACCTACAAGTCCTCCAATTGCTTCTTAGCTATACTAGTATTCAGGAAATTTATTATTTCACCATCCTACTCAGTCATTTCTCCAAGCTTCTTTTCAACATCTTTGATTTCCTTTTGACATGTTTCATACATCTCTAACTCATCTTGTAGAAGATCAAAATAATCTCATATATCTAGCATTTCAACTGATATTTTGTCCCAAAGGGTATTTCTAGTTCTTCTCAACAACTCTTCACCCTGGACATCTAGTTGCATCTTCGTAATTTAACTTTTTAATTCATTTATCTCTAACTCTTGATCATCAGTACCTTTTCACTTTGTTGTTCACTTTCAAGTTCATGAGCAAAGGTCAATAGTTAATCAAGCTAAAGTGAAAGGCTCTTAAAGGGTAACCATAAAATAAGCTAAATCATGCTCTTATAGTAGTATAAATAGGAGATGAACATTTTCATCTTCATCATCCAAAATTGAAGAACTCGAATACAAGAGTACAGGGTCAAATTTCAGGGAAAGATGAAGTGAAGAAGGCTGAAATTCTAGTGAAAGATGAAATCTTGTGATGATTTCTACTTGTTTTTTTTTTGTTTGAGGTCATCTTGGAATTTTTAGTATATCTCTATTTCTCCGATTTTCAGACCATGAAATTTTTATGGGATGGAGACATGTCAATACTTGTGAGTGCCTATGGTAAACATTTTAGATGCCTATTTTCTATAGCTCCGAAGATATGACCTTGGAAAGTTAGGGTTTTTGAATAACGTTTAAACATATCAATTTGGAATTTTCCTTATAAGTTTTTATCCAAAATGTTTCAAATAGTGCCCTTTCGAGGAGGTGCAAAATATATTTTTAGTAAAATATGGTTAAATGTTTAGATCTTGGTTCACTATATTTTTCAAAGATATGAACTTGGGAAGACAGGGATTTTAAATGACTCTAAAAGCATCTTTAAACAATTAAGTTTTGCATTTTCACTATAACTTTTGATCCATGACGTTTCAAAGAATGACCCTTAAAGAAGATGTCATAGAGATATTGAAGAATATGTGGTAAAAGCACAGGGGGTTCACTCAGTGAACTTGTTACATAGCATGATCGTTCGCATGATATTAAAGAATATCCCTAATTTGACTAAATATTGGAAAATGCCCCCTAAAATTGTATTGTTGATTCCCTCTCCCAATATGCCTTTCCAATTAAGAAAACCCCTAGTTTCACCATATATTGTAGGTATCCATTTTTATCAACCCATTTTTAATACCCCCTTTATATCATATTACCAAGTTGTAACAAACAAGATCCCTAACACATCTTTGTATAAGCAAACATGATGCTAAATAAAATAATAGTATAATGCTAATAATGATCCCACCAGGATTGCAAGGGCAACTAATCAATTTGTATCATTGGATAGTGGAAGACCCAACGAAATATTATTGGGGAAAGCAAAATGCGTAAAAGGAAACCGAATCAAGAGATCAATATAACAAACAATGTAAAAGACTCATAACCCAGTAGTTAGTGCAATGCTTAGAAAATATGAGAATTGTCGATGTTTCACACCATAGCCTACTAATATTCCAGTTTTATATTAGCCTACTAATCTACCAATTTTATATTAAGTAAATACAAGTATAGGCATAGAGAGCTCATGTTGTATATAACTTAATAAATTAAACTCCATAAAAATGAAAAATTGAAACCCTTTTCGTAGATGGACTCCCCTACCTTCCTATCAAAACAAACATCATTGATGTTTGAATCCAAATGAACATAGAAAAACTCCTCTTATTTTCCAATAACACAATATGATCATGTGCATGGCTCGGATTTGGGTCATTCACAAGATGCAATTAAGTGCCTCCACTTCCTCTACATTTATTCTTGCAATAAAATGAATAAACAACATTTAGTTACCTTTTCTTGGGTTATATCTAGTTTTTTTATCTTTAGAAGAGTGGGAAAAATATCCATTGTTAGGTTTCAAGCATGCAATAGTTATAAAGATACATAGATGGTGAAACTTATATGGTACCATTTCAAAGTAACAATAACACATAGGGTATGCAAATAAGGATTTAGATTTTCACCTATGTTCATGTCAATTCCAATACAATATTAAGACAAATGCATTGTATATAAGAATTCAAATTACAATTATTAATGTGCTAGATATAACTCAATCTAACAACTATTCCTAACTGTAAATGTTAAAATATTAAAGAAGAATACAAAAAGTTGAAAGAAATAATTAATCAAGAAAGATTGATTTAACTTTTATTGGTTCCATTGGGCCAAGAAAGATTGATCTCACTTTTCTTGGTTGTTTTGGAGAAAGGTTTGATTGAATCTCAAAACCCAACTAAAACCCAACCTAAAAAATGACTAGTTATATCATTTACTCAAACGCCTACAAAAAATACAATACAATTGTTCAACTCCGGAACTCCTGATTAGATACATATATTAACTTAAAGATGGAAAACAATATAAAATCAATTTAAACCAAGCCTAAATAATCTATTAAATGATGATTTCTCAAGGCTGGTAATCCAAAGAGACTTCCATTGATATTATCATTGGTACACTATTATCATATTTATGCAAAACTTACGATCATAAGCAATATCAAATAAAATGGAGGATCCTTAATTTTTAGGTGGGTATGAATTAATCCCATGATCTGGAGGTATGAATCCATCCCACTATTTGGAGGTTATTCCTCAGCCCATGCAAATAAAATAACTCTCAATATTTATATTACTATGTCAAATTAAAAACCCCCCCTTGACCCCTTAATACGGGGCAATATATTTTTGAATTTTTTAAGAGTATTCAAACCCCCAATATGAATGGACGTGATATGATATTACCTCCCTATTGAATCCCCCATGGGTAAAAGTTTCATATCTTTATTCATTACATGTTAATAGTTATACTTGTTGAATGTTAGGGTTTATGACAATGACAGAGATAATGAAAATTCAAGAGAAGAAGGTTGACAAAATATTGCATAACTTTCTCATATGGTATCATAATCACAAACTTGTTGGCACATTGGATCAACATACTTAATGATGATCTTGGTAATTATCTTGGCACAATCTATGATGATATTGGCATAGATATTATTGGTGATTGTATTGAAATATTCCATGGTAATGTTATTGGCATGAGATCTCTCTTTTGGAATGTACTATGAGGTCTATGATGTAACGGTTTGAAGGTGCAAATAGATGAATTCTATCGGTGATTATTTATGGGATTTGATTACACTTTTTGGAGGTATCTTTCTGGTCTTTCTATACATATGAAGTATATCTTTGAAGAATTTTCTAGCATTCTTGGAGGACATATTTGAGGCATTTACAGGTTGACATTGTGACATAGATAGTTTTTGTGGCATTGTGACAGAGACAATAATTGTGTCATTGTGACAAACATGGATTGTGATAGTGATAGCAATACAATGATAATTTGTGACAATGACATATATAGGTAGAGGGATAGTGATACATGTACAAGGACATAGATATAGGTATAGGTTGATGGATACCATGATACAATGGCAGTGGAATATTGTTCTTCTTATTCATATTCGGGTGGCAGGATGGGGCAAGGATCAGAGATTGAAGTCTCCTTTAGGTTGGTGCTTGTGATATTAGGGAGTTCAGGATTCCTTCCAGTTGGTGCTAGTAAAACTATTGAGTTGGCGTTTACTAAGGAATAGAGTCCTATCTATAGGTTGGAACTTATGAAAACCAAGGGGTTGTAGCCTCCTTCTAGTTGGATCTAGTAAACCAAGGATTTGGAGCTTCCTTTAGGTTGGAGCCTATAAATTAGGGGGTTGGATCCTCCTTCCAGTTGGTGCTGGTAAATCAAGGAGTTGGAGGTTCCTTCAAGTTGGATCTTGTAAATTAGTAGGTCGTTTCCTCCTTCCATTTGGTGCTGGGGTGCTTCCCATGAATGAAATCTTGTTATTTTTATATAAGAAAAGAATTATGTAGTTTTCTCTTGTTTCAGTTTTGGATCCACGTTAAATCTCTTGTGCATTATGTTTGATGTTATGTGTTGGTTTTATGTGATGGTGAATGACATTGTTAACGGTTAATGTTACATGTTGTACTTTAGGTTAAATTTATTAAAAGTGCTAAATACTGATTCACCCCCCACCCTCTTAGTATAATTTTCCAATGGTCAATTGGTATTAGAGTCAATTCCTTCATAGAGTCTGATAGCTAGAACAAAGATATCTAGAGCACATGGATGAACATGAAAGTCTCTACTCTGCAAATGGGGTTTGAATATTCTATAGATCAAATTTTGATCATTGGATTATAAGGATGAGACTCCATTTACAGGCACAAGGTTTTGATATCTAGAAATCTGTTGTAAATGATTACATAGCTCCAAAAAGACCACAAAAAACTGTAGCCATGAAGGAGATCAGAAATAATAATGCAATGGAAATGGATATCATCTTGCATGGAATATATGATCATGTGAAATATAAATTTGGAAATTTTTCATTAGCTAAAGAGCTCTGGGGCAAGGTACAAAATATCTACACAAAGGGACCCCATTGTTAGCACTATTTTTTTCCCAAGTACCTAAGAAGATCGGGTAAATAGTTGATGAGGTTTTGAGTCCAAAGAAGGCTTAAAAAGTATAAGGGAATTAAGCTTACCTCAGTGATCCTACAAAGTTATTCCAATAGGCCCAAGAGCTTAAAATATTAAGCAGGGGCACTATAGCATCAACTACACAGGACCCTAGCCGATGACCAGGGCACTATGCGGCGGGTGTTGGTTTATCCAGCAATATTGAGAGGTGTGGGGGAGAATCAATATTTCCTTTTTCAAACCTTTTATAAACAATTAGTATTAAGTACAATTTAAATAATCATAAGTAACATGAATAAGACAATTAATAATTTGAACACATAGATTTATCATGGAAACCTCAAAGGAAAAACCAGAAAAGATTTCTTATTAATAAGCTAATGTTATACAAAATTGTTTTACAAGCACCAAGTTGATGGAGAACTTAATCTCCTAGATTCTTCTGCCACTATAGAAAGGATGGACCTACAGCCCTGGTTTTATGCTTGCTCAACAATCAAGGATTCCCCAGCACCCTAATTCTCCATCCATGACTGGAAGGAGGAAACAACCCCCTTAGCAAGCCTCAACCTGCCCCAAGAACCACCCAACCACCCTCCGATTTATAATAGTTTTAACTATAGTTTTTCATATCTTCAATGGAAGCTCGAACTTTTGTAATGGTTCATCTATCTCACTGGCCTCTTTCTTGATTATGATATACAATTACCAAAACTTCAGAGACACCTCTTCCTACATTTGGCTTGTATGGTTATATATATTTTCAAAGAACTTTATTATTTGAAACATTGCATATTTTTAGGAAAAGCATGCCTCTTCATAAAAAATATTGTATGCTTTTAATGGAATCGATTAATCATTGATCTTCATAGTCTTTCAATCTTGTTTTAATTAATAAGGAATTACTATTTTGTAGAGTTAACCAATTTTGGCATTCTCCAAAGTTGGAAATTTGGCCAAATTGTTCTCCAAATATACTATTGCCAAACCTCCATTCAACAGAGTGGATGTCAAACCGGCGGTCAACTAACATTTATAAATAGTTCACGTCCAATCCTTTTAATTAACCCTCGAGCATCTTTCAACAGCAAAATGATTCAAAACCATTGGATCTTCGTCAATCCACATCAATGATTGACTTGAGCATGTGCTTAGCTAGATTTCATAAAGATTTCACATCACATCCTGAGATTTAAACTCTGAACAACTTAACCCAGCGAAATTGTCCTGTACCGTTGGATCACCCCATCCAAGATCAACGATGGAATTGAAAATTGGATTTTGTTAAGATTCAATATGTTAAAATAGATAACATCAGTATTCCATTAGATTTCACAGCAATAGCATATACGGGATCACTGAAAGAACAACAAGCACAACATAAACACAAGAGACACAATTTATCTTGGGAAACCCTCATGGGGTATAAAACCCAACAAAGGTTCCTCAATATAGATGACCAAAAAATACAAAGATGTAATCCTCAAACATGAGCTCCTTCTACTCCTTTGCAAATCTCCTTCTCCTATGCGAGTTTCACAAGTGAGTGTGTGTGATAAATGAGGATCACACATCCTCTATTTATACTTTACCTCACTTGACTTTTAACCCTAACTAGGTCGGCTGCAACTTAACCAATCAACATAATGTTGACTGGGTCGACCCCACTAGGGGACTTAAACACCCCATTACAATTGAATCTGGTTTGACCCCAGTAGGGATGTCTAATATCCCAAGTTACCACATTCCGACGGAGGAATAAACATCTTCATATATACAATAAGGTCCCGATGGAGGAATGAAACATCTCCAGATAAAGTACAAATATAATATTCTTAGAAGTTACAACATTTCAACACTCCCCCTTAACAAGAAGGATATTCTAACAACATTTGCAGCAGCAAGGAGTCATCAACTGCATGATACATGATACATCTATAAATCATTGGAATCTTTTCTTCATCAGTAACTCAAACAATTACTGGAACATCTTCAAGATCTTCAATACTAGAACATCAACATCTTCAGTACTGAATCTTCATCTTCTATAGCACTTGATCAGCCACAACATCAACATCTGGATATTTCAATCAACAACATCATCTGGATCTCTTTATCAACAACATCATCATCTGGATCTCTCGATCAACAACATCATCTGGATCTCTCGATCAACAGCATCATCCGGATCTCTCAATCAATAGCATCATCATCTGGATCTCTCGATCAACAACATCAACTGGATCTATCGATCAACATCGTATAGATCTCTTGATTCAACAGCATCTGCAACACACATGACCCAATTACAGGATGGTCAATTCCTATCAATTTAGGACATAAATCCAAGGACGATGCAATCCTGATCCACTTACGAGATGATCAGTCCCTATAAATTTAAGACACCAAAAGATGTCTATGGACGAGGCAAACCAGATTTAATTACAAGATGATCAATCCTTATCACTTTAGGACATAATTCCAAGGATGAGGCAATCCTATCACGTACATTTTGAACAAAAGGTTTAGGGATTATGCAATCTTATCACGTACATTTTGAACCAAACGTTCAAGGATGATGCAATCCTATCACGTACATTTTGAAACAAACATTTAGGGATGATGCAATCCTATCCCGTGCATTTTGAACTAAATGTTTAGGGATGATGCAATCCTATCATGTACATTTTGAACCAAACGTTCAGGGATGATGCAATCCCATCATGTACATTTTCAACCAAAGGTTCAGGGATGATGCAATCCTATCACGTACATTTTGAACAAAACGTTAAGGGATGATGCAATCCTATCACATACATTTTGAACCAAAAGTTCAGGGATGATTCAATCCCATCATGTAAGTTTTGAACCAACCGTTCAGGGATGATGCAATCCTACCATTTACAGGATGGTTAATCCTGATCTCTTTAAGACATAAAGTCCAAGGATGATACAATCCACTCATCCACTTAGACAAAGTCTAAGGGCCACACATCGACCTCATCGTCGGTATCATCGACCTCATCGTCAGTATCATCAACACATGTATCCTCATCATCGATACAAGTATCCTCATCATCAACACAGGTATCCTCATCATCAATACATGTATCCTCATCATCAACCTTACCATCGGTATAGGAAACCTCATCATCGATACAGGTATCATCATCATTGATACAAGTATCCACATATCATCATTGACCATATCACTCCCCCTTTCGAGGAGGGTCCTTCTGAACTACACCAATATTGTCTTGGAAATACTCAAACTTTACTCGAGACATAGGTTTGGTCAATACATCAGCAACTTGCTCACCAGTTCCCACATGCTCGAGATTTATATCTCCTTTCTACACCATATCCGATATATAAAAGTATCAGATCTCTATGTGCTTTGACTTATCATGAACACAGGATTCTCTATCATCTTGATACAACTTTGGTTGTCACACAGGATCACAGTGGGGTCCATCTGTAAGTCAAACAATCCTGATAACAACTTACGAAGAAATATTGCTTCACAACTAGCAGAGCAAGCAGCTATATATTCCACTTCAACTATGTTGAGAGCTACCCTACACTAGTTCCTCCTAGACCACGAGATCATGGCAGATCCCAGACAATAACATCCACCCGATGTGCTCTTCCTGTCTGATACACTTCCTGCCCAATCATCTGTGTAGCCATACAATCTGAAATCATGATCTCCAAGGTAATATAGACCAAAGTCTATTGTACCCTTTAGGTACCTCATCACATGCTTTGCAGCTACCAGTTGAACACGTTTAGGTTCTACTAGATATTGACTCAAGGAATTCATAGTAAGGCATATATCTAGCCTGGTATTCATCAGATACATCAATGACCCAATAATTTGTCTGTACAGAATCACATCCACTAACTATGATGAGTCATCAACTAACAACTTCAAGTTGGAATCCATGGGAGTGGTCATGGTTTTACATTCCAACATATCAAATCTTCTCAAGATTTCCATAGCATGATTTCCCTGGTTGAGAAAAGATTCCTTATAGGCCTTGCCATACTTCTAGACCTAGGAAGTAATGCATCAATCCGAGATCTTTCATCTCAAATTCTGTATCTAGCTTCTTCTTGCTTTCCATATGTTTCTCATTCCCTGTCAGAAAGAGATCATTCACATACAGTAATAGTATGATAGGTTCATCATCCATAACCTTAAGTTAAAGGTTAGGATCAGCTTTACTTTTGGTAAAGCCCAGGCTTTTCAGGAGGCTATCAATTCTCCCTCCGTGACTAAACATCATTCACACTCTGCATTGAGTGATCTTTTTCCTATCTATCCGTGCCATCTCCCATCATATGGGTCTACTGATATGAGCCTCAAGATCATTCAAACTCTATGGTGAGTTCCTTCTTTCATCCATCTAAGAGAAGAATTTCATGTGTATATAGAAACCATATTCACCCTTGTACCAAAGGTTGAACTCCGCATCACCCATGGTGATCATTAATCTCATCAAATGATTATCGATCCTGGGTACCCGTACAAAGCTTTCTTCAATTGAATCCTGGGAGTTTTCTCGATTCGCACTTCTTCTTCAATTACACCATTAAGAGAACGGTCTTATCTAGCCACTTGGAGCAAACATCTTGTCATGATCCTCTTCCTCTTTCTAAGAGAATCTTCTAGCCACAAGCCTTCTATAGTATGTTTGACATGATAACCTATTGTGCATACTGATATGATTCACATAGTTATGCAACTATCTTGACCAATATTTTGGCACAACACTTTTCCATATCCTGTATGCATACAGTGGCTATCTAGATGCCTTCCATCTCTACTTGAACATACTATCAAGAGCATGCATAGCTCTCAGCATGTCAGCAAAGAGGTTTCATTCTAGAAAAAACAGCAATGGAATGTTTGTCCAACTTACCCATCATATGCATATTAGTAGTATATTGTTCAATGCTATATGAGTGCTTACACTATGCATGATATATTCTAGGAAAACAAATATGCATACAACTATCATTGACTATTCAAAGATTCAAGAAGTAATTCAAATAACAAATCAAATACATATATTTATGTTTGTGTGGTTGCCTCCCGTTTGATCTCTATTTTCCCTTTATGATAGCATCATGATTATATGTCTTTGAACTTCTATCCATCCTGAACTACTATGCATGCTTAAGTGTGCAATAGTGTCATCCTCATGATCTCATACATAATCATACATTCATTAGTATAATCTCAATACTATCAAAACATTATGATTCTAAATAATATTAAGTATGTATGGTCATGATCATTTCATACACATGTATACTTACCTAAGATCCTAACACAAAGTAGGATTCTAACTTGATATAGGAAAACATACCTGGATTATCATGCTTGGTTATGTCTAACATACCCAAACAATATCTTCTTTGTTCTCTTCAATGATTTAGAGACCTTGTGCTAGAAACTGCATATCTCATAAGTCAAGCATATTAGAAAAAAGTCATACATACCTCGTAAGTAGAGCTTCTATGTGATCAAATACTATGGATGAGTCTTCGTATTCATGTCATCATGCTCATAGAACTCGATTTGTCTTTCTTGATGTACCTTTCATGTTAGCGGACAACATCATCCTCATACAACACCACAAGTGCATTAGTACAATCATAAGTGTCATAACCCTAATCAATGAATGTCTTCTATCATTCACATGCATTCATACTTTTACTAAGGTGATTAGACAATCTATAATTAATCATGATTGTACTAACCTCAAAATATGAAGACAAACATATTATAAACTTAATCATGAAACAGGTTTCAAAACATACCTGTATCTTCTCAAGTCATACTTGTCGAGTAGTCTTCTCTATAAGGGTAAAACCCTAACCATCCAAGGTAGATCACTTGTAAACATCTTATGTGTGTTCATGGTGCTAGGATGATAGAATATCAGTTCCATTTAAACCTTCTTCATTGCTGCCCTATGAGTCTCCCAACTTTGCTAGGGTTTCTTCTTACTTGGAAACCCTAATCTTTAATCTCCTTCCTCCCACAACATTTTGATGGAGGATTAATATATATGATGAATGGATTCCAAATCCATTATAATATTTTTCAATTTTTCATCAAGTGTCTCCAACATTGTATCAAGTCCTTCCATACCTAAAAACTAAAAACCCTAAGTGAGAGATTCTTCCTCCTCTTCCTTGATTCCTCTGTTGAGCCATTTCAGATGTGTTGTATTGTTTCTGGTGTATCTCTGAAATTTCAGATCTACAGGGTCTGAAACTTTGGCCTGTGGTATCCTGGCTTGTCATATTTCCAACCCCACAGGTTTTAGCTTCATTGGATTCTCCATCAGAGAGATATGCTCATTTTACCAACATGACCTGTTTAAAGGATGAAACAACATAGTGAACATGTACGGAGTGCCACGTGTCACTGTTTCAACTTATGCCTCTTCAAATCAGACATGTGAAACTACAGTCCGTGCCATAACTACCAGTTTTTATGAAATTTCATTTGGAGCTTCCTAGCCCGAGATATGACCTTTTTCCCTAGGTCACTTGTTTAGGACTGCATTCTGGAAGAGGAAGAAACCCTAACTTGTACAAATCATATCTCAGAAAGTACAACGAATCTGAGGCTGAACTTTAGAAACAAGGTACAGGAAAATTTCATTTTCGGCCTGTCCAATTTTCATATCCCAAACCTTCACCAAAAATGATTTATAGCGAAAGTTCCACGATGACTAGGTTTTTCTATACAAAACCCTAACTTTCAAATTTTCGGAAGTGAGACAAATGTCGTAAGTGCCATACATTTCCTTCCTTCAGGCTAGCTCTGATGCCATGTTAAGATTCAATATTATAATATACATAACATTAGTATTCCATTAGATTTCACAACAATAGCATATACAGGATCACTGAAAGAACAACAAGCACAACATAAACACAAGAGACACAATTTATCTTGGGAAACCCTCAAGGGGTAGAAAACTTAGCAAAGATTCCTCAATATATATGACCAACAAATACAAATATGTAATCCCTAAACATGATCTCCTTCTCCTCCTTTTCATATCTCTCCTTCTCCCTATGCGAGTTTCACAAGTGAGTGTGTGTGATAAATGAGGATGACACATCCTCTATTTATACTTTACCTCACTTGACTTTTAACCCTAACTAGGTTGGCCCCAACTTCACCACTCAACATAATGCTAACTGGGATGACCCTACTAGGGGACTTAAGCACCCCATTACAACTGACTCTGGGCTGACCCCACTAGGGAAGTCTAATAACCCAAGTTACCACATTCCGAAGGAGGAATAAACATCTCCAGATATACAATAATGTCCCGACGGAGGAATGAAACACCTCCAGATAAAGTACAAATAGAATATTCTTAGAAGTTACAATATTTCAAAAGATTTCAGGTCACATTCTTGGATTGAACTTCATTCATGTTAACCCAACGAAATTCACGTCATCCGTTGGATTTGATTCGTCTGAGATCGACGGTGTTCTTTGCAAGTCGACTTCATGGGATTCACGATTGCACACAAGGGATTCAAATGCACATAAGGGCTTCAAATGACCAAGGGAGGAGATGGAGAAGGCTCTAAACAATTGAACAAGTCACACCAAAAATTGCAAACGTGTAAACCAGTGGCGGAATAATCATGCAGACCCACCCAGAAGCAAATCAACGGTGGAAAGGGGTTTTAGCGCTAGAAAGTGCACAATGGTTAAACTTGGAAAGGTGGAGCAAAAATTAAACTGCTTACCACGCGGCAAGCATTGGTGGAGTCCCCTATGAAAAGCGGTAAGAGTTAAACCAATGATCGCAAGTTCAAAAACCACCTAAGCATATGTTATATAAAAGGTTAATGTTCGAAGATTGAAAAAAGGCATTTTCTGATTATTGCCTAGAGGAGAAGAACTTGTCGAAAACACGTTAGTTGTCTTCATCAACAAGCACAAAAGTCAACCCCAGCATTCTCCTGTTTGTAAGATCACTTCACAAGTAGCTCGAAACCCTCACTTTCCAGAGTTTGTTTCCCAAATGGAGAAAATTGAAGACCTTGTCCCATTCAATGAAAGTTTAGATGAAAATGAGGAGCTTGTAGTTGACAGGGAAAGGGATATTTTCGACCATGTTTTCTCTGTGTGTAGCATTTCGTAGTCTAAAGAGAAATTAATGGAGTTTAAGTTGCAGGGAAATGATGTATTTAATGTTTTTGGTTCTTTTCTGTATTATTTTTGTGTCGAATAGACCCTAAACATCCCCGAATTTGCTGGTTGGTATGTGGTGAATTATTCGTAGGCCAAAAGGGTAAAATTAATGTAAATACAACCAAAATTCTATGCCTAGTCAATGCGCAGACTATCCCTGAGGTTCTAGGTTCACCTAAAACATTTCCCAAAATCCCTAAGTCGTTTAACGAATAAAATTTGGTAAAGTTTTATAGAAATTGCAATCCGAAAGAAAAAGAAAAGATTTTACTACAAGTATTGAAAGATGGTCAGTCACATGAAAACGTATCCTTCCCTTTGTGTATTGATGTCTTTCAGCGAGTTAACCATTTAGTTTTGTCCTTGTTGAGTCAAATTTTAGGTCTAGATAGTGATAAGTCAATCACATAAGTTATGTTAGGTTTCCTTCTACAAGGTATTTCACCCGAGTCACGGTTAAGTCCAATATGTGGTTTTAATTTTGATGAATTCCTAGTTGAAGTGATTCATGTCCAGTTGGTGAATTTACACGAGTTGAAGCATTTCGGATATCAGTCATATCTCTTGAACCTGTTCTTGTGTTCAAATATTTCTGAATTGAAGTTTCTTGGAATCATGTTTTCTCATGACCTTCCTAAACATATCAATATGTTTTAGTTCACCAATACAATCATAGCAGAAGTTTATAGAATTATTTTTAATTTTGAATTGCCTCGAGTGTTAGAAGAAATGAAACAAATGTTGCAGCCTACACCAAAAGGCTAAACAAGTGATTGGTTCTTATATAAAGAACATACTATAATTAGAATGTATGGTTTTACTGGAGCACCATATCTGTTGCCAGCCTTTTTAACACCAAGGTTTTTTTCCTTAGAATTTATTAGGCAAATCTTGCATTCAGAAGAAGAACATTTCGGTGTTTTCAAAAAATCATCAAATGTGAAATCCCTCTTAAAGTTGGTCCATTCATCATTAAGACAAAGAAATCCCTATCTATAGTAGAAAAATGATTGACGATCATGGATTTCCAAGAGGCTGAAAGGATTAATTATGATCTTCATCAAATTATATCGCAAAGGAGACAGGAAAATAGAAACAAGGCTTTTGATCATCAAAAAGTTGAAGGATTAAAAGAAATGGAAAATTTATTCAAATTTGAACAAGATAAGAAAGATGTGAATATGGAACAAACAAGCAATTTGGCAATGTTGGTTCAGACACTAGCTAAATATGATATCACCAATAAGAGAACTATTTAAGAAGTTGATAGTATGGCAGTCGATGAAGAAGTTTCAAGCAAGAAATTAAAAGTGGAACAATAGAAGGAAATTATTAGTATGGAGGAACGAGATTTAATTGTTCCAGAAAAACTACTTTTATTTCGTAACCACCTCTAAATATTCAACAATATTCTTTTTCAGAAATAACTCTCAGTATAAGTCTAGATTTGATTTCCTTTCACAATATGTAGAAAAGAAGAAGCAGGCTTGCGTAGAAACTCAAAAATTGTTCTCTCAAGTAAGAAATTTGACAGAACAAAAAGTTCCCCTTCTTACAGTTAAGGATCCAGAAAGAAACACTATAAGATTTGCAGTGGTGAACGATGAGAAAGTTTCTGAAATAAAATTTAAGCTTGATGAGATTGATATAACCAATAATATTCAATTGCATACATGAATGGGAGATGTCCTATATTCTAATTTATTGCAATCCACTTAAAAATTTTCTAAATTGCAGTTTGTGATAGCAAAGATGGACAGTCAATTGAGGCAAGAGAAGGAAGAAAACAAAGCAAATTTGGTCCAGATTAAAAGACTACAAATGGACCTTGTAGTGACTGTGGGATCTAATCTAGGGAACACTCAGTGTACCAAATGTTGATGTATATGTAATTTCGGAATGTATTTCACCTATGTTTTTCACCTTTATGGTTTTCCCCAGTGAAACTCTGTGTGTCTATGGTCTCATGTGATTGCTTGGTGTGATTGTTATGCATTGCTATGATTGATATGTTGTACATGTTATTCTCTCAGTAAAGATCCTAGAGTATATTGAATTAAATGCTCAAAATTTAACATGGTATCAGAGCTACCCTGAGAAGAAGACATTGTGTAGTGGCAAAAACTAGGGTTTCTTGTTTATTGGGTTTCTCTACACAGATTTTGGTAAAGTAATATGATAGATTGACTCTCCTCAATAAGGTGAATCTTTCTGTCCAATCAAAATTCAATTCTGGGCACTTTTATTATTGGCCCTAAAAATTAGGGTTTCCACAAAAATAGAAATTTCTGAAATCTGAAGAAATAAATGGAAGCTCCTTGAACAAATCGAGGTTTAGAGCTTTGGATCGAATTTTTTGGCTGGGTGAAGCTCCGGGAAACTCAAACCCTAATTCAGGGTCCTCCCTAGTGAATCTGAGAAGACTAAAAGGCATTTCTGAAGGGTGAAATTTTGCAGTTTTCAAATTCTTAGTATACCAAGATGATCATCTCATCCAGGCGCATCTTTCTATCCTTTCATAAATTTAAAATTCACATTTTGAATTTTTAGGTTTTCTCTGACAAACCCTAATCTAGGACCAGATCTTGTTTTTAGCAAATGAAGTGGTAAGATCTAAATCTTTTCTATTTCCATTTGAAGTACTCTTTAAAGATGTCTCACCACACAAAGATTTAGGATAAGCTTGAAGGGGCTAATAACTTCCGAGCATGAAGTATAGGATTGGGTTAATCCTGGAAGAAAATGAATTGGACACTTAGATAAGTGAAGAGGTCCCTATCCCGGAGGGAGAAGAGGCTAAGGCCTTACATAAGAAGAACTTGGTCAAGTCAAAGAGGATCATTGCTGATTCTATCAAAGATCATCTCATACCACATGTGTCATCTCTAAAGACACCCAAGGAGATGTTTGACTCTTTGACCAAGCTGTTTGAAGGAAAGAACATAAATCAGAAGATGACTCTGCGGAATCAATTGAAAGGGGTAAAGCTTCAGAATGGAGAGACCATTCAATCTTACTTATCTAAGGTCTCTCAGATCAAGGAATGGCTTGAAGCTGTGGATGAAGTGGTGGAGAATGGTGAAATTGTTATGACCACCTTGAATGGCCTACCTAGGTCATCAGATTCCTTTATCCAAGGAATCTGTGCAAGAAGAAAACTGATCTCCTTCAATAGACTATGGGAGGAATGCTCACAAGAAGAAGCAAGGTTGGTGACCCAAGAAGAAAAGATGGGGAATGAAGATCAAGCTCTCACAGCACACACCAAGAAAGGAAAGACCAAGAGAGAGACATCCCATTTCAAGAAATCTTCTCACCACCATCAGTATAAAGGGAAGAGAATATGTTTCACATGTAATGCAAAAGGACATATTGTTATAAACTATCCAAAGTACAGAAAAGACAACAACAACCTCAACAAGAAGAAGAAGGGCACCAAAAGGAGGTACCATGCTCATGCTGTCGAGGATGATGAAGCCCCAAAGAAGAAGGCCGAGGCAGAAAGTGATGATTCATCAAGTGAAGATGAATATGTTCTAATATCTGCTCTCATAGGTACTATCTCTCACGGATGTAATGATTGTCTTATTGATAGTGGGGCTTCCAAACACATGACTGGGTTTAAAGAATCTTTTGTAAATCTATTTTAACATGAGTCATCCCATAAGGTGAAACTTGGGGATGACTATCAATACCCTATCAAAGGAAGTGGTGAAGCCTCCTACAATCTAGACTCTGGGAAGTCTCTAAAAATGAAAGATGTTCTATATGTACCCCAGGTGATAAGAAGGAATCAAACCAATAAGAAGATCAATACTTTTAGATCTGTCAATGGTGGAGAATTCACCTCAGGTGATTTCAAGAAATTATGCAGTGATTCAGGGATTAAGGGGGAGTTGATGTTAGCGGGGAAAACTACCCTATAGTAAGGAAATGGATACTATCAACTGAAAGGGGATGACAGGTAAGCATATTAACTGTGTTACAGAGATGTTTATGAAAGGAAATAGGTTATAGGTCTTGAGAACATACCTTTCGAATGACGTTCGATCCTAGCTCTTATTCGATCTTGCGCTCGATCCTCAAGTCAACCTCCCGTTCAATAAACCTGCAATACAAGTACCTTTCTCAGCGTATCTTGGATAATATATAATGATGAAATAGACAAAGCAATTTAAACATCCAATATTAACCAAAGCAGATCCAAACAATTATATAACTTCAATGAACACTTAATTTGGGACAACAAAGATGCTTCAACCTTTTATTGTCAAATGCAAATTGATGATACAAAGTATACCTGACTTTGTCACATGCTCCTGCAACCTGATACTGGGCTCCTACTCTTCTCTGGCTTGGATATATTCTAGCATAACCTCCTCCAATGCAAGCTTCTCTTTAAAAGTCTCTCAATTGCATTCATGTCTCTAACCCCTCTCTTTATTCTTCCTTGTATTTATAGGACAAGGGAAGCAGTTTAGGTCGAGAGATGGTTATGGAGGAAGTTGGGGAAGTTGGGAAACCAACTGCAACTAATCCTCTTTGTGAAATTAATTATTTTTTAATCATCTTTTGAGGTGTACGCTACTATTTCTCAGTGAAGTAGCGCTCAGGGTGCTACTATAGTGTTTTTAAACTAGCGCTCATCACTTTTTGAATGTTGAGCGCTACTATGTTGAAGAGGAGTAGCGCTCATGAGGCTTGAGCACTACTATTACACACTGGAGTAGGGTACAGGCGCTAGTCTATTGAATTAGAGTAGCGCTCATGTCTCAAAATGACATTTTTAGGGTTTTGCCAGTCTTTCTAGGAGGTGGAGTAAGTCAAAGTCTCATCTGGGGTCAACATGCTCCTCCATCCAAGTTGTCCTTTTGTGTGATCAATAGCTGAAGGTGATCACGGACGGAGAGGTGCAGGTTTGACCTATAATAGATGCCCCCTAATGTGTGAGTTCAGAGGGAAACGATGGCCGAAATACATTATAATCCAAAGCCAGAGGAGGAGCAAGGAACCACAAAAACAAGTCACAAGAACACCTGAAACAAAGATCAAGGTCAGCGAGCAATTACATTTTTGACATCATATAGATGTGCAGTGTGATACAACATGATGTTCGATACATAATAAGGAGATGTATATATAGCATGGCCACTTGGAATACAAGCATGGATCCATGTCAAACTGAGATATCATAGCCATAATAACAAACTGGATCTATGTCTCATGGAGAGCCGAATACAAGTGAGGCTCAGTCTTGCGCAACTTGGGTGATAACAGAATGAGGTAATGTCGTCTAAAATCCCAAGGTCTTCATCCAAAACAACTCTAGGTACAAACCCTAACCATGTGAATAGATGAGCTGATAGTCGAACATGGGGGGTATCGTTTGATTATCGGTCATTGATGTATACCATTAACAAATGCAAGGACTTCCACCGATAATGATGATGGGGCCCAAGGTACCAAGTACAATCCACCAAGTGTGAATACATGGACTTGGAGTCGAACACTTGGGGATCCTATCAAAGAAGAGACATTGATGTATTCTCAACATTCAACAGTGAGGAAAATTGCCACTGGTGACTGCAATCTCCAAGGTACTAACCGAAACTCTAAACTTCATTCCCAGAGTAAAATGAGTTGATGTCGATGGGAAGAAGTTCGTTGTAAGGGAGGCCTTAAGGCATCCTCCATCATCCAACTCGAGGAACACTCAATTGGTATGAGCTGATATGGAGTAATATGTAACAAGCTGTTCATGATCACGCAGTGAGAGATAAAATGGTCGAGAGGAGAGCTGCGTTAGTGAAGTTATTTCTCGACGTTTCGAGCCGCAAAGTAGGGCTCATCATCAGGAGAGAGTGTCTCACGGTTTAAATTAGGTATGGAAGATAGTAATTAATAAGTGTGAGGTTCATTAAAAAAATTTTAGGGTTTGCCGACAATCTAGTTTTATATATTTACAATTTTTTATTTATATTCCTTATTTTTAATTTTAATGGTATTTTAATCTTTATCTTATAAGTGCTAACCATTATTAACCTAATTAGATTTTTTTAGGTTTTTTATTTAAGAATAAAGTCTTTTTTTTATTTAAAAATATTTAGTTAATAGTAATTCAAAATTTAATTAAAAGTATTTAGATAATAGTTAATTCAAAATTTAATTAATTAATTAATTATTATTTTTATTATTGTTAATTTTTTAATTGAATTGTTTGAGATAATTATTTTATGATTGATTAATTATTAATCAGGTTTTATTAACTTAAATAGAATTTTTTATTAAGAATAAGGTACTTATTAAAAGTATTTAGTTAAAATTTAATTAAAAGTGTTTAGTTAATAGTTAATTTAAATTTAATTAATTAATTAATTATTTAAATATTATTTTTATTATTGATAATTTTTAATTGAAATGTTGAAATAATCATTTTATAACAAATTAATATAAGGTCTTTTACAATATATAATGAAAAAGATTTATTATTGTTGATAAAAAAAAATTTGATAACTTAAAAAAAAAATTATCCTAAGTGTAAACTGAAAACTTTTTTAATGGTTAAATGGATAATGATTATAGAATTCTTGTAATAATTAATGAAGAAAGAGTTCTAAAATTATCTAACCTAACTTATTACAATTATATAAATTTTAAAACTAAAAATTTTAAGATTTGAAAACAATATTGATGAGGATTAAGAGTTTTAGGGTTTAACATTTTTATGGTTTAAAATTTTTCATTAAAGTTATTTAGAAATTTTTATCAATTCAAATTATTGGTTAATTTTAGAGTTATTGTCTTCTGAATGTGGATTATTGTTTTCGAGATGAGGAATTATGGGCCGCCAGCACTCACTAAGATTAAGGCCATCATTCCTATTTAAATTTGATGGAACCTTCTCTATCTCAATGGCTTCCCTGATCTTCCTCCTTCTATAATGTTCCTCCCTAGCGATGAGTTTCGTTTCTTCAATGTGTATGTGGTGGCGCGAGTGGTGGGCATGTTCAGCTAGGGCTGATTTCTAATGACAATCATGTCTAATGTCTGCGCAGTGTTCTTTGAGTCTCACTTGGATGGAGCATCCAGTTTCCCCTATATATGGTATATCACAGGAGCAAGGGACACTGTAGACACCCTTCTGTTTTAGTGGTTCTATTGGGTCTTTAGAAGAATCTAACATTCTACCTACCGAGTTTGGGGGAGAAAAGGTAACACTCATGTTTTTTCTCCAAAGGATTTTGGCTATAAAATCCGTTGTTCCCCTAATGTAAGGAAGGGTGATCTTAGTTCCGTCCATGTTCTTATTTTGTTTTTGAGATTTTCTACGAGCTTTTTGGATCACCTTCGTGATTTGATTTTTGTCATAGCCATTCATTTGGAAGACCTTAGACAGATGGTCTAACTCTTGTTTTAGGTGGTCCTCATCTGAGATCCTGATCACTCTAGTTACTAGTGTGTTTAAAACCCCTATCTTTTGAGAAGGTAGATTATGTGAGTCCGCATGTAGGTACCTATCAGTATGGGTTTCTTCCTATAAACCTAATGACCTAGTGTTCCACTATCTCTTTTTGTGATGAGCACATCCAATAATGGAATATGGTTATCCTCTTCAATCTCCATGGTGAATTTGATATGATCTGATATGCTATTTAGATGTCCTAGGAACTCAATCAGGCTTTCTCTCCCATGTGGCCAGTTAATGTTAGTGTCATCTACGAACCTCTTCCACCATTTTGGTTTTAATGGGAAAGTTTCAATAGCTGATTTTTCAAATGCCTCCATGTACAAGTTTGCCACTACTGGGGAAAGAGGAGATCCCATAGCAACGCCCTCAACTTGTTCATACAATACACCTTTGAAGCTGAAGAAGGTTGATTTTAAGCAAATCCTAGCTAGTTTTTCAGTTTCTTCATCCGTCACCTCCCTAACTACCTTAAGGGCTTCATCTACTGGTATTTTAGTGAAAAGGGATACTACGTCAAAACTGGCTAGGATATCTTCTTCTTCTGCCTTGAGGTCTTCCATTTCTTTTACCATGTGAGTAGAATCTTTGATAAAGGAGGGCATTTGTCCAACCAAGCCTTTTAATTTTCTTGCCATGAACTTAGCTAAGAAGTAAGTAGGGGATCCTATAGTGTTTGCTATGGGTCTGATAGGAGCGCCTTCCTTATGAATCTTCGGCAAACCATAAATCCTAGGAACCATTGTATCTTTTGGGGTCAACTTCTTCTTCGTGTTCTCATCCAAGGTAGAATTCTTGATGGCTTTTGTGACTTCATTTATAATCTTTTTCGTGGGATCCTTATCCAACCTTCTGTAACTACCAATTATTGAGAGATGCTCAAGCATTTTTCTGTCATATTCAACCCTGTCCTGTATGACGGTTGTGTTTCCTTTGTCAGCTCTAAGAACAATGATGCTGTCATTACTCCTTAGGTTTTTTAATGCTGCTCTCTCACCTAGGGATATGTTCGATTTGGGAAGCCTTGCTTTCCTGATGACAACTGCGCACTCTTGCCTCACTTCTTCAACTTCCGTTTCTAGAAGGTTCAGCAATGCGTCTTCTACTCTATAGACCAGGTCTTCTATCGGCAGTCTTTTGGGAGCCACGACAAAGTTTAAGCCACGCTCCAGCACTTTGGTCTGTTCATCATCTAACGTAACACTCGAGAGGTTAATCACACAGGATTTCTTCTGATTATTTTCCTCATGCTCCTGTTTTTGAGCCTTTCGTAGCTTGGCGAATTTGTTCTTGTGTTTGGTTTCTATGCTGGTGGTTAATCTCTCCATTCTTTCCGCGGAAGCTGCTTCTACTCTTGCCCAGATATCAGGACGTAGATTGTTATCCAAATCTAAGTGTAGTCGATAGAGTGCTTCGGACAATGTGTTGATAGCTCCACGGCTCCGTCTGATTTCTGCACGAATTATAGCTACGCTAGTTTCTTCAAAGATTCGTCGATTCCTATCTTTAAGTGCATGTTTAACCACTGTGAATTTTGGTATGATTTTGTTGTCTCTACAAGTTTTGAGAAATTTTAAGTTAGCTATCTTCTTAACCAATTTAACCCGTAGCTTCTCGAAGGACCTCAGGCTGTTGAGCGCGTCCCTTCCATGGAGGGATTGGATTAAGCTGTTCATGATCACGTAGTGAGAGATAAAATGGTGGAGAGGAGAGCTGCATTAGTGAAGTTATTTCTTGACGTTTCAAGCCGCAAAGTAGGGCTCATCATCAGGAGAGAGTGTCTCACAGTTTAAATTAGGTATGGAAGATAGTAATTAATAAGTGTGAGGTTCATTAAAAAAAATTTAGGGTTTGCCGACAATCTAGTTTTATATATTTAAAATTTTTTATTTATATTCTTTATTTTTAATTTTAATGGTATTTTAATCTTTATCTTATAAGTGCTAACCATTATTAACCTAATTAGATTTTTTTAGGTTTTTAATTTAAGAATAAAGTCTTTTTTTTTATTTAAAAATATTTAGTTAATAGTAATTCAAAATTTAATTAAAAGTATATAGCTAATAGTTAATTCAAAATTTAATTAATTAATTAATTATTATTTTTATTATTGTTAATGTTTTAATTGAATTGTATGAGATAATTATTTTATGATTGATTAATTAATCAGGTTTTATTAACTTAAATAGAATTTTTTATTAAGAATAAGGTACTTATTAAAAGTATTTAGTTAAAATTTAATTAAAAGTGTTTAGTTAATAGTTAATTTAAATTTAATTAATTAATTAATTAATTAAATATTATTTTTATTATTGATAATTTTTAATTGAAATGTTGAAATAATCATTTTATAACAAATTAATATAAGGTCTTTTAAAATATATAATGAAAAAGATTTATTATTGTTGATAAAAAAAAAATTGATTAACTTGAAAAAAAAATTTATCCTAAGTGTAAACTGAAAACTCTTTTAATGGTTAAATGGATAATGATTATAGAATTCTTGTAATAATTAATGAAGAAAGAGTTCTAAAATTATCTAACCTAACTTATTACAATTATATAAATTTTAAAACTAAAAATTTTAAGATTTAAAAACAATATTGATGAGGATTAAGAGTTTTAGGGTTTAACATTTTTATGGTTTAAAATTTTTAATTAAAGTTATTTAGAAATTTTTATCAATTCAAATTATTGGTTAATTTTAGAGTTATTGTCTTTTGAATGTGGATTATTGTTTTTGAGATGGCGAATTATGGGCCGCCAGCACTCACTAAGCTTAAGGCCATCATCCCTATTTAAATTTGATGGAACCTTCTCTATCTCAATGGCTTCCCTGATCTTCCTCCTTCTATAATGTTCCTCCCTAGCGATGAGTTTCGTTTCTTCAATGCGTATGTGGTGGGGCGAGTGGTGGGCATGTGCAACTAGGGCTGATTTCTGATGACGATCGTGTCTAATGTCTGCGCAGTGTTCTTTGAGTCTCACTTGGATGGAGCGTCCAGTTTCCCCTATATATGGTATATCACAGGAGCAGGGGACACTGTAGACACCCTTCTGTTTTAGTGGTTCTATTGGGTCTTTAGAAGAATCTAACATTCTACCTATCGAGTTTGGGGGAGAAAAGGTAACACTCATGTTTTTTCTCCGAAGGATTCTGGCTATAACATCCGTTGTTCCCCTAATGTAAGGAAGGGTGATCTTAGTTTTGTCCATGTTCTTATTTTGTTTTTGATATTTTCTACGAGCTTTTTGGATCACCTTCGTGATTTGATTTTTTTCATAGCCATTCATTTGGAAGACCTTAGACAGATTGTCTAACTCTTGTTCTAGGTGGTCCTCATCTGAGATCCTGATCGCTCTAGTTACTAGTGTGTTTAAAACCCCTATCTTTTGAGAAGGTAGATGATGTGAGTCTGCATGTAGGTACCTATCAATATGGGTTTTCTTCCTATAAACCTGATGAACTAGTGTTCCACTATCTCTTTTTGTGATGAGCACATCCAAGAATGGAATATGGTTATCCTCTTCAATATCCATGGTGAATTTGATATGATCTGATATGCTATTTAGATGTCCTAGGAACTCAATCAGGCTTTCTCTCCCGTGTGGCCAGTTAATGTTAGTGTCGTCTACGAACCTCTTCCACCATTTTGGTTTTAATGGGAAAGTTTCAATAGCTGATTTTTCAAATGCCTCCATGTACAAGTTTGCCACTACTGGGGAAAGAGGAGATCCCATAGCAACGCCCTCAACTTGTTCATACAATACACCTTTGAAGCTGAAGAAGGTTGATTTTAAGCAAATCCTAACTAGTTTTTCAGTTTCTTCATCCGTCACCTCCCTAACTGCCTTAAGGGCTTCGTCTACTGGTATTTTAGTGAAAAGGGATACTACATCAAAACTGGCTAGGATATCCCCTTCTTCTGCCTTGAGGTCTTCCATTTCTTTTACCATGTGAGTAGAATCTTTGATAAAGGAGGGCATTTGTCCAACCAAGCCTTTTAATTTTCTTGCCATGAACTTAGCTAAGAAGTAAGTAGGGGATCCTATAGTGTTTACTATGGGTCTGATAAGAGCGCCTTCCTTATGAATCTTCGGCAAACCATAAATCCTAGGAACCATTGTATCTTTTGGGGTCAACTTCTTCTTCGTGTTCTCGTCCAGGGTAGAATTCTTGATGGCTTTTGTGACTTCATTTATAATCTTTTTCGTGGGATCCTTATCCAACCTTCTGTAACTACCACTTATTGAGAGATGCTCAAGCATTTTTCTGTCATATTCAACCCTGTCCTGTATGACGGTTGCGTTTCCTTTGTCAGCTCTAAGCAAAATGATGCTGTCATTACTCCTTAGGTTTTTTAACGCTTCTCTCTCACCAGGGGATATGTTCGATTTGGGCGGCCTTGCTTTCCTGATGACAACTACGCACTCTTGCCTCACTTCTTCAGCTTCTGTTTCTGGGAGGTTCAGCAATGCGTCTTCTACTCTACAAACCAGTCATAGAACTATGAGTCCTATGACTGAGAGCATCTCTTACCTAATTTAAACCGTGAGACACTCTCTCCTGATGATGAGCCCTACTTTGCGGCTCGAAACGTCGAGAAATAACTTCACTAACGCAGCTCTCCTCTCCACCATTTAATATGTAACAAGATTGACACTAGGATGGACGACACATGAGGTCAAGGTAAACTATAGAATGGCCGAAACAGGGTATATCCTTGAACAGTGAGCACGCACAAAGTGACTCAGGCAGTTTTCGACATAATGGGGTAAATGATAAGCCTGAAATGTAAGAGACATTATCAGACCCTCCATATGGTTGGAAGAATAACTAACTGGGGGAGTAAACAACTCGGACATCAGGTTCACCTTGAGGTCAAAAACTAAACCCAACTGACATGATAGACTCAAGTAGGTGCTGTGTTCAAGGATAGAACTGACTGAACTTCCTTTGACATTGAAGATATGACACATCTTTCCCATCCCTTATTCTTTTTATATAAAAGAATACCTTTTCTTGATGTTTTAATGAGTCCAAGAAAGAATGAAAGCTCAATAGATACAACCATGTAAAAAGTTTAACGAGCCCATGGGAGGAAGACTCAGGACCTTCTTCATTGTTTACAGAGTTCGAAGAAGAGATAGAAGATTAATCTATATTACTGATCTTTGGATTTTAATATCGAGCCAAGATCTGTTCTTGCTCACCGGTGTTTTCAATTTTAAGGAGTTTGAAAAACTTAAACAATAACTCCATATATCTACTCATGGATTTTAGTATCGAGCCCAAGCAGATTAATGCTCGCCGGTGTTTTCCTGTTTATAGAGTCTGAAAAACTTAAACAATCCTCTTTTCACTTATCCGTGGATTTTATATCGAGCCCGGATTGGTCTGTGCTCGGCGGTGTTTTCTTGTTTATAGAGTTGAAAAACTTAAACAGTCCTCTACTTACCCTCTCGTGGATTTCACATCGAGCTCGAGTAGGTGAATGCTCGCTTGGTATTTTCATGTTTAGAGAGCCTGAAAACCCTAAAGAAAGGCTCCAAAAGGTCCTTTTTCGTGCAGTTAGTCTCCTCGCCCGAAAAAGTATAAAACAAAGGAAGAAGAACTCTTCTAGCGCATACAGAAGTATACCTAGAGTATACCTTTTCCATAGTTAATCCACCTAGGCCCGAAAAAGGGGTAATTCTATACCTAAGTGGATGAGCCTTCAATTACTTTAATGAGCTCGAAGAGGACAAGCTTGCTCGGCAATCTCGTTTAGGTTTAAATAGTCCAAACAAGAGCTTAAAATACTTAAAGGTCAGCTTCTAGGATCATAGCTTCATAATCTGCGAAAACTAGGTCTTCAACAAAATATTAGTAAACGCGACAAAAATATCGAATGATATATGAATTTGAACTATTAACTAGTTGACAAGGTCTAACATCAAGAAATTTAATCGTAGGAGATCGATCCTACAAAAATTTAAGGAAAAATGAGAGCCAGATAAGTGAACATTAGTATTGCACAATGTGTATGTTTTAATTGATTAATTAGGTCATTTTGATAAAATTTGAAACTATAGAGAACTAAACAATGGTGGTTAAAAATTAAAATCCAATTCATATATATAATTTCATTTTAAAACTCAATTTCCAATTTGTTTGTTGTAGGGAAAAAATTGGGGCAAACTTTGCACTTTCAAATCTCCGTGGCGATCAATTCAAGCATCCAAACACCGTTCTTCTTCCACCAAGTAAGTTAGAATCCTCCCCACTTGCATTTTTATGGTTTAGTTTTTAATTTTTGAGCCTAAAACTGCTTGCCAAGCAATGCTCACAATGTTTAGTGTGCGGGTGCTACTGTGTAACAACAACAGTACCGTGTTAAGGAGATGAGCACTACTATGCTCACACAGAGTAGCGGCCACACATTACTGTGTAGTGTACATAGTAGCGCTCAAGCCTGAAAATGTAAAAACAAGCACCGATACTGAAAAATTGTCACTTTTTGTGCAGGATGGTTCTTCAATGGAGGGAGAGAAAACATGAGGATATGGATAGGCTGGCCATGCAAGACCCAACCACTCTCCATGTCCTCTGAAGATGCGGTTTATTGAAGTTTTACCGAACTGTAAATATGAGGACCCTAAACAAATTATTTCGAAGACTTATTCAGTATTGGGATGTGGATACTAATACCTTTGTCATCCGTGGGAAAACTTTGGAGCTCACAGTGGATGACATTTATTTCATTATTGGTCTCTCACGGAGAGGAGATGTAATAAATTTGAAGGGGTCTTCTCGTGTGGGCATAGGGTCCTTGCAAGAGTACTGAATACATATTGTGTGGCTAGACCTGAGAAATCAGGAAGCCAAATCTTGATTTCTACCATTGAAGGCCTCCCCTTGAACGTGATAGTGAGTATGATTAACCGAATGGCAGGTAGTGCCTCACTACACCTAGCTTCTAGGAACTCTATGCATGTTGGTGTACAATGCTTACAAGGTCATGTATACGATTGGTGTACTAGTTTACTAGTGAGCATGAAATCTCAATTGACAGGTTGCAAATCCGGCAAAATGAAGAATTTTGGGTACGGTAGCATTTTGTGTACTTTCTTCTTTGAGAGGATGCCTGCTATTATCTTGGGAATGCCTCTACGTTAGGTTAACCCCCGTGAGCCCAGACTAGGCTGTTGGGGTGACATATTCCTCTGCTAGGGTGGTGGGGAAAGTCACTACTATTATCATACTGATGATTTCTGGGGGTGGTGGGAGAGGCAAGTACCCACCTTCGAGCAGTTTCCACATGCTGGATTGGATTTCTGCCATGATCCAGAATTGGCGCTTCCTCCAGGTTAAGCCTGGGGAGCTATTGGTATGTTTAATTTTGAGATTTATTTAATTTTTTCAAACTTTTCAAGTATTTGATTTTTATGAATGAATTTTGAAGTGCTAAACAAGTGTCATATGCAGATATTGGACCTATCCATCCCGAGGGACATCCTACCATCTTTGTAAGGCCAGCTGATATTACTGCAGTAGATGCTATGTTGGGGATCATAGAGAGAAAAGTGAGTCGGTTGACTCATGAAGTTCCTGCATGTCGTATGGATTAGATACCTATTGATATGCAGGAAGATGTAGTTGGGGTGCCCCCAGCATGGCTTAGGGTGCTGTGGAAGATAGCTAGGCTAGTCATATGTTATCGCAATGCAGTAGATGATGATGAGGCCCCTCCTTCTCCATAAGAGAGGGATACATTCTATGTATATTTTTGAGGCCACTGTGCCCAGTTTTGTACTTTTATGACATGACTTGATAGACTTGTGATCCAAAACTCATATATTTTTTGATACAATATCGGCTATATACAGTATAGGTTATTTACATGTGTATGTGTTTGAATTTTATGTGTGCAATGTTGTTTATGAAAGTGTATGATACAAATGCCAGTCTAACACATAGTTTGCTAATGAATCAAGTAATGCATTTAAATATCTTGGAATGTGTTCATATATAATAGAATCAAACTGTCTTTCCAATAGTCTAACTCGTAAAAACTGACGTAGCAATCCAGGATATCTAATCTGGTAGACACCTCTTAACTGAAATACAATTAGTTGTGAGTCAAGTCTTACCTCCAAATGTGAAATGCTATGACTGAGAGCATCTCGGAGAAGTTCTATAACTGCACTGTATTCAGCCACATTATTCGTGGTGGGACCCAAAAAATACCCTCCCGAAGAGACAATTTCACCAGCGGGTGAGTAAATGACCCAAGCTGCTGCATCCAATTGATAGGTGTGGCAACTGGTGCCATCAGCAAATCCTAAGAAGTGTTCGGTCAACATCTGGTACACGAAACGAAAAACACACATAAGATTAACTAACAAGCATAACGAAAACCAGCTCTAAAAAAATATACAGCTATGTTATAAGAAAAAGCACATCAGCCTAAGCATAGTACTTCTTCAGGTAGAGCCCATTTCTGGGCTCAGCCAGCTTATTACCTTCGTAATCTATTAGTTCATAGGCACCTTTCTTCAGTACTTTGGAAATTATATAAGGCCCGAGCCATCTGGACTTGAACTTGCCACGTCCTAGGGGTTCTTTGTCTTGATCCCAAAGTAGGACCAAGTCTCCTTCAAGGAAAACCCTAGGTATGACGGACTTGTCATACTGTCCTTTGACTCATATTTTGTGGACCTCATTTGTTGTGAGCACGTTGCGGCAGTGCTCATCTAGATGTTCTAAGTGTAATAAACATTCTTCTAGTATTGAAGTATCCGGTAGTAACTGAACGACTAGTTTTAGCGAAGGAATCTCGCATTCAATCGGTACGACTGCTTCTATCCCATGCACAAGTTGGAAGGGAGAGAATTTGGTAGCAGTCTTAACGTTAGCTCGGTAAGCCCAAAGAGCCGGGTATAGCATGATGTGCCAGTTATTTCGACTGGCATTAACAGTTCTTTGCAGTATAAACTTTAAAGTTTTGTTCACTGCTTCAACTTGTCCATTCGCTTGTGGATAGTATGAAGACGAATGTTCTTGTCAAAAACCAAGCATTGTATACAAATCGATCATCATGCTATTCTGGAAATGACAACCATGATTAGTAACTATCTCTTTAGGTATGCCGAACCATGCAATAATCTGATTAAACACAAAATAAGCGGCAGTTTCTCCATCTGCCTTGACAGTAGTCATTGCCTCCGCCCACTTAGTAAAGTAGTCAACGGCAACGATGATGTAATGATGTCCTCCAGTCGAAACTGGATTGCAAGTCATGTAATCAACCCCCCATTTTGTGAAGGGACCTGCTGTAATCATAGGATGAAGAGGAGTTGGATGTGCCCTCATTTTCTTAGTGAAAAACTGACACGGACGACAGGGTTTTACAACTTCCACACAATCTTTAAAGATCGTGGGCCAAAAATATCCGGCATGTAGTATCTTCTAAGTTGTTTCCAACCCGGAAAGATGTCCCACACAAGCTCCACTGTGGGCATCATTTAATACTGCTGGGGCTTCTTCTCGAGTTAAGCAACGTCGTAAAATGGAATCTACCCCACGTCGATACAAAGTATCTGAGATGATGAGGTAGTTCTTCGCATGGCTTTTGAGCTTGCATCGCTCTTCTTAAGAAAAAGTAGTAGGACACCTCAAAGTCTGGAGATATACTAAGATTTCCCCGTACCATGGGTTAGAGGAAGCAATGAGGAAGATATGTTCATCTGGGAATGATGATTCTTCCTCAACGTACTCTAAGTCACGTGGAAACTCTGAGATTAACTCAGCGAACACTAGTGATTTCTTCGACTTGGCCGATTGAAAGACCAAATCGAACACCTGTAGGATTACAATCCATTTATTATATTTCCCACCAATGATTCATTGAGTGAGAACATACTAGAAAGGATTGATTTCTGCTATCACAGTAGTAGTTCGTAAAAGTATATAGTGATGAAGCCTCTATACCGCATAGATTGCGGCAAGTGCTAACTTCTCAATGTGCGAATATTTAATCTCAGGGGCTATCAATGCGCGAGAAAGAGAGTAGACAACATGCTCTTGCAGCATATCATCCTCCTGAACTAATACTATAGCAATTGTATTAAGAGACGTGGATAGATATAAAAGAAAGTCTTTTGCATAGTTTGGCGGGCTCAACAAGGGTGCTGAAAGAACTGCCTTTTTCAAGGCTTCAAAGGATGCTTAGGCAGCCTCATCCCACACAAAGTAGGAGTCTTGTTTGAGTAGACTTATAAAACCTTCGATAATCTTAGCATAGTTTATGATGAATCGCCATAAGAAATTAGACATGCCTTGCAGGCTTTAGAGTTGTCGCAAGGTGCGAGGAGGAGGCAGATTTATAATCGCCTCTACTTTCAGCGGGTCAACCATTATGCCACAATTAGAGACAATGAAGCCCAGTAGATGTCCTGATTCGACACAGAACACACCCTTATTAGGATTCCAACGAATCTTATATTGTCTGCATCTTTCAAGCACCTGTCTAAGATGAGTTGGATGATCCCGTCTCTTTCGAGATTGCGCCGGGAGGTCATCCAAGTAAGGTTCTACTATGTGTTTGATATCATGAAAAGTGAAATTCATCGCACGCTGGAAGGTAGCTCCAGCATTCTTCAAGCCAAATGGCATATTTCTGTAAGCGAAGGTCCCCCACGGGAAAATGAAAGTTCTTTTATGCTGATCTCCGGGTTTGATTTGCATTTGATTGTATCCTAAAAATCCGTCCATGAAAGAGAACATCTCATGTCCCGCACAATCATCTATGATTTGATCGATAAACGATGTAGGATAGTTATCTTTTGGACAAGCTTTGTTCAAGTCCCGGAAGTATGTATAGACTCTAATGGTACCTTGCTTCTTATGAACCAGAACAGGGTTTGAAACCCATTCCATCATGTCAATCAGATAGATGAAACCGTCCTTAAGCAACTTTTCAACCTCCCCCTTGATGGCGGTCGCTTTTCTAGGGTTCACAGGACAGAGCTTTTGTCTCACAGGTTTTGCGTTAGGGTATGTCGTGATGACATGCTCCATGATGGCTGGGTCAATACCTGGCATCTCCTCATATGACCAGGAAAAAATGTCATCGAATTCTTTGAAAAGTTTTGTATACAGAGCAATCTCTTCTGGAGAACAGTCTGCACCAATAAAAATGTTTTCCACGACCCCGGGTTTGGTGTAAATGTTAATCGGAATTGTTCTCTATATATTATCCAAATTTCCCTCAGCATAAACAGCTCTCGAAGTAGAAGGAAAAGATGACAAATCAACAAATCCACTGGGTCTCACAAGGAATTCCCCTCTCTCAATCCTGTCTAGATATGGAAGCATGTAGGACCTGTGATGCATATGTTCCCATTGTTGGTCCAGGCCCATCATGAATTCTAAGATGGCTTCATCAGATGAAAAAACCGTGTCTAAACAATCGAACGAATGGGTGGAATTCAGTGACCATGCTGGAGCATAGTCCATATCCGACTCAACAGAGACTGGCGGAGTCACAATATGTTCCATTGCAGCATGTTGTGCTTCCATATAGGCCACTTCTGCAATGGATGGAGGCACAGAAGGTTCTGACGTAGTGGGAAGGATCCAAGGATCAGTTCTTAAACCAATCGTGAATATTTTGGTAGAATTACCCACATCAGAATGCATAAAAATAACAGGGGAGGGAAGGTCGAAAGTGCCTGTTAACGACCCGTAAAGCCCTACTCCTAAACTCTCACTAACCGGGGCAGTTTGATCAACTAAGGGAATTGTGGTCTCTGAAGAAGTCTGGTTGTTTCTCTGAGTGAAAGAAAGCTGATCGACTGTAACGACCTTACCTTCAAATGGGAACATAACAACTCAAAAAACTGTCAATGCAATAGCTCGCATGGCATATGTCCAGCTCCTACCTAATAACATGTTGTAATTAAGCGGAGCGTCCAGAAATTCCACTTCTACAACAACAATCTTACCGGCCAATGTGACATCAAATGATGGAAAAATCCTGTCTGGACGGAAAGTCTTGCCATCAAATGCAGTAAGTAGTTTGTTAGAAGAAGCTAACTCGGGGGAACCCAAAGCTTTCCAACAGGAAATTGACATTACGTAGGTCGACGTGCCCTCATCTACGACAGCTGGTCTGATGGTCATTGGGCCATGGACGACATCAATCTGAAGAGAAATGTGGTAGGGCAACCGGTATTTGATATCAACCATATCAAATCGCACAGACATGATAGATGATTCCATACTTCCAATAGCTGCCAGAAGTGCATTCCGTTGTAAAGGACAACTTTGCAAGACTTCTAAGGTATACATGGCACAAGGGGTCTAGGCTAAATCTTCAACCACATTGTATTTGGAGGCGGCCCGAGTGTTGGGATTGTGCGATGCCCATTTGAAGACACCTTTCAGGATCTTTTTCATTGGGTCCACAAGTATGTGGAGTGGATTGAAGGATTCTGGAATCTCTTTATCCTTTTTTTGTGCGTCCGGGGTATAATTCCTGGCTCTCATTTGTAAGAATGCATCCGAATTAACCATGTTAATAAAAGTTTGATCAACCATAGCATGTGTAGTGCCCCCAGTGTTGGAGGTGCTAGAAGCTGAGCTCTGCCCCTTAGGGAATGGATTTTTCAGTACGGCAGGCTTCTTTTCTTGTAATAGCTTCTGGGCTTCTTCAGGAAGAGGGCATTGGTGAGTAAGGTGGTCCTGCTTGCAAAGTTTACAAGGGAACTTAACCTTCTTTTTCTCTTTGTTACCCTCCTCGGCATTCTCTTTTTTGGGCTTCTGATGGTTCCCCTCTCCTTTCTTGTCCTTCTTTTTGTTATTGGGATGCCGAGGGCCCTTTTGATTGTTCTAAACCTGGTTGACAGATTCAGAAGTAGAAGGAGAGGTTGTGAGATAAGAAACTTCTGCAGTCGATTGTTTGACAGATAAGGCATGAACCTGTTTGGTCAATGCTTCGAAAGTTGCAAAGTCAACTAAACCCACTATGCCGTCAGCATCTGGTCCAGGTTTAGGTCTACTCAGATTGGTATTCAATTGTAGTGCATCATGTATGATCTCATATAGTAATCCATATTGTGTGTAAACGAGATCTAACTACTGGGTCCGTAGGATGGCTTCTTCCTCATTAGACACTCCAAAAGTAGCTACTTCTGTAGAAATTTAAGGAAGGAGTGATTTCAAATACCACTCAAGAAGGAATTCTGGAGGTATGTTGGCTTTAATGAACCTCTTCCGTCTTCGCCACTCCTGAATGTGATCAAATAAATGAGTGGATTTATTTTTCCTAAATGTAGACAAAAGGTTTGTTCCGGCATCATACCGAATAGGAAGCTGGAAGTGATTCAAAAAGACAGTCGCGAGATCCCCAAAATTAAAGAATGTAGCTGCAAGTAACTCAATGTACCATTTGGCTACAACACCGGTTAAAGTCCTTTGGAACAGTATCAATCTAATGGAATCTTCATTTAATGAGTTTGAGGAGCACCATAAATGGAAAGTAGTGACATGGTCACCAGGGTCTTCACGTGTTTTGCCTTCGAACTTTGGAATGTCAAAAGGTAAATTGGTAGGAACTGGCGGCCATGTAGCGTTATGATACACTGGATCATTGGTCAGCTTGGAAAGATATGGCAAATTTAAAGTTGCCAGAAATGGTAAACGAGGCCAGTAAGACAGTACTTGATAAGCTGGGGTCAAAAAGGCAGAACCACCCATAACTTGACCCGTGAACTACTGGTAGGGGCTGCCCCAGCTGTCTGCTAGCAGGGGTTGCCCCCAACCATCTGTTGGTAAGGGTTTCCCCCGGCCATCTGCTTATAGGGGTTTCCACCTACCATCTATTGATAGGGGTTTCCCCCAGCCACTTGTTGGTAGGGGTTTCCCCCTGCCATCTATTGTTGCGCGAAAGTATTATTGAAATTTCCCCACACATATGAAAGTGGGTTAGTGCTATGTGGGTTCATCCACTGCGGTTGGGTGTTAGCCCCACCATATTGCTAGTTAAAAATATTACCCCTTCCTCCTGAAAATAAGGAAAAAGGGACGTTACCTACAGGTATATTACCTTGATTCATGTTGGGACCTGCAAAGGTATTAAAACCAGTGGTAGCTGACGTAGACAGTGCATTCTTGGTACTCATGACAGGCACAGTTGCAGAAGCACTTAGCCCTACAGCGGGTGTGGAAATCCAAGTAATGGGTATATGATATGATGGTTGAAACACAGGAGGTGGCACTAAATTGGCTGTACTGCTAGGTCCAAAAGTAGGTGTAGAGGTAGATGCCATAGTTGTTGAACTCGGCATACCTAATGTGCCAGTATTAAAACTGAAGGACGGAGTGGACACAGAGGTTGTCTGTGCCGAACTCGGTGTAGCATTAAAAGGGGGATTTATAGTGTTATTGTTCATACCTATGGTGGGAGTTTGTGGAACTCCCTGTTCGCCTCCTGGATTAGACATAAAATGTCCAGGTGAGAAATTATATGCACTGTAATCGGGCTGCTGGAAACCAACGGGTACCAGAAGCGGATTTCTAGGATTAGTCAGAGGAGGATTAAAGGAAGTGTTGTACTCCGCAGAAGTGAGATATTCAATCTCAATTGAACTAAAATGTCCCTGATCTGGAGTACCCGGTTGTGGTTCCTCAAGAACCTCTATTTCAGGGTTTTCTGTTGCAGTTTGTTGTTCTTTAGGAAACTCAATTTCAGGTGGTAGTTCCTCAGGAATTTCTATTCCAGGATTTTCCGTTGTAAAAATTTCCTCAGGAAGTTCTATTTCAGGAATGGTTTCCAAAGGAACACCAGGGTTTACCCACTGTCGTCTAGCTGGCGGTAATGGTTTTATTCTAAGTGGCGGAAGGTTT